>CM076583.1:262278268-262494954 GCA_034641835.2 Pinus albicaulis
AGATAAGATGTTTGAACATATAAAAATTTCTGGGCACTAGATATGAGCTACTAGGAGGTTAGTGTTAGCCACCTATAAAATTTGTTATAACAAAAGGTGGCTAAGAATTTTTGAGCCTTCAAGGAACAAATTTTATTACTAAAAAGTGTTGGCTCTTGAAGACTCTTGAAGGCCTCATGCCTCTGTCCGAAATCTACATTTACTATTTCCATTTTATACTCAAAATTCTGTGATTTGCATGAAAAGGCTGTGAGAAACCATCATTTCCCCCTTCTCTCCTCAAAACTAACCTTCATTTGCTCCCCTTTTTTTCTCCATAAAACTCCTCCATTTTCATGATTCCTCTTTCTTCATTCATGAAAATCACCTTTACATAGTTTAAAACTCATTTTTAAACTATCTAGAAACAAATCCATTGAAAACTACGAAAAAAATTCATAAAAAACAAAGTTTTTTACTAAAGGACAAGCCCCCTTGGAGCTAAGTTTTAAACCCTTCCCCTCACGTACCCACACCCTGGAACCAAGCACTAATTAGGCGCTTATACGCATCGGAAAGATTCAAGTGCGCATGTTTCAAGTGCGCATGTCTTTTGCCATGTTCCGTCTTTTGCCATGTTCTGAAAGTTCCGATGCGATTAGCCTTTGTATTTAAGGCCCCCGATCATATTATTTTTTCATATAAACCGTGGGCCTACCTTCCGCGCTTAAAACATTGAAAATCCATTCCCGATCCATTTTTTCCTTTGTAAATACAAAAACCCATCTATCCAAAGTTTTGATCTAAAAAGCCAAAGTCACGTGTTAATATAAATGGTTAGATTAAAAAGACCCGATCGCGCAATCGCATCGGAAAAATTCAATGGGTTGATTGAAAAGGTCACATCAAAACTCCCGATGCGATTAAGTCCCATATCCATAAGATCCCGGTCCTTTGTTTTCTTTGTAAAAACCAAGCACAAAGGCCGAAGTCATTATCGCATCGGAAAAAATTCAATGGGTCGATTGAAAGACCGGGCCCGAAGCTCCGATTGCGATTGGCCCTTGTAATATAAAGCCCTGGGCCCATGGTACTCCATACATCTAGAGGCCCCGTAATCAGGCGCCAGTCACTTCATATATAAATATTCCGCCCCGATCCATAAAAACCTTGGTTTTATTAAAAATTTATGGGTTTTTCATAAAGTATAAGGGTTTCCGCCGGTGCAAAGTTGAAAAGATATTGACCGTTGATCTAAGGCTGATCAACGGCCCGCGCAAAATCGCATCCCAAAGTTTCAATCGTATCGCAAAGTTTAAATCGTATACATTTGTTTGTTCCCTCGATCGCCCTTCCTTCCGATTCATTTCCCCACCATTGATTTGATCCTCAGATCAACGGCCAGCGCTCCATCGCATCGCAACTCTCCATTGGGCACATTTGTTTGTTCGCCCCGATCACCGATCTCTCGATTCAATATCCGCCGTCGATTTCTGTGGGTCTAGTCGCATCCAACGGCTCATATTTATCCCGAGACCCATTTGATCTTTAATCCTTTTCTTCCTCCGATAAAGGTTTTTAACCTTGTTTCTTAAAGTTTTTCGTCATTTCTTTGTAAAGTGACCCCTTCGCTTTATCTCCTCCCGATTAAAACCTGATCGTCGATCTCTGCAAATCAATGGATCTGACTTATTCTTTCCCCTGCTCTCCTTTTTCTAACCTCTTCTACGTAGATCTCCACCGTTGGATGCTGCCATCCAACGGCTACGCTCCTCCCACGCCTTCTAAAGCAGTTTTTCCAAAAAACGCAGGATTTTATAATTTTTGTTTATATTTTGCAGGGATTAATGGTTTTTTCCATTATATTAAAGGGAAAGCCGAAGGCCAGGAATGAATATTTCCATGCCTTTGATTTATCAAAGGAAACCATTCACGGGCTCTGTTCCATGTCTCGTCATTGCTTCATGAGGCAGTGATGCCATACGAGCCCAGCATGGCCCTGCACATTGGCAATACACTGTGTTTTTACAACACGATTTAAAGAGTATTAGTGTTGAAGACAAGCATAGCAAAAAAGAAGATTGAAGACCGATTTGCGGGGATTATGGCTAAGATGGATTATCAAAAGGCCTAATGCCCCAAATTAAAACACAGTCAAAAGAAAGTGTTTAACTGACAGAAAGGCCTCCACCCCCTCAATTGAGGCAAATTGATTCCTCAGCTACCATAGGTGCCACCCGTGCCTCAAAGCATTCAAAACAGAGGCCGAGTTATTGATCAAATGAAGATATTCACCTCAACACAGCCAGAGAGTTACTTCTACGAGGAACTTAATGCAAAAAATATTTGCAGAGTTACTCCAAACATAACACAGAGCCTTAAAGTCAATAAAAGCTCCCACCAAGTTTAATCTTAAATGAAAAACAATTAATACAGACATACCATCTGTAAACTTCTCCATCGAGCCCCTCTAAAGGCCGAGAAGTCATTACACTGTATTAATTTCCTTGAGAGATATTTTATCAAATCTCCCCTCCTCATTCTTCTATAAATACCTTTGTAGAAGATAAGAAGCTGTTGGTTGCAGAACTTTGAAATAAATCTGAGCTTAAACTTCTGACTGTAAATAGTGTTCACTGGCCCTTGGAGCTCTGCTTGTGATAGATAAGCTAGGCTGAGATGAGTAGATGATTGCTAAACTCAAGCATTGGACTTAAAGATGTAACTGGTTTGGAGCATCAATACAAGTTGATTTATGGGATCCTGGTCTATGTTGACGGTGATGTTTTTCTACTTGTAACTTGTTATTTTGTTTCTATTTTCACTGTGTTTCATTTTCTCTTATAAAGAACAACAATGCATAGAGTTAGGACCTACTGTATATCAGTAACCTTCTCTGACTGAAAATCTTTATTTATATGTTTTCTTCCAAACTGTGTTATTTGGGAATGATTTAATTCAGTTTAAGCATAGGAATGTTGGTGTTCCCTCGTCTTATTGCCTTAGCTGAATATTATTCTTGAATGTTATGTTCAGTATTAGTTAAGTAGAGATGAACTATGGAAGATATGGTGTGCCCTGGTCCTAGTATTATCCCCAAAGACTGTCTGAATGTTTCTCTTGGAATGTGTTAAAAGCTGGCTAGTTTAGAAGTACTTACCAGATCTTAGGCCATTTTGTGTTATCTTTGTGTTGGTCTTGAAAGTAACCAAGTAAAGTAGAGCTAGGAGAGGATTTGTGGTGAGCCCGGCCCGCTAGTTTCTACTCCAAAAGTTGCCTTCAAGTTTCCCCTTTGTTTTAAAATGTTTTCTATTGAAAGAGTATCAAAGGCTGGCTAGTTTAAAAGTACTTACTAGATCCTGGGTTGCTCTTTGTTCTGCATCTGTTTAATTTTCCTTCTTGTTGTATCGTTTCATTCCATAAATCAATCTTCAAAGAGATCCTTAGACATAGATGACTTTCCCCATGGACCACTCTTGCCTCTTGCTGTTCCAATTAAACCCTATTATGACTCCATAGCCCAATGGACTAAAACCTGCAATTATCTATCTTCCTATCCAAAGCTTGTTCTATTTTCTTGCAACTTCTCACCTTTGAAACTCTTTGCACTTAGGACTTTCCACCTCAAACAGTAATCATGCTCAACCATCCAAAAACCAAAACAAACCCTTGGCCTTCATAACTAGCCTAATATTATTACCCCAAACTTCAAAGACAAATCCATCTTTGCACTTATTGGAGAGATCCCTCTCTGGATTCAGGAGGGCTAGATCCTAGAATCCCAAAGTTGGTTGAAATGATGTTTCTCCCTGAGATCGGACTTTGCCAATCTTGCTGATTACAGGGAGCTAACATTTCTGGCGACTCCACTGGGGAACTACTTCCCTTAAAATAAATAAAACTTGTGAGTTAAAAGCAGCCTTTTCAAGCACTACCAAGAAATGGTAATCACGATGAAACTTGTTTGAATTAGTGACAAACTAGGTAAAAACTAGGATTCTCTTAAGACTTTGTCTAACCTTGAAAGATCAGCTGGCTTATCCATAAAGGTAAACTGTATTTGTCTCATAACCGTAGCTAAGTTTTGAAACAGAGTTAGGATATTCTTAAAAACCATACAACTGAAAAATAACTCGCAAAAACCTAAAAATATTTCAGATTGGTATCCAATAAACATGGCGGTGGACCATAAAACCTTTTACCTCCTTTCGGGCTAAAACATTCCACTTGGCGACTCCACAATCCTGAATAGACCTTAAGACTCCATTGGGAAGAACCCTTATCATTATAATATCTTTCAAACTCAGTCAGAAGACTGTAGGATTAAAATTGTAAAACAGACTAGTTAACCTCTTAAAGATTGTCATATCTAGTTGCACTTTTCCTGTTTTATTTGGGTCTGGAAAACACAACATAGTGGCTCCTAGAAAGATTCACACTAGAGCCCATCCTGACCCTGATCCACCTGAAGTAGTTGATAACCCAGAAGGTATCCTTAGGAAGTCTCCTAAGATTAAATTGTCAACTGTTTTCAGATCACCCTTGAGAGCTAATTCAGTCCCTGAAAATCTTTCAGCTCTACAACAATCACAAGCTGACTTAGTAAATCCATTTAGAACTAGGTCTCTTGGTGATTTAGATCAGTTATATTCTGAGTCTTCACTATCATCTCCTGAAACAAGTGAACATCCTGGTAGAAGAGAAACAACACCTCCTGATTTGCATTTCCTTCACAACCTAGGTGTCTCTCATCCAAGATCAACTCAGCAGTCTATTCCTGTTCCATCCACTTTTTCTCACCCTACATCCATTGTTCAAACCACTACACTTCAACCCACTTTTCCTGTTGTTAATCCACTCCTTGTGAATCCACCCCCACCACATATCATGGCAGCATGGTATGCTCCGTTAGTCCTTCCTGCACCATTAGTCAATCTTCCACAGGACTATCAGTCCAAAATTCCATTATATGATGCTAGCAATGCTACAACTGCATCACAACATGTGGATAAGATGAATGACTACTTTGACAGAAATGAAATTGATGATGATTCTATCAAGCTTAGGTTATTTGCTCAGAGCTTAGGGGGAGAAGCAAGAAAATGGTTCAAAGGCCTAGCCCCCCATAGTATTAATGATCTCCAAGCCTTCCATCAAACATTCTTAAACAAATGGGAAGTAAAGAAGAATCCTCTCCAAGTCCTTTCTAATTACAAGAACCTCCATAGAAACACTGGGGAAAGTGTGCAAGCTTATTGCACTAGATTCAATAGTGTGTATAATGCACTTTCCCCAGAACTAAAACCTCCGCAGGGCTCAGCTTTAAACAAGTTTCCTGAAGGGTTTGACTCTGACATGACCTATCAGCTGAGAGAGAGATATTTTGCAACTCTTGAAGATATGCAAAAAGGTGCTCTTTCTGTGGAAGTCAACTTAATGGAGAAGAGAGAAAGAATGAAAACTGAAAAGAGAGTATCTTTTAGAGAGGAATCCACACCTTCTACTTCCAACTCAAAGATGGAGAAAATGATGGAGGAGATGATGAAAGAGATGAGCATAATTAAGAGAGCACAAGCAAGCCAAAACCAAACTTCTCCTCAAAGTAGAAATCAGAACTAGAATCAGAATTTTAAAAGGAACCAACCTCCAAACAGACCTAGGGAAGATGATCAGCAAATCACTCCTCCCTTTCATCAAAACTATGTAAGTGAGGTTGAGGAAACATATGAAATAGCAGAGGAGGATGATATCAACATGCTGGGGATAGAAAATGATGACTTTGAGATTCATTATGATAGAAAACAAGGTCTATACACACCTTATGATGACAGAAGAGATGATGATGAAAATTATTATCAAGACATGGAAAATGTCATCATAGAATCTCAAAAAGAATATGACCTCAGAAGAAAAACCAGTCAACAAACCCCCAACAACAAAACCTCTGACAAATCTTCACAAAACAACACTACAACCAAGCCTAGAGTTGTCAAACAAAAGGATAAAACAGTGGCTGTAAATTCTGATAACGGAAAAGAGAAAGGCACTCAAAACAATGAAAAACAGAGTGCAGACATTAGTAGTACTAACACTTCAGCTAGTACTCCTGTGAAAACAATTTTGTCAAGTGTAAATAAAACAAATCAGCAAGCTGATATTACTGATAGAATGACAGCTAATAAGGCTAAAACAAGTTCTTCAAAGAACCAAATTCCCTTCAGCCTTGAGCAGGAAATTTCAAAAATCAAAATCTTTGTTCCCTTGACTGAGTTAGCTGCCCAACATGTATATAGGACCCAAATTTTTAAGGCTTTAAATGTTGAAGAGAATGAGGACACTGTCAATCTTAATGATGATCAACTAGAGCTTATTTTTGGTCCTAAGATTGAAGGTATGTATCAAGAGGGACCTGTTCCTCCCTTTTATGTGAGTTTAAACGTTCATGACAAGATTTTACACAACGCTATGCATGACTTCGGGGCTTCTCATAATTTAATGCCTAAAGCTGTGATGGAGAGCCTTGGTCTAGAAATCACCAGACCTTATAAAGATATGTACTCCTTTGACTCAAGCAGAGTAAAATGTTTAGGATTAATCAAAGACCTCTATGTTAACTTAGCCCAGATTCCAGCCAAATGCTTAGTCATGGATATTGTGGTGGCTGATGTTGCCCCCAAATATGGAATGTTGTTATCAAGATCATGGGGGGCTAAGTTACAAGGGACTATGCAAAGGACATGACCTACGCGACTATCCCCATTTTCAATAAGAATAGAAGACTCTACAGGGAGTCTCATATGCAATACACAGTGACAAGTCAAGACAGACCACAAAACTCCCCTTTATACTCTGTAAACACAGGACTTGATTCATTTATCCTCTTTAATGAAGAAACATTAGATGAACAAGTAACTTTAACAGAGTTAATGGCTGATAGAGAGGAAGGGGTAAATACCACAGAACCGTCAAAATAGTTTGTTGAACCTTTAAACAACAGCAAACCAAATATGGGTATTGAAATACAAGTCACATGTCCTTTTCTTTTAAAACTGGACACTAAAGAAAATGTGCCTCCACTTAACGAAAAACCTGAAGAGTCAAAACAAACACAACTAAGTGCTGACATTCCACAACAATTAGAAAGCACAGTAGTTGAAGAGGACGATAACCAGGATGAAACTAAGAATAGTCCTCTGTGGAGTATGTATTTTGATGGATCCTGCACTAGAACTAACGCTGGTGCAGGTGTTTGGATTTCCAACACTGAAAATAACCACACAGAATGTATTTCCTGTACATTAAACTTTCAATGTTCCAATAACATAGCAAAGTATGAATCCCTTCTCTTAGGCTTACATCTATTGAAAAGGTTAGGAGCCAGAAGAATTAACGTGTATGGGGATTCAGAGTTAGTCATTAGGCAAGTCAACGGGGAGTATAACGCAAATCATCCCAGACTTAGGGCCTACTGAAATGATGTCATGGACCTTTTAAAAACATTTGAGGAGTCCAAATTGATTTTTGTCCCAAGAAAAATAAATATTGCGGCCCACAATTTAGCCTTTGCAGCTAGAACATGCTTAACGCCATATGCAACCAAAGACTGTACAACTCAGATAAAGTTTAGACCAGTCATGCCTGATAATGAAAAGTATTGGCAGGTGTTTGATAGAGACGAACAAATAGAAGACTTAATGCAATTCAGAAATGAATTCAAACTACACAGTTCGGACTCGAATTATGAGACAGAATGCAGTGAAGAAAATTTCCTTGGTGAAGAAGAACCGTCTCCTGAACTTGCTAATATAAACCTGTTATCTAGCAAACTTGAAAGTGAAACAGAAATGAATGCAGAGTTTGAAACAGAGGAGTTAGAAACTCTGCACTCTAAAGATGAAAGTTTGCCTAAGGGTCTGGCCCCTTTAGAAGAGTTGTTCGATTTTAACGATGTGGCGAATAAACCAAAACTGGAACCTGTAGAGACTGAAGTGGAAGAGTGTAATATTGGAAACGAACTTAAGCCGAAAATGATCAAACTATCCAAGACTTTACCAGCTCACATTAAACTCAAATACATTGAGTTGTTTAAAGAGTTTTCTGATGTTTTTGCGTGGAGTTACGAAGATCTTAAATCCTATGACACTAAAATTATAAAGCACAAAATTCCCCTCAAAGAAAACCAAAAACCATTCAAAGAGAAACTGCACAGGATAAACCCTGTTCAGTTACCATTGGTTCAGAAGGAAATCATGAAAATGTATGTTGCTAGTATTATTGTCCCTATTAGATATTCTGAATGGGTATCTAATCTGGTGTCTGTTAGGAAGAAAACTGGAGAGATCAGGCTTTGTATAGACTTTAGAGACTTAAACAAAGCTTCGTTAAAAGACAACTACCCTTTACCCAAGATGGATCATATTTTACAAAGGGTGGTAGGGTCTAAAAGAATTTCTTTGCTTGATGGCTATTCGGGGTACAATCATATTTTAGTCCACCCTGTTGATCAATTAAAGACAACCTTTACTACACCATGGGGCACCTTCATGTATGTGAAAATTCCCTTTGGTCTAATGAATGCTGGAGCAACCTTTCAAAGAGCCATGGACATAGCAGTCTAGGAAGAACTGGGCTTCTTCATCATTATATACCTTGATGATGTCACTGTGTTTTCAAAAACAGATGAAGAGCACTTAGAACATTTGAGAAAAGTTTTCGATAAATGTAGAAAATTTTGGATATCTTTAAACCCTAAGAAGACACTATTTGGTCTCCAAGAAGGTAAAATTCTTGGGCACATCATTTCAGAAGAGGGTATTAAGATAGATCCAAAGAGGATTCAGGCCATATTGCAAATCTCTCATCCTCGGAACATCAAAGAGTTGCAATATTTCATTGGAAAGATTAAATTTTTGAGAAGATTCATCCCCAACTTGGCTGAGCTCCTAAGGAATATCAAAAACATGTTAAAGAAAGAGAAAGGGGTAAAATGGACCTTGGAAGCAAAGAATTCATTTGAACTGGTGAAACAAGCGTTAACCAAAACACTGGTTCTGATAAGTCCTGATTTTTCAAAATATTTTTATATTTTTTCATTTGCATCAGAACATACCATAGTTGCTTTCCTTTTACAGAAAAGTCCACAAGGACAAGAGCAGCCTATTGCATTCTTTAGAAAGGCATTGAGGGATTCCCCTCTGAAGTATAACATTATGGAGAAGCAAGCTTTTTCTTTGGTTAAAGCATTGAAAGACTTCAGGGTATACATCCTTCACTCACACATCATTGCCTTTGTCCCAAACTCAGTTGTTAAATACATTCTAACACAGGACCCAGATGGTAAGAGAGGCAAGTGGATTGTTGTTATCCTTGAATATGATTTAGAGATAAAACCCACTAAACTCATCAAAGGCCAAGGTCTAGCTAGATTAATGGTTGAATCAAATTTTGAAGTTGTTGATATTAATATGATTGATGCTTTGGATGACAAAGAAGGATTCTCAACTCCTATAGTTGAAGATCATTTTATGAATTCTCTTTGGTATGCTGATATTATTTATGTTTTTCTTAATCTAAATACACCTCCTGGTCTGACAAAAACAAAGGCAAGATTCTTAAAGTTAAAAGTTGTAAACTATTGCATTATAGATAAATGTCTTTATTGGAAAAATGAAAGTGGTCTATTGCTTAAATGTTTGCCTGAGTTGGATGCAGAGAAGGTTAAGCACGAATTCCATGAAGGAGAGTGTGGAGGTCATTTATACTGGAAGACAACAGCCAACAAAGTTTTGAGGGCTGGTTTTTACTGGCCTACTCTTTTTCATGATGTGCATAAAATGATCATTGTCTATCATAAATGTCAAGTTTTTGAAGGCAAAAGAAAACTGCTACCCCTACCTCTGCATCCAATCATTGTTGAAGCCCCATTTCAACAGTGGGGACTTGACTTCATAGGAGAAATCCATCCACCATCTTCTGCCCAGCATAGATGGATTCTCACTGCCACAGACTATTTCACTAAGTGGATAGAAGCCATACCTTTTATACACGCCAATGATTTGGTTATTATAAAATTTATGGAGACTAATACTCTCTTTAGATTTGACTGTCCTACCAAGATTATCACTGATAATGTAGCAGCATTTGGATCAAAGAGGATGGTTGAGTTCTGTCATAGATATCAGATAACATTGGGGCATTCCATGGCCTATTACCCCCAAGGTAATGGACTTGCAGAATCCTCAAACAATATTTTAGTGAACATAATCAAGAAACTGTTGGAAGACAATAAAAATCCTTGGCATACAAAGCTAGTTCATGCACTTTGGGCTGACAGACTGACTTTGAAGAAATCTATTGGCATGTCACCCTTCCAGCTTGTGTATGGTACTGATGCAATTTTTTCGAACAGTCTTGGTGTAACAGTAATGAAGTTGATTCAAGAGTTTCAAACTGAAGATAATGACATGATCAGAAGAATAAATCAGGCCATTCATCTTCAGCAAACCAGAGAGGAAGTTTATAACAAAGCATTGCAGAAACAGGACAACATTAAAAATATTTCTGACAGAAGAACAAAGGCCAGCAATTTGAAAATTGGTGACAAGGTTTTAAAGTGGGACTCAAGGAGGGAAGACAAGGGAAAGCATGGAAAATTTGACAACTTATGGCTTGGCCCTTACTCTATTCATTCAGCTGCTGGTAACAATGCATTTTTCTTGCAGGAGTTGAATGGAGCAGAATTGTTTGGAGGTCTTGTCAATGGCAGGATGCTCAAACATTACTTCTCTTAATCCATGATATGTTTTGAAGCCTTTTATATTTTTTCCATTATAAATATTTCATCCACCATTGCATTCAAAGTTAGAAAAATCAAAATACAAAAAACAATGAAAGAAAGAAAAGAGGGCAGATTATGGAAACAAGAAAGGTATAGCCCCATACCAAAAAAGAGAAAAAAATCTGAAAGTGTGCAAGCTTAAATGCCACTCCTTAATAACACACTTCTAGTTAGTCAAAACTATCTAATCTTGACTAATTAGCTTTAAATTTTCTGCTGATAGGATAGTGAAATCGATTTGCCAAACTGTTTAATCTTGGCTTATCAGTAGATAGTTTAGGATAGAAATTAAAAGTTCAAACAAGATCAAAATCTGAACCTAAGTTTCCAAAGAGAAAATTACTCAAATATGTTCTATTTTCTTGAGTCAAAAAGATGTAAATCTGGTTCTAATCAACTCAAAATCTGAACCAGAGAACAAGAAAGAAACAACTCAAAAAAGAGTCAAAACAAAGCTGTAAAAAGAGAAGGCCATGATGAGAAACTTTCAGATCTTAAGCCTTCCATTTTGATTTAATTTTATGCAAAATAAATGTCTATGTGCAGCTTGTTTTCTATGCCATAGACCAGCATCAAGTTAGACTGTTTAATCCTGACTTGTATGTTTTTAAATTTTCTGCTGTAGAAATTAGAGAATAAAATTTGTTAGACTGTTTAATCCTAACAGATTGATAGAATAGGTAGAGAATCATATGGGCTCAACTGTTTAATCTGAGTCCATGGAGAAATAAGGAGTAGAAATAGATTATATTTCTTACTTTCAAAAGAATAAAATGTTGTGAAAAGATTTTGCCAATCCAAGTGCACTCTAATGAAGAAAAAATGCTAGATCAGTAGGATTGGGTAGGTAGAAAGTTTGTATTGATGAAGGTCCATTTTTTTCATGGCTGCTAATATGTTTTCAGAGAAGATCATCCCAGCAAAGGAAAGCAACCCAATGGATCAGGCACAGGTCAGCCTCCCAGAGAATGCAAGTCTGAAGTTCTTGATGCCTTCAAGAAGGCACCATCCCCAAGTGGAGCCACTGTTAGCCACCTATAAAATTTGTTATAGAAAAAGGTGGCTAAGACTTTTTGGAGCCTTCAAGGAACAAATTTTATTACTAAGAAGTTTTGGCTCTTGAAGACTTTTGAAGGCCTCATACCTCTGTCCAAAATTTTCATTTGCTGTTACCATTTTATACTCAGAAATTCTGCTGATTTCATGAGAAAAGACTGCTTAGAAACCATCATTTTCCCCCTTCTCCCACTCAAAACTAACCTTCATTTGCTCCCTTTTTTCTCCATAAAACTCCTCTATTTTCATGATTCCTCTTCTTCCATTCATGAAAATCATCTTTACGTAGTTTAAAACTCATTTTTAAACTATACCAAAACCCCCAAATCCATTAAAAACTCTAAAAAAATTCATAAAAAACAAAGTTTTTTACTAAAGGACTTAAGCGCCCCCTTGGGCTAAGTTTCAAACCACTTCCCCCACATGCCCACACCCTGGAACCAAGCGCTAACCCTGTTCAGCGCTTATCGCATCGGAAAGATTCAAGTGCGCAAGTCTTTTGCCATGTTCGAAAGTTCCGATGCGATTAGCCTTTGTATTGTAAAAACCCTGATCATATTATTTTATATATATATATATATATATATCCCGTGGGCCCGCCTCCGGTGCTTAAAACCTTGTAATAATTTTTCCCCAGTGGTCTTTTTCTTTGTAAAACCAAAAAACCCTCTTTTCCAAAGTTTTGGTTCAATGAGTTAGAATCACGTGTTAATATAAAAAATGGTTATATTGAAAACACCCGATCGTGCAATTGCATCGGAGAAATACAAATGGGTTGATCGAAAAGGCCGCATCAAAACTTCCGATGCGATTAAGTCCCCATCCATAGACCTCGGTCCTTTGTTTTATTTGTGAAACCAAACGCAAAGGTCGAAGTCCTTATCGCATCGGAAAAATTCAAAAGGTTGATTGAAATATTGGGCCCAAAGTTCCGATTGCGATTAGGGCTTAATTATATAAAACTCCGCCCCCCCCACCTCTTTATTACATATGACTTTCACCCGAGACCAAGTGTTAAAGATCCCAGGCTCCAATCGCATCGCAAAATTCCAATGGGTTGATTGAAAAACCCAAGCCTGAGGCTCCGATTGCGATTGGCCCTTGTTTTATACAGCCCCGGGCCAATGGTACTCCATACATCCAGCGGCCTCGCAATTGGGCGCCAGTCACTTCATATATAAATATTCCGCCCCGATCCATAAGAACCTTTGTTTTTATTAAAAATTTGGGTTTTCCATAAAGTATAAGGGTTTTTCGCCGGTCCATTCTAAAGCTAAAATCTACACCGTTGATCATGAGCCGATCAAATGGCCAACGCTTGATCGTATCGCATTTTTTAATCGTTGCGTTATATTTCTTCCCCCGATCGGCCTTTCCCCCGATTCTTTCTCCATCATTGATCTAATATTTGGATCGACGGTCTGCGTTAGATGGCATCGCAACTTTCAATCGGTGCATTTGCCTACCACCCCTGATTGCGATCCTCCGACTGGATATGGACCATCCATGTGTCCAAATTAGACGGTCCAAAATCACTCCGTATTATTCTTCTCCCCGCTCTCCTTTTTGTCTCTTCTACGCAGATCTCCACCGTTGGATGCTTCCATCCAACGGCTATGCTCCTCCCTCGCCTTCTAAAGCATTTTTTCCCTAAATACGCAGGATTTCATAATGTTTTGTTTGTTTTGCAGGTTTCAAAGGTTTTTTCCCATACTATGAAGAAAAAGAAAGCTGAGGGTGACAATCCTCTGGCCTTTTGGTTATCAAAGGGAAAGGGACTAAAAGGACTCCACTCTACGTTTCGTCGATGCTCCATGGGCATTGATGCCATATGAGCCTTGCACGGCCTACACATTAACAAGACACTGTGATTTTTAAATCACAATTAAAAGAGTATCAGCATTGAAGGATAGAGCGCAGCAGAAACAGAATATTGAAGACAGATTTGGAAATTACGGCTAAGAATGATGATCAAAATCCTAATTCCCAGGATTAAAACATAATTAAAGGAACATCATAAGTATTTAACAAATAGACAGGCCTCCACTGCCTCAATTGAAACGAATTGATTCCTCAGCTACCATAAGTGCCACCTATGCCTCAAAGCATTCAAAAAAGAGGCCGAAGTTATTGATCAAATGAAGATATTCACCTCAGCGCAACCAGAGGGTTACTTTTGCAAGGAACTTAAATGCTAAAAATATCTGCAGAGTTACTCCAAACATGACACAGAGCCTTAAAGTCAATAAAAGCTCCCACTGAGCTTAATTCATAAATGTAAAACAATTAATATAGACCAGAATGTTTGTAAACTTCTTCATCAAGCCCCTCAAAGGTCGAGAAGTCATTTAACCTGTATTAATTGTTTGGCGAGATCTTTTATCAGATCTCCCCTCCTCATTCTTCTATAAATACCTCTGTAGAAGATAAGAGACTGTTGGTTGTAGAAATTTGAAATACATCTGAGATTAAACTTATGGCTGTAAATAGTGTTCACTGGCCCTTGGAGCTCTGCTTGTAATAGATAAGTTAGGCTAAGATGAGTAGATGATTGCTAAACTAAAGCATTGGACTTAAAGCTGTAACTGGTTTGGAGCATCAATACAAGCTGATTTATGGGATCCTGGTCTATGTTGACGGTGATGTTTTTCTACTTGTAACTTGTTATTTTGTTTCTTTTTTCAATGTGTTTCATTTTCTCTTATAAAGAACAGAATGCATAGAGTTAGGACCTATTGTATATCAGTAACCTTCTCTGACTGAAAATCTTTATTTATATGTTTTCTTCCAAACTGTGTTATTTGGGAATGATTTAATTTAGTTTAAGCATAGGAATGCTGGCGTTCCCTCGTCTTATTTCCTTAGCTGAATATTATTCTTGAATGTTATGTTCAGTATTAGTTAAGTAGAGATGAACTATGGAAGATATGGTGTGCCTTGGTCCTAGTCTTATCCCCAAAGATTGTCTGAATGTTTCTCTTGGAATGTGTTAAAAGATGGCTAGTTTAGAAGTACTTACCAGATCTTAGGCCATTCTGTGTTATCTTTGTGTTGGTCTTGAAAGTAACCAAGTAAAGCAGAGCTAGGAGAGGATTTGTGGTGAGCCCGTCCCGCTAGTTTCTACTCCAAAAGTTGCCTTCAAGTTTCCACTTTGTTTTAAAAATGTTTTCTATTGAAAGTGTATCAAAGGCTGGCTAGTTTAAAAGTACTTTCCAGATCCTAGTTTGCTTTTATGTTCTTCTTAAGTGTTTTTCAAAGGCTGGCTAGTTTAAAAGTACTTACCAGATCCTGGGCTGCTCTTTGTTCTGCATCTGTTTAATTTTCTTTCTTGTTGTATCATTTCATTCCATAAATCAATCTTCAAAGAGATCCTTAGACATAGATGGACGGCCCTGAAGGGACTCTTGCCTCTGCTATTCTAATTAAAACCCTATTGGTGACTCCATAGCCCAATGCCGCTGAATAAACCCCAGAAACTTCTGCTCCGCCTCCTGCCAAAGCTGTTCTCGGATGAGCAACTTCACCTCCTTTGAGTGATTCAGATCTTCCACCCCAACAGAATCATGCCCAACCATCCAAAAAACAAAACAAAACCTTGAACTTCATAACTAGCCTAATATCATTACCTTAAGCTTTCAAAGACAAATCCATCTTTGTACATATTGGAGAGATCCCTCTCCGGATTCAGGAGGGCTAGATCCTAGAATCCCAAAGTTGGTTGAAATGATGTTAACTCTGTGATCTGACTTTGCCAATCTTGCTGACATAGGAGATAATATATACCATCTTATCAAGGTGTTATTCTCCGTTGTGTGCGATCTTGGAAAAAAATCATCATCAGAAGACGATTTTTTTTCTACATACTTTTCGTCTTTTATGCGATCTCGGAAATCAAAAATAGTAAAAAAGGACTGCTTTCCGATAAGCTAACCGATTCATAACGTCTTAGACAAGTACTATATTTTTTATTTTGCTCGGATGTGTGTTTTTTTTGCGGAAAAAACATCTCCTGGTTTAAATAAAACAAAACTCTTCTTTTCAAATAATTATAGAATCCTTTACGCAATGGTAAGCATGAGAATAATTGTCTGTCCACCCTCTCGTTTTTTTCTCTGTGCCAGGTTTTGTTAAAGGTGGGATTTTTTTTTTAAGGCAGAACTTCATCATCGACCCTATTCTCCTCTTACAATCCACATTATTTGGTATCTAAGGTATCTACAACTCATTTTTTTCAATAAGGCATAACTTCTTCATTCGAAAGTCGTTTTTCAAGCCTTTTTTTTTTAATTGGCCTAATTTTTTGAGACCTTTCCATTGGAGCAGTTAGTTTCAGATCTTTTCAGCTTTAGTTTTAAAAAATAAAAATAAAAATGGAAAGTGCATCCCCAATTATTCTTAACAACACCAATTATTTCCAATGGCTACCTCATATGGTAGATTTACTTAGAAGTAAAGGGCTTTATAGAATAGCCATAGGATAAGAAACTAAACCTTCCAATGACGATAAAGCTGCTAAATGGGAAAATAAACAAGATCAACCATGAGGGTTGATAGGAATTTCCATTGCTCAAGACATCTTTGATTTGATATCCTTGAAATTACACCTCCATGAAGCCCCTAAAAGATAAATACTATTTTTTTGGTAGTCCATTAAAATCATTGCCCACCTGTACCTTGGCAAATGAGTTGGTTAATTTGGACCGAACACTTCTCCTTCTCTATTGAATATTTTTTGTTCAATTCACGAATTTTGACTTTCTCTTTTAGAAGGTTGTAAGGTCAAAAGGAAGATTTACTCTATCCCATTCTCTTGCTGCTTGGTTTCCGTATATACTTTGTATTTGTTTCCACCTTCCATTCCACTAGAGAAGCCATCATTTCTCAAGGAACAACCTACAAGAACCCCTCTTTCAATGCCTTTTGTGATTCTTTGATAAGAGAACAAGAAAAACTCTTACACCTTGGTCTTATCACTTCTGGAAACGCTTCTAAGAAAGCCTTAGCAGCCCAAAATCAACCATATCAAAAGAATCCCAAGAAGAAGTATCCTAAAAAGTATGGTCCTAAACCAAACAAGGGTCCTAAGAAATTTCAGCCACAAACTAAAAAAACAACTCACCAAACTGATAAGGCAACTAAAAACAAAGGGAAGAAAATAGATAGACATTGCAACTTTTGTAATCGTGATGGCCATGTAGATTCCAAATGTTTTAAGAAGATGGAAGCCTTGGAAGCAGCAATGAAGAAGCACCACATCAATTTGGAGACCTCTTCAACTTCACTGTAATACACTTTCTGTGGTTTTCAAGTATCCGGTTATGTAATACTAAATGTATTTTCTTCTTCTCATTCTCATGAGTGGCCCATTAATTCTGGAGCTTCTTACCACATGGCCAAAAATAAAGCCATGTTTTCTTCTTTAAATGATTGTAACACCAAACATATTTATGTTGGTGATGATAGATCTCTTAGTGTTGTAGGATCTGGAACCATTCATCTAGATAATTGTCAGTTTAATGATGTACTATATGTTCCTACCTTGTCATGAAACCTTCTATCTGTTTATAATATATTCAGGTGAAGGGAAAATAGTAGAATTCTCACCTCATGGTGTTGTAATCAAGGACCTCAAAGATTCTAGACATATTTTAGCTACTGGCATTGTTGATGATTCCACAAGGTTGTATAAGTTTGACAACTTTGGGTCATCATGTCTTCCCTCCATTTTTGTTTCTCATAATGATGAAGTGAGAAAACTTTGGCATGAGTGATTTGGTCACTTAAACTATCGCTCTCTTCAAACTCTATGTCAAGAAAATATGGTGACATGTCTTCCTATGGTATCTTGCCGATATGTTGTTTGCTCCGGATATCATACTCGGAAAACATCACCGAGATAGTTTTGACAATCGTGCCTCTTGGCACACTTAAGCCCCTTTGCAGCTTGTGCACAGTGATTTATGTGGTCCACTTCCTATTGTTTCTTTCTCTGGTTGCAAGTACTTCTTAACATTCATTTATGATTTTTCCAGATGCACTTGGGTATACTTCTTAAAACTCAAGAGTGATTTTTTTAACATGTTCTTGGCCGTTAAGTCCTTTTTTGAGAAACAATCTGGACATCAAATTCTTAAGTTAAGATCAGATAATGGAGGAGAATATGTTAACAACAAATTTATCAACTTCTGCACTGAGCATGGCATTCAATTGCAACATATTGTTTCATATACTCTACAACAAAATGGTGTAGCTGAAAGGAAGAATCACACCTTAAAATAAATGGCTAATTGTATGCTTCAATCTAAAGGACTTAGTCTCAATTTTTGGGCAGAAGCAATTAACTATTTAAATTACATATTAAATTGCACTCCTACTAAGGTTTTAAGGAATATAACTCCAGAAGAAGCCTAGAGCTCAATCAAACTAGATGTAAGTCACTTTCATGTTTTTGGAAGTGATGCTTGGGCCCACATTCCAGATGCGAAACATAAAGCCTTAGAACCTAAGAGTGAAAATTGATTTTTTGTTGGATACTCTAAAGATGTCAAAGGATGCTTCTTCAACCAAAATCCAAATATATAATCATTAGAAGAGATGTAAAATTTGATGAACATATATCACCCTGCGAGCCTAGTGCGGCGAGTGTGCCACCTTTGGCCTACGAGCCTGATTCGACATATGTGCCACCTCTCTATATCTCTTCTATTTTTGATAGAATTCCTTCTAGTTCAGATGATGACAGCGAGGATGAAAATCCTCCTCCACCTCTTGAAGATATTCCTTCCACTCCACGGCTTCCAAGATGGGTGCGCTCTACTCGAGATGCAACAGGTTCTCTTGCAGGTGACCCTACAGATCGATGACGTACATGTTCTCAATTCGAAAGAGCCTCTTCCTTATTGGCTCAAGTTCCAGAAAATCCTGATCCAGACACCTTTGAAGAAGCTTCCGGTCATCCATATTGGGATGAAGCTATGAATAAAGAATATTGTTCCTTATTGGAAAACGATACTTGGGATCTTGTTCCTCTTCCAAAAGGAAGAAAACTTGTCAGATGCAGATGGGTTTACAAAACAAATTTTTGACGAGATGGAAAAGTGAATAGACATAAAGCTCGTATTGTTGCTAAAGGATTCACAAGTTGAAGGCATTGAATGTACTAGAACCTTCTCCTCTGTTGCCAAAATGAATTCTATCTGCCTTGTTCTTTCCCTTGCTGCCTCCTTTAAATGTGAACTCCATCAAATGGATGTTAAATCCGCCTTCTTACATGGATATTTGCATAAAGAAATCTACATGGAACAACCCCCTGGTTTTATCCGAAACGACTCTAGACTTAATTTTCGCCTTAGGAAGTCTCTCTATGGTCTCAAAAAAGCTCCTCAGGCTTGGTATTCCAAAATGGATAGATTTCTATTAGATAATGGCTTTTCTAGGTGTCATTCTGACAACACTATCTACACCAAGAAAGTGAGTAAGTCCTTCACCATCCTTGTTCTTTATGTTGATGATCTTATCCTTACTGGTAGTGATCCCAACCATATAAACCATGTGAAGTCTAGCCTCAAAAAGAAGTTTGAAATGACAGACTTAGGACACTTGCATTATTTCCTTGGTCTTCAAATCTTGCAACCCAAAGAAGGTATTACCCTTTCTCAGTCCAAGTATTCTTGTGATCTTCTACGCCACTTTCACATGGAATAATGTAAGCCAACCCCTTCTCCCTTTCAGTCTGGATTCAAGCTTTCAGTCACTTGTACTACACTTGAAGTTGATGCTACCTTATACCGTCAACTTGTTGGTAAAATTTTGTATCTAACCCATAACGGTCCTGACCTTTCCTTTGTCGTTTGTCTTCTTGCTTGGTTTATGCACCAACCTCATGAAAGTCACTAGAAAGCAACTAACAGAATACTCTGATATATTCAAGGTACATTTCAAGGTATATTCAAGGAGCATCTCCATTGTTGATTGGTTTCACTTATTCTGATTGGGTTGGTGAACCTGATGATCGAAAGTCTACTGCAAGATATGTATTCACTCTTGGTTCAGGATCTATTACTTGGTCTTGTAAGAAACAAAGTGCCATCTCTCTTTCTTCGGCAGAAGTAGAATATCTTGGTGCCCTTGAAGCCAGCAAGGAAGCCATGTGGCTTTGTCAGATCCTGTCTGAATTTGGTCTTCATCAAAAACATCCAAATACACTTTGGTGTGATAATCAGAGTGCCATTCAGCTATGTAAATATCCAATCCAGCATTAGCGTATGAAACACATTGAGCTCCACATACACTTCATCAGAAATCTCATTCCTGATCGTGTTCTTGAATTGCAGTATTTTCCAACCAATGATCAAGTAGCCGATATGTCTACAAAGGCTCTCACAGAAGTGAAGTTTACCAAACTTTGATCCATGCTTGGAGTTCAGGAAATTTATCATTAAGGGGGGATAGGCTCTAATGCCTCCTTCCTTCTCCTATTGTTTCACCTTTGTAATTCATTCAATCCTATCCCAAGTTGTTCTTAAGGGGGGATGTTAGGATATATCGACACATAGGAAATTGGCTCCTATTGTGTCACCTTTGTAAATCCTTCAATCCTATGCCAATTTGTTCTTAAGGGGGGATGTTAGGATATTCCGACACATAGGAAATAGTTAAGTATAACTTGGTCTAGTGTAGAATTAGGTAAAGTGTGTTTCTTTACTATGTACATTTGTAACTTATAATCTGACGGTCACGATTTGTAGTGATTCAATGGTTCACTTGCTCCTCGGTATTAACGACACTTTATCTGTGGCTTAACACCCGATTGGTCTATGATCTCTATTTAAAGAGCACGAAGGGTCATTTGTCCGGTAACCATTGATGA
Source organism: Pinus albicaulis (assembly GCA_034641835.2). NCBI lineage: Eukaryota > Viridiplantae > Streptophyta > Pinopsida > Pinales > Pinaceae > Pinus > Pinus albicaulis. Next base: position 262,299,010 of record CM076583.1, read on the forward strand.
GAGAAACATATGTAAACTTTCTTTTTATATTAATAAATTGCCTAAAGTGGCCATGTCGGCTCAGGCTGTGGATTGTTTCCCTCTTCGAGGGTTTTAACCATGTGATATACTAGTGTACTGATTTGTGATCTGTTTGTGAGTGGTGGCCTTTGGTTTTTGATCTAAGGAACTTACCCTGTAAATTCATACAACTCTATTTTTCACAATTTTAAAAACACCTCCTTATGAATGAACACGATAAGATATAGGTCAATAAGGTGAAGACACATTAGCTTCTCAAGAATTTTCCAATGAGCTAAAAAACCTTAAAAATAGATATTGGACATTAATTTATGGTAAAATTACTATTAAGTTGATGTGCGTGTGTGTGTGTTAAAAATAATGTGTACATTTCTAAAACATGTGTGTGTGTTGTAACCTATGCACATTATTTAGAATTCAATATTTGTTGGCCATGGCATTTCTTCTCAACCATGTTTTGGATGGCTCGGTTTCTTTCAATTTAAAGTGGCTTGGATTACAAAAGTAAAAAAGCCCCATTTTTTCAAATGCCTCTCAACATATTTATTTTTCATTAAGTTGATAGCCATGTATATTTTGGAATTGGAAGGGAACTTCCAAATTGAATGGTGGGGATGCTTTCAATTTGTGTCTTGCCTTTTAATATCAATAGTAAAACATTAAACTCTGGTTAAAAATAAAAATATCACTATAAATATGTGATTTCCACTTTGTTGAGGTTTAAAACTAACACATCTCTTTTGTAATTACGGAACTAATTCTAAGATACCAAACGGCTAAATAATAAATAGATCTAGAATATTTCATTTTTCTAATAAAATACCTTCAACAAAACACCGAACATAGAAGGGATCTAGAAAGACAAATTCATCCACTTATTAAATTAATTATTGCAAATAATACATGCCATATTGTTAACATAGAAACCATTGCCAATGGCATGCAAGGTTGGCCATCAAATGAGAAATAAAAACACTGAAGCACAATCGTGGACCCTGGATAGATCCACTAGACAGATCACGCCCACATGGTTTTTGTCCCTGGATCAAACTGGAACTGACCACACCAAGTTCTCAAGAAAAAAACATAAGATAGATAAACTCATAATGATCCAAATGCCTAGCTCCTATCCCCTTTTATAGGCTTGATGGACCCTCTAGAAACCTTATTGTATTATTTTCCCTCAAAAAATGAAGGTAAATACCATGGGCAGGTCCCATGGGAAATTACCATGGGTAGATTCCATCATTTTGACCATATCAAGAAAATAGAATACTAAAAATCCACCCACCCAAAGATTGTTTGCCCTCAATTAGTCCACTTCTATCCACAACAAAGCATTTGTATATTGATACCAGCATCCCATACAAATCAATGTGTTATTCCATGCCTCCATGCTAAATGATCTTGAATGTACCCTTCGATACCTAGATCCTAGGAAATCCTCTGGCCAATCCTTTCCTCAATAGATTCATCTAGATCCCAATGCCACCTAAGTCCTGGGACCTATGGGTTTGGATACCATATCATCCCTCCATCATTACCCGTGCTTAAGGGCCGAAGCTGCAATATGCTCTTGGATAAGGGTATCCTCCTAGGAATCATCCCGTCAATAGAGTTCCAACTCATAATCTCTCGCCAATCCATCCTGTGGGAAGGATCTAAAGCATGAATTCCTGCATATGAAATAATTCTATTATGTTGGTACTGCCCAATGCCCAACTCATGTTGCTCCACTCAGTTACCCAACTTGATACACTTGGAGAACTCTTCCTTGCTTTCCCTAATGTATAAAGGTGGGTTGGTAGTGTTGCAAGGCCTATATATGTACTCCTGTAGAGGGTTGCTCTGGAACTCCCAACTATACTCCTCTCGCTGCCTTGTGAGGTACTTGATTAATCCCTCAACATTAGTCATCTTGATTTGGCACATACCCCTCTGAGCTCCTCAATTTTCCTGTTCTCTTGTAAGATAGTGTCTCGAACTATCCAAACTCTCTGCTTCAACATCATAAGATATATCTTGAAATGCTTGATATTTTCCCAAAATTCCTCTTCTACCAATTCTAGTGCCCTTATGAATGTATATGTATATGTCTATACCAGATGCTCAACTATCCCATCTCTAACTTAAAACTTTGACCGACTCTATGGAAATGGCTCACTACACACTATTGTAGTTATGATCCCCTTTATGCACATCATGTTGGTTCACTGCTATTGGTTCCTCACTTAGGTATTCCTGGATGTATTCCCCTTGGCCTTCTTGACTTGTGGAGACAATATTTTATTCATCTTCTCCAGTTTTCGAATGTAGATGCACTACTGCACTTGAATGTTCATATTCTTTGAGGATGTCCCTCTAGAAATCTATGGAATCCATTGTATAGGAGTCTACCTCACCATGAAACTTTGAATTCTTGTCATCTTGTAAGTCTCCTTGAGTAATATCACGTTGTTGCTCATTATCTTTACTTAACTTCACAAACTCTTCATGGGTGTTCCCTTGAAATTCAATGGACCCAACTATAGAAGACCCCCCATGATCTAAAGGAATCTTCTCCTGTCTTTGTCACATCCTTCCTATCACTTCGGCTTTAATGGTTAGGTTCCCATGGTCCCTTGCAGATAAATAATAGTCTTATCCTTCTTATTTCATTCTCGACGCATGATTTACTTCCTTTTTTCTTGCTTCCTCTATCAATCCTTGTTAGATCCTTCTTGGTCATCACCCTTCTGAGCACTTTGATGTTTTTTCTGACCAACTTCTTGACTAGATCATAGGCGGATGGTGATACCATTAGTTCCTTCCTCCAAATGGTCAAAAATTTAGATCTTAGTATTTTTCAGATGTCAGCATCTCCTTCTAAGAACAAGGACACAATATTTTTCATGCATATTTTGACATGGTCTGGATGAGCTGATGTAATTTTAGTGTTAAAGTTTTGGAGCAACTAAAATATCAAATCGTCACATTCCATATTCTGCATGAATGTTCCAAAGTTGAACTCTGCCATGAATTCTATAATTTTGTGTCACTTTGTAAAAGTAGGAATCATGATTTTGTTCAACCCTTGAAGGGTTTCTACTATCAACTACAATATTTCCCTCATGATATCATCATTGTAAGGTGGTAGTGGTGATGTTAAATCTATGATCCTACTGAGACAAGAGGCAATTGTGATTCTAACCTTTTCACAAGAATTCTCCAAGAACATGAGATGTATCAAAGAAAGCATGGATGGCTTCAAGGCCCAACTTTACCTTTTCCAATCGGATTTCTCTATCAGGCACACAACCATATTGAATGTGTCCGAACGCAAGAGTACATCTTCAAACTTGTATACTACAATTTGGATCCAAGTTCAAAGAGATGATTTCTTTTACATCTTCCTTTTTAATATCATTTGACTGTTGAAGGATAACATGGAACTTTAGAGAGAAAGGCCTATTGTTCTTCTCTTGCTTCTGATCTGTAATTTGTTGCCATTTTTTATCCACATAAGTATTGTAGCCTAGAGAATCCACAGATGTATTACTATGTTGATTCCTAAGGAATTTATAGAAGAAAAATGATGACATTATGGCTTAGCGTCAAGGGATATCAACACTTAGCCTTCATGACAATCAAACCCTGACTGTAGGACAATTATCTATGAAAATACTCTAGCTGTCATTGTGACTATAAAAGATAAATTATAGTGCATTAACTCAACTATACCGTCTGGACATTTGACTTGAATAAACTAGCCCTTACAAATTACATTCAACATTTGATGGAGGTTTTAACACCACATTCATACGTACTGCCATAATAAAATATCATAGGTTTATAAGGCTACAACATACAAGTACCAGGCTTAAATTTTACACATTCTAATTCAACAACAACACATATGTGTTATTAGTGTTGCATATTTATCTTGACAACTTTTATCAAACACTTTGATGGAAGCTAAGGACAAGAATATGAATAGAAAAATGTAAAATACCAAAGAAATCTGGAAATTTTTAGTTGACCACTTTTGACATGCAGATGTAGTAATGATCCTTGATTATAGCTTCAATATGTTTAAATTATGCAACTACGGTAAAATTCCACTTTAGATAGCTCATGTGATTAAGTTAATGATTTCGTTGAATTCCTCTTTTCGAGAGGACCAAAATCTACCTAAGGATTACCTCATTTGGACAAGTAGAAGTTGGTTTATGAATTTATGTACCCACTCATGTATATTGGATTAGGTCGGCCGTATGCACATGTACCAATGGACAGGTCAGCCTCAACATCAAGTGGGCCCTCGTGGAAGCCTATAAATAGAAGAGACCTCAAGCTTAATTGGACACATTGATCAAGCTATCTTCTCCTCTTCTATTTTTTCTTGGCTTGCACAGGTCTGACAGAGGAAGCTCACACAAGGGTCTGAAACTACAGGGTTGAACCTTGCACAAATCTAGGGTTTATGGTTTTCGGACGTTGGTACGAAAATGGGATATTTTTTCTATGGACGCATGCACAAAATGGTCATGGGTGCGTCCGAGTAGCCTTAGACACATGCATTGAAGCTTGAAGGGAGTGTCTAGGGCCTTAGAGGTAGATCAAGCATTCTGGTCTCTAAACGCACGCATAGAAGGGCCTAGGGAGCGTTTGGGGAACCTTGGACGCACACACAATAGCCTAAAGGGAGCATCTAGGGGTCTAAGGTAGATTGGAGTGTATTTGTCCCTGGACGCATGCACAAATTCCACCTGGGAGTGTCCAGGACTATCATAGACGCTCACACAACTTCTCCATGTGTTTGGGACTCAAAGATGAAATTGCAGTACTCTGAATATTCCTCTCAGTGAAAACAAAATTTAGCAGTAGGGTACATGCATTGATAATACATTATAATCATTAGAATCAAAGTTTTGATGTTTGGATGAATTTCATGGATATTCTAGTTATTATGAAGATATGGATCATTGTACTCTCTTTTGTTGAATCATTTGATGACAATCTATTAGAAGAATAATTTTCAAGGGTTTTTCCCATAGTGGGATTTTCGCTAGTCTCCGACCAATCCTAGTGTCTCTATGTGTGCACTCTTTTCTTCCTATGTTCCTTTGTTCCACTGCATTAATGTTGATATTATTTTTCTCTCTACATAGTTGCATATGCTCATGAATAATGATGTAAATCTTAATAATTTTATGATGTTGTGGGGTGAACTTAATGTGTTAATGAAGAAATGAAATTATCAAAGCAAAGAACAATGTATACCTATGAAAAGTTAGCATGGTATCAGAGTTGGGTTGAAAAAAAACCATGGAGATCACCCACATGGAGACACTTTTGATAGAAGCAAGAAGAGGATGGTGGACACCTAAAACAATTATAGGGTATGAAGCAAACCCTAGGTAGTTAGTACATAAGGATTTGATGGTTAGGGTTTTAGAGAAACCCTGGTTTATGGAAAAGACTTGAGATGTGATATATTAAATCCTGGCATGGTCATAATCAAGATGTTTAAGCACTTGTGATATATTTAATGAAGCCCTAGAAGGGATAGTCTCTAGAATACCTTGTTGTTGATAAATTTGATTGAAGGCAACATTGTTATGTGGAATATGGATATTTATGTCTCTTGAAGGTTGGTTCAAGAGGGAGAGGATCACCTCTCATTGAAGATAAGTATTTCTTGACTTATGATGCTTCTTTATGTTAAGTCCCTATATTAATAGTCTAGCCCCTTATTATGTTAATAGTGGGAAATTTCTTTATTGTTATCATTACCAGAACCTCTGTATATATTGTTATTATGATGTCTTAAAGCAAAGAGCTTAGCGATGATTACATGTGTGAAACTAGGATTATTATGGCCCCATGGACTCTATAGAAAGGAGGTTTTAAATTGTATCATCCAATAATTGTTCATTTATGATTGTATTGAGGCTACCCCTCGAAGGGTTTATTTTGCTATGCCTTACTTTTTTTCTTCTATTTTTGGAGCTGGCTACACAACATTTGGTATCAGAGCTTGGGATTCTAGGGTTTCGCTGCTCCAAACAGGTCATCGTGGCATTTTCGCTATAACTTTTTTTCTACGAAGTTTCAGAAGCTGAAATTTTTAGGGTACGAAGCTCCAATCCTAAGGAAGATTTTCTAAAAATTGCAGAGCTTGGTTCGCAATATTTTCGGAGATATCATCTGTGGAAGTTAGGTATTTTTTCAAGCTACTAAACAGGCCATCGTGGCATTTTCGCTATAAAAAATTTTCTGCGAAGGTTCAGAATCTGAAATTCATATGGTGCGAAGCTGAAATCCTGAGGAAATTCATCAAAAAATTTCAGAGCTTGGTTCGCAATATTTTTGGAGATATGATTTGTGGAATGTAGTGCTTTTTCAGTTCCCCATCCTTCAAAGAGGGGGGATCGTAAAGTCTACGAATAACCCTCTCCAAAAGGATTCGAACGTAGCAGCGGTCACCAATTGTTTGACCCAGTTTCAATGACTTCAAACAGTGATGAAATGATGACTGCAAACCATGTGTCTTCTGATTCAAATTCAATCCAAAATTAAGGCATTCAAGAGTGACAATAACCCTATTCGGCGAATCATTTAATTGCATTCGAAGATAATCCTAAAGCCGTGGCCACGTTGTACCTGGAATCCTTAAATATTAGCGCTACACCCGCAGGATAACCTAATCTCTCACATCATCTAGGCTCCCCAAAGCAAAGATATGGGCAGTGTGTATTTTTTTCCGAATTGCATAAATCTTGTTTGAAAAATCAGTTTGAAGTGATTCCAAGGGCCTATTGAGCATATATTTCAGTATTAGGTTCTGAGATGCCTCCTAAAAATAATTCCATACCCATTAATCCCTCAAAAAGCTATACTATGACGCATGAAGAGGAAGAGTTGCAGTATGAGATATCAAAATTACGGTACCAAGTGCAACAAGTTTCAATCTTACGAAGATCAATTGAAGATGAAATAGATGGTTTAAAAGCAGAAATGGAGGCTAATTTGGATGGTTTGAAGGATCAAATAGCAAATATGGATGATAAATTAATGGAATATCACATCGAGCATCAACAACAAGTTCTCCAACTCTCAAAGGATAACCCAACTTTGGTGCAGAATCTAATGAAACAACAGGAAGATCAACATCACATCAAAAGAAGTTATGAAGCAGTCATAGAAACAAGAACTCGACAAGTACGATCAATTTCAGAGTATCTCAGCAAGTGGAAGAACTTTCCTATAGAATATTTCACATGGGAGGATGAGAATTTTATACAGAAGCGTCAAGAAATAATCAAGCGTTGAGGACAACACTTGCTTGAAGGAGAGGTGCATGTGAAGTCCCTATATTAATAGTATAGCCCCTTATTATGTTAGTGTAGCCCCCCTTATTGTTATTATTGTACCCCTGTAACCCCCATATTGTTATTATTAAAGCCCCCTTATTATTATGTTTACTATCAGGCCCACCAGGATTATTATGGCCCCATGGACTCCTATAGAAAGGAGGCTTTGTAAATTGTATCCAAGAATTTTCTATTTATGTAATGTATTGAGTCAAGTGGCTACTAAGGCGTTCATATCTCTTTTCTTCTATTTTTGGAGCTGGTTACACAACACTTTATGTCTTTTATCTAGACTTATGGATCTGATTATTATGATTATTGCTTTTATCATTGCTTATAATTCCTGAATATATATTTGAGTACGTGGATGTTTCTAACCTCCTTGATGAGATGTGATAAGTGGATCCCTCTTGAGGATATTTTGATATGCAGGAAAGAAAAGCTAAATTGGAAAGATGTAAAGAGGCACCTGATGAGAAGATGAAATGCACTACAAGCTGCCTATGAGAAGGTGCACAAATATTTGAATACTATAATGTATGCATGGTATATTGTTTCAATATTATGTTTAAGATATAACATTAGATGACTAGGTAAGCCCTATGGTATGTTGAGAATGTCTCCTTCGCAAATGTATCATGCATGCATATGAAAGTGATTTGGATTTATGTTTCCTATGATGAAATGGTGCACCTAGTATTGAATATTTTGATCATGATGATATTATTGATTATATGTGGCTACTTATTATTGATCTTGGATATAGTGGTATAACTTGATCTATTGTTGTTGTAGATCCAGATTCTATGAAGAAGGCTAGCACCTTGACTCTAGTAAATGATACTCTTGACACTTGACATAAGACATGATGGATCTCTTATAGAAGGTTACCTCACTGATATGGTATTGATAATGCTTGTGATAAGTATGATAACAATATGGAAAAAGGGTTGACACTCTTGTTTTTTTAGTAATTTTTTTTATTGAATGACTTGAATTGATCTTATTGATCATGATAAACATGGTAACCATGATAAAACTATGAGATTGATATTCTATACCTCTTATTAACCATGGTTATGTTTTTGATGTAATTATGGCATATACTGAATGCCCTAACTTGATGGATTGACTTGATAGAAGTGATATTGTGTTCATGATATTTTAAGTTTGTTGTCACAATTGTCCGCTGCCCCTATTATGTGAATCTAACCATTGATGAAATATTGATATCATGATGTGATGATGTAGTAGTTGGCATGAACATGTTATGACCATGATGGATATAGGTTTGATTTTATGATCTAACATATTTGTTGTTGCATGACTAGTAAAGACAGGTTGATGACATGAAAGAATATGAATGAAGTGGATTCTCATTCATATTACCATTTGAATTATATGTATATTTATTACTACTGAAGTATGATTTATGGGTATCTGACATTTTTTATCTACAACAGAGATCTAAAATAATATGGTTATCCCACTCAAAGCCTCACTCATACAGAGGAAGGTCCATGGGTGCGACTATGTTTGATGGACACAAAAATGAATTTTTGTGCATAAAATCAGATGTTCACTTGGAGGGTGTCAGTTATACAGATGTGTAGCACATTACAGAAAGATATGATAGCAGGGAATTTTGAATGTTTTCTATAATATGAAAACAAAGACTGAACTTGTGTTTGCAAGTGACCATGACATACATATAAATATTTCATTATGTTTGGAGTTTGTGCTACAAGAGTTTGACATTATTTGGATGATTGATATAGATTATTTATATGATGTTTGATGATGAATTATACCTTTGACTCAATGATTGAAATATGTCTTGGACTATAGATATTACTATGAAGGAAAATTTGGATTTGACATGATTTCTAATTATTTGGCCTGACAATTGATGATTTTCCTTGATAATAATGATATATGAGCATAGTGAATTCAAATGACTTGTATTGTAAGCATGGGAATGACTTGATGAAGATTTGGATTGATATTTCATGGTTGGTGACAACCTATTGGCATGATAATATATGATTTCATGATTTTATGAAAGCTCTACCTGTCATCTGGTCCAAAGAATTGACATTGAGAAATTGATGACTTTTGATATTAGTATTGATCTGGCTTCTAAAATTTGATGAGCTGATTTAGTTGATTTGATTTCACAATAATGATTTATGAAAGGTTGGGCATGATGGTTTGGTAAAGTGTTATGGTTACATTGAGCATTACATGAAGCAAGCCCCCCTCGACCTAGATATGTCCACATTGACAATTATCTGATGAAGTTAGGATGATGTGTTGATCCAAACCTCTACTTTAGAAGTGTTCAAAGGTATGAATTTGATTTTTATTTTTGGTTTTATATATTGATGATATACTATTATTAGGTAATGATCCTCTGATGATATAAGTAAGATGGAGATGGCTTATGGAAGATCTAAATGATGTATCATGGCATGATGCATCGATTTATGAAGTTGGGAAAATATAATCTATATTGTGAAGCTATTGAAGAAACATTGAAAAGTGGAAATGCAAATCCTTGGACACTATGATTTGAAGGTCAATATGTTGATTGAACTTGACATCACTAGTACAAAATAGCTAATTACTTACTAAAAAAATGACTAAAATTTTCATATAAACGACTATTTTTCGGTCGGTGACCAATAGTAGCTAATTTACAGTCTCTTATAATGCGACCAACTTTTAATCGTTTTTAGCTTAGTCATTAATTGGTTATCTCAATTTTGTTGTCTAGTAGTATATTTGGTCATTAATTTAGTCACTAATTTGATCATTAATTTAATCATTGATTTGGTCATTGATTTAATCATTGATTTGGTCATTAATTGTCACAATTAATGACCAAATATACAAAAATATATATTACTATATAATTACCCAAAAAAACCAATTAATGACCAAAATGTTGGTCGTGTTATAAGATACTGTAAATTAGCTACTAATAGTCATATATATACAAATTTTAGTCATTGTTTGAAACTATTTAATGACCAAATAAATATGACTAAATTTTCTGGTTGTGTTATAAAATATTGTAAATTAGCTACTAATACTTGTATATATGCAAAATTTAGTCATTATTTGTAATCACAAATTTATCATTTGCAGTAGTCATTTATTTTTTTTTGGTAGTTTCATATTCATTATATAAAAAACTGATTTAGTAGTTTATATTCATTCATCTACTTTCATTAGTAATCTTTATAAATGACTAATTTAGTTGTATATTTATTTTATTTATGTTCATCATTAATCAATATAAACTACTAATTTAATAGTTTTAAATTGATTTTATGTGTTCATTATTAATCAACATAAATTAATTTGTATGGTTTAAAAATGTCATACAATGTGCATGTTCATCTAATATGAAAACATAAAGTTGCATATGTTAATTACAATACTAAACAATAAGTGAAATTATAAATAATTTCAACAACATAAATTATATTATATGAAATGTTAAAGTATTACAATAAGTTTCTAAGTTAATATTGGGTGGACTACAATTTACACATGAAATGATGTTTCATCACTTCAAAACATTATCATTGTATTGCCAAGGCATTGCATGTGAATTCACCAACTATGAAGACTTGACCATCAGTATCTATATGTGTGTCTTATGTAGGATATTGGCTCTAAGGGTATCACCAGACCAGCTCTCTTATCTCTCTTTTTTTGCATTTGTTTCTCCAATGTTATTGCTCTCCTCTTTCTTCAATTTATGCTTTTTACCATCAATACTGAGTTCATTTTCTAAAAACAAAAGATACAATGCAGAGTGTAAGACATGAACAAAAATGAACACTATAATATAAAGTAAATTTGACTATAAATAGTTCATACGACATATAACTCCACATCAGCAATTTCAAAGCCATTTTTCTCCATACAGGTAAGAAACTCGAACAAATTTTCTTCAGTTGGGTGATAGTGGCCAATATAATGTGGCTAGATGACCTGTATAAACAAAGTAAATAAAATGTCACCATATATAGAAACGAACAACTTAGAACTTAGTATTCAACCTTTAAGGAAAGCTTAGGAAAAATCATGTCAACTAAGTTATAAGCTAAAAATCTCAAGCTATAGATAACTTGTGAAAACAAATAATATGAGGTGTCATGTTTAATCCTCGTCGTTTTATTCGCAAAAAAATTTCATTTTCTAATGCATGAACTTGGTCAATTATATAAACAACATGTGCTCAAATAACAACATGAAAGTAAACTTTTTTGATATTCATGAAAATATTTTAACGCAAAATAGCTATAAGGATTCCAATAAATATCGTGTAATACTAATTGCATCTTCAAGCTTTGGTTGTTGTTTAAATAGACATGATACCAAGTGTTTTCAATTTCATAGTTAAACGACAAAACAAAATCAAAAGAAACGTCCAAAATACAATCAAACAATAAAGAGAGGATATCATGGAATGGAAATTGCAATTATAAAAAAAACATTTACCTGTCCACCGATGTCGTGTCTAGCATTCCTAAAACATTTGCTTGCCCAAAATAACCCTAAGGTGAAATAATTACAACATTAAAAACCATAAGAATTCCTACTAGAAATATTTCCAAATTCAATGGCGCGGGTGCCTAAAGGATCTCTAACAGCAAATGAATCATATCCAAGACGTGTTATGCATTATCTCCTCGTCCTTTTTCCAATCACAGTTCCTGTAACATACCCACAGCAAAGTCAAGTAACAATCAAACGAAGACATTGACATTTGTGTTTATCTTTTATATCTATAAAATTTGAATCTAATTTGTTTCATGAACATATTAATTCATATTTAAATCCTTCCTGACACATGAGAAGGTATCAATCAGGTAGGACATCAGAAAAATCTACCTCAATGAGGTCCTCAAACAATTTCTACAATATCAATATTTTTCTTGTTGTGATATCTTGGGTAGAAAAAAGAACATATCTGCAAAATAAAAATGCATATATTACTTATGTTCAAACTTTGTATATGGTGTATTCTTAGACAGCTTTTAAAGATGTTCCTTCGTATTTACAAAAGTGAATTGTAGCTTGGTTAAACTATGTATCCTTTTATTCAGCATCAATTTCTACATGATAAATGTCACACATTATTCTTTCCTATTTCTCAACATGTTACATATGATAAATTGAAAGGCACATAAAACCAAGAGCAAACCCTTTTCTAACCAAAACAAACAAACAAACAGTGCCTCTAATAAAACATCATTATAATATTAGAAAATGAAAAGAGAGTGGACCATTTTTGTTGTTTCACTTTTCTTATTTTTGTTATGAAAGTGCTCGAGCTTCAGGAACCAACAAATGTGAGGGAAGTTGTAAATGTGAAAAAATTTATGTTGACCTAATTTGTAGACTTCTTCAAAATTATGTGAATGATGCCATTTTCGGATGTGGTAAATCTCATAATAAGAAATGGCCACATTGGATGCAGATATTAAATATATAAACTTGTGGACATGGCATGTATTCTAATAAATTGCATTGCAATAATGACCATGGGCCTCCACGGGTTATAGGTCCTCAGTATCTTAGTATTGATGATGAAAGATAGATGGAAACAATAAGTATGGGTGGTCCTAGTTTGTATGGTGGATGTCTTCAAACCAAGGTCGCCATCTTAGTGAACCTAGGTTCTGACATGGTAAACCTGGATATTGTTTTCACCAATTTCATTCCATCATACTTTGTCAAGAATAAAGAGGAAATAATGGTCCTTCAACTTATAATAGGGTTGCTTTTGAGGTTACAGATAAAGCTTATCCAAAGCAAATGGATTTTTGGGCTCTAAGAGATATGTATAATTTAAATGATAACAATTATATGTTTTTTCCCAAGGTTCAAATGTAGGGATACATTTTGTGGATTTTACTAATAGATAGAATGAGAGAATTAATCCATGAGGAGAATCCACTAGTCATTGTGATTAGGGCAATATTCTGGGAAAACAAGGTTGTTTAGGTTCAAATCAAAGATGGTGTTGATTCTTGTATCTCCTCAGTTGTTGGTAGTTTTTAAGGTAGGAATTTTGGTTCTTCAAGGGTAGGGTCCTTCAGCTTAATTTCATCTGCCTTGGTCCTATCATCAAAAAGTAAAACATAATCAACAAAGATTAAATATGTCAAGTTTAGGGCAATTCCTATTTGTATGGTTGTCAAGCTTATAATTATTTTTTACTCTGTTATAACTTTGCTGAGACCACCTACTCTATAGTCAAAAATAGCAAAGGAGCCATTAGTCATACCTACGCATGGTCTCTTATAAGCATGATAGAAGAATAGGTTGAGCCATTAATTAAAATTGCAAAGATATTAAGGAAAGAAAATTCATTATCTAGTTAACCAATTGCACATTGAACCCTATATGGATTGAGAAGCCCTAAATAAAGCCATTTTTCTCTATCATATACCTTGGAAAGACAAACACACTAACATTGCTTGTAATTTTTGGGTTTGATGTTATAAATTCCTTCTTGGGGTGCTACTCATATTCTGTAATGGATTTGTTTCCCAGGAAGGATGCAAATTTTTTCTAATGACATGGAATCAGCTTAGTGAATTTTGACCCGACATGCAATAATTTTTGCAATGATTTTGTAGATGTAATTACATAGTGATATGGGTTTGAAATCATCTCATTCTTATCTAGTTTTGGGGATTAAATCCTGAAATTTTGAATTGAAAGCTCCCAAATCTTATCTATGTATTTTAATTTGTCAACAATTCTTAGTTGGTCTATTTGAAGGAAGTCATAGAACCCCTAGAAGAATTATATTGTCCTGCTAGGTGGCTAAGGGTTCTTATCCTTTTGGAAAGAGTGCAGAATTGTTTGTAAAACTTCCTTTGAAATTTGATACATCAGTGCCTCATTACCCACTTCACTTACAAAATTGGGGAAATATGAAGTCATCTTTAACTATCTCTCTTAAATTTATCCTATCATCCTCTTTATAAATTCCCTCAAAATGGTTTGTTGATGAGAAAATTGCTCCTCGAGATGAGACACCTTATCATGAGGAAAAGTTCGTTGATAAACAACATTGTGAGGCAATTGTTCATTATAATTATGAGATGTTGAAGAGAGAAAAGATTGGCTATTTAGTATAGGTTATGCATGAATGTTAGTGATTTGGTACAAGAAAATACATGGGTAGCGAGGGAATTGTGGAGATTCCTTACAAATATTTTCCCAAATGTGATATGTGAGGATGTATGCTTATTAAACAATTATATTTGATAACATGCACAATTTTTAAGGCATGACTATTTTATATGTAGGCACAGGAAGTTTGACGCAAGATCCTGTAACTGGCTCGACAACCCACCTGCTTACCTATGACTACGATCTATGCACTTCCCCACTTCTCAACTGAAATTACTCCAATTCTCGGTCGGATTGTGCCTGACGGGCCATCACTATGGCTTCAACTAGGCTACTCAAATACATGCATGGTGGCTACTAAACTTGCACTGACATAGGTCTTGCTGGCTCTAATATAACTTATCCATCCACAAACTAACTATGCTGGCAGCTGCCCTTCTATCAGTCAATTGTGTGTCTTTTCCCTTGTGATTTCTCAACGGTTGAGTGGTGTCAACTAGTCTAGCACGTGTCGCTTCCTTCTTAGTGAGTTTCCACCTTATGCTTCTTGTGGTTTTGTTTTTTTCAAGTGCAAGCTTGCTTGCAGGCCATAATTATTCCACCAATGATTGTCGACCATACCTTCCCACCTCTCCCAGAAAACTACACTCGAAACTACGTGCTTCTTCGAGGTGATGTTGGTAGATCCTTTTCTACCAACCAGACTACATTGGCCACCCCTTCTTCGCGCAGTTATATTTTCCTATTGGCAACGGGGCTTGATCCATCACTGCCTTATTACCCACCTCACCTACAAAAATGGGTAAATACGAAGTCATCTTTAACTATCCCTTAAATTTATTCTATCATCCTCTTTATAAATTCCCTCAAAATGGTTTTTTCATGAAAAATTGCTCCTAGAGATGAGACTTATTCTCATGAGGCAAAGTTTGTTGATAAAAAACATCTTGAGTAATCGTTCATTATAATTATGATATTTTGAAGAGAGAAAAGATATGTTATTTAGTAAAGGTTATGCATGAATGTTAGTGATTTGGTACAAGGAAAGACATGGGAAATGAGGGAATTGTGGAGATTCCCTACAAATCTTTTCCTAAATGTGATACGTGAGAATGTATGCTTATTAAACAACTATATTTGAGAACGTGCACCATTTTGAAGGAAAGAATATTTTGGATGTAAGCGTAGGAAGTTTGACGTAGGCTCCTACACTTGACCCGACAGCTCACCTTCTTACCTATGACTATGATCTATGCGCTTCCCCGCTTGTCAACTACATTTGCTCCAATTCTCAGTCGGATTGTGCCTGACAACCCATATTTGTGGCTTCAACTAAGCTACTCTAACACATGCGTCATGGCTATTAAACCTACACTAACACAGGTCTAGCTGGCTTTGATAGCACTCCTCCAACCACAAACTAACTGTGTTGATAGTTTCCCTTCTATCAGTCATTTGCGTGCCTTTTCCCTCACGATTTCTCGACGACTGATTGGTGTCGACTATTCTAGCCTATGTTGCTTCCTTCTTAGTGATTTTCCACCTTATGCTTCTTGTGGTTTTTTTTTTCCAGTGCGGGCTTGCCTACAGGCCATAATTCTTCCACCAACGACTATCGATCATACCTTCCCACCTCTCCTAGAAAACTATACTCGAAACTACGTGCTTCTTCGAGCTGATGTTGGAAAATCATTTTCTACCAACTGAACTACGTTGACCACCCCGTCTTCATGTAGTTGTCTTTTCCTATTGGCAGCAGGGTTTGATCCATCAGTGCTTCATTACCCACCTAACCTACAAAACTGGGGAAATATGAAGTCATCTTTAACTATCTCTCTTAAATTTATTCTATCATCCTCTTTATAAATTCCCTCAAAATGGTTTGTTGTTGAGAAAATTTCTCCTCGAAATGAGACACCTTCTCATGAGGCAAATTTTGTTGATAAACAACATCTTGAGGCAATTATTCATTATAATTATGAGATGTTGAAGAGAGAAAATATATGCTATTTAGTAAAGGTTTTGCATGAATGTTAGTGATTTGGTACAAGGAAAGACATGGGCAACGAGGGAATTGTGGAGATTCCCTGAGGCAAATTTCATTTATAAACAATACCTTGAAGCAATTATTCATTATAATTATGAGATGTTGAAGAGAGAAAATATATGCTATTTAGTAAATGTTGTGCACGAATGATAGTGATTTGGTACAAGGAAATACATGGGCAATGAGGGAATTGTGGAGATTCCCTACAACTCTTTTCCCAAATGTGATATGTGAGGATGTATGATTATTAAACAACTATATTTAAGAACGTGCACCATTTTTAAGGCAAGACTATTTTGGATGTAGGTGCAGGAAGCTTGACGCAGGCTCCTGCACCCAACCTGACAACCCACCTTCTTACTTATGACTACGATCTATGCACTTCCCCGCTTGTCAACTGCAGTTGCTCCAATTCTCAGTCAGATTCTGCCTGATGGCCCGTCACTGCGGCTTCAAATAGGCTACTTAACCACACGCATGGTGGATACTATACATGCACTGACACGGGTCTAGTTGGCTTTAATAGCAGTCCTCCATCCACAAACTAACTATGTTGACACCTACCCTTCTATCAGTAATTTTTGTGCCTTTTCCCTCGCAATTTCTCAACGGTTTAGTGGTGTCGACTAGTCTAGCTCGTGTTGCTTCCTTCTTAGTGAGTTGCCACCTTATACTTCTTATGGTTTTGTTTTTTTCAAGTGTGGGCTTTCCTGTAAGCCATAGTTCTTCCACCAATGATTGTCGACCACACCTTCCCACCTCTCCTAGAAAACACACTCGAAACTACGTGCTTCTTCGAGGTGATGTTGGTAGATCCTTTTATACCAACCAGACTGCGTCGACCACCCTTCTTCGCGAAGTTGTCTTTTTCTATCGGTAGCAGTGCTTGACCCTTATTTCAACCACTCTGTTTTTTCCATGAATTATACGACCTTGTCACATGTGGATAATTTATTCAACCGCTATACAACATACAAACTGATCTATATGACCCTTTTTCAATCCTTAAAAAAAAATTAACAATTTCTTCAAGGCACTATACGACGGATTTACTTCGGTCCTAGAAAAAAAGCTTTTGCACAATCACAGTGAAACCTGGCCCAGTGGTCATGTACAAGACCGGGCTTCTGTGATTTCGAGATCAACTTACTTCACATTTTTGCTCTGATATCGTGTTATATTTCCTGCAAACCTAGGACCTAGCACTTAAATTCCTAATAGAAATATTTATCAATTGTTTTAAATGAACATCTAGGTTACTAATACAATAAACTTCAACAGAAGAAAATATTCGAATCTCAATCACAATGACACAAACGAATTTTCCCAATCAAATAATTTCATCATTAACAATGAATTAGAACCTATTTGACCTCTCATCCTAGGATAATGGACCAACTAAGAAAATACATAATACAAAATAAGCTTGGATGTGCTCTAGTATATTTTCCCTAGATCAGTGCTTTATCTTCTCTACAGATTTGGATTTCCAGCCTCTCTGCACTCCCTCAAACTTGGCAATCTGGAGTATCACACTCCTCCTCCTGAGGCTAGTGTCGTTGTATGGTGTATCTTCTCCCTCTCCCTAGTCTTTCTTTTATAACTTTACATTGAGCTAAATCTCTACCCCTAACCCAAATCTCAAAATGATTAATGGTCGAAATTGGATCTCGCTCCCCTTAAGATCAACGACTAAAGATTAAAACAAAATCACTAAAATAAATTACTTTAGCTTTCCTAAGTTTCTTTTATCTCAATAAGCCAACATATTAATGTGTTTTTTTTGAAATTATACTTAGGCTAAGCTACATTAGCAACTTTCTCACACTTGAGTAAGTGTTCTAAGGAGTTTGTGGGCAACTTCTGCACACCTAGACACAAGGCCTGTGCAGAAGTACCTGCCTGAGCTACAAAAATCAACATTAAGATCTCTTTGTGCAAGAAATATTAGATAGTTCTCAATTTGAAAACTCTCTTTGTCACTCCAAACTATGTGAAGATGAGAGGACGCTTGCTACTTAGAGTATTAGTCAACATTGTATTGTGTATTCCTTTTGCGTGTATTATTGGAATATAAGATGCATTTTCTTTCACACACACACACACACACACACATATATAGCCCAAGGGATTCTCTCAACCACCTATCAGCAAGGTTGCTAGGCACTTGGTTAGTTTGTATACCAATAATTTTATTGGGGATGTCATCCTCAAATGTGGGGAAGAATCCCTTGAATTTCACTGTGAAGTTTTATTTGGGAAAAAAATAACAAATATAGGCATGGTGAATAAGGGATACTTACACTTAATATATTAATAGAATCAATTGAAATACATGTAGTATGAAACCCATGACAATCTACAAGTTAAGAGTATGTATGCTACAAATAGAAGGAAAGTAATCTGTTACAATTTAGATAGAGATAAAAACATGAATTGTAGGTATATGCGTGTAAAGTAATCTGTTACAATTTAGACAGAGATAAAAACAGGAATTGTAGGGATATTTATGTCTTAGGATAAAAAAAAATACAAAATCAAGGTTTTGTTGGTAAATACATGTGGAATAGGAGTAATAAAAATAACATGTGCAAGTTGCCAACAGACACAGATTTTATAACAAGTGTCGACAAACTTTCTGGTCACACGTGAAGTAGTTATGATGGTCATATAAATGGCATTAAAACTCCTTTATAGCTTTTAAATAAAGTTAAAATTTCAAAATTCTCACATATGACTCAAATATTGATTATAATACATATTTGTTGGAATTTCATGATGTGCAGTAACCTTGAAAATATCTTTATCTTTAATGATTTAGGAATTGATGTTACACCTTGCTGAAAAAAGACTCGAGATGAGAATTTCACAGAATATAAGTAGAGATCACCTCACTAGCAATTGATACCCTTCCTTCCACAGTTGTTACCACAGACCAAACAAGCTTAGACATATTTAAAACTAGTGTCTTAGACATACATGTTAAGCATCAGCATTTTGAGTCTCAGGAATCTATTTTGATATGAACCTAAGAGGAAGGAAATTATTCACTAACTAACAACAAGGAAGATTATAAATAACTTGAAAATATTGAATTCAGAATACTTGAAAAAATATATGTAAATAAAATAGATGCAATATTAGTAATCAAAAAGCGAATGTTTGAGATGTGGCTTGAACCTACCACTCTTATTATCTCTGCCACCTACAATATACCATTTTTCACCGATTGTTACACCAGGATGTCTAGCCCTAGGAGTCACCAGATGACCTTGTAGTTGCAGTTGAGACCACTCCATCTATTAGTTAGCATCACAGCTAATCAGAATAAAGATATTTTTAAATAAAAAGGGAAAGAAAAGAAAATAAAGGAATAAAAAACTCATTACATCTGGACAACAAAGCTCTATCAAAAAAACAGTGAAAATAGAGTGAAGCATAAAAACACCATATTTCAAGACATGTAGAGGCAAAATACCAAATCATATATAGGAAATGTTTAGCTGGTTTAAGTTTGGTGTCCACGTTTACTCAATTTTAAGGAATCTATTTTCCTTAATATGGAAATTTTATTAAAATATATAATTTATTTAGAATTGATTTAAACAATATGTATGCACGTGAAGAAGGCTACAGTATTTATAGTATACCCAATAAGAAACATTGTCAAAATATTGACAGTGTTTGATTGATAAAAATATGAACACAGATATAAACCATACACAGACAAGACCAAACTCTTATCATTTAACATGAATGTGTTCACTAACCTCCAATCAGCCACATCCCTCTTCCTCTTTTCCAGAGAAAACACAAGGTCAAGATATCATTTCTCTGTTATGCTATCTTTTAAAATTCCCTCCAGTGTTCGAGTGTAGGCATAAAGAGTCTAAACTGCAGATTCCCTTTGGGGATACCTGAAACCAGTATACCTTGGTTCATTTAGTCATTTGCAATCAACGTTCAAATAAGACAAGTGGGTAATGGTAATTCAAGCTTCCCAGTCTGTTTACTCACTCTACAACCATGAATTTTCCTGAAATGAACCTAATATGTCTTCTACCAGCCACCAACCTGCTTTAGCCTACCACCCTACCACAAGATTATATTGTGGGGTCATCACAAAGAGAAACCTAAACAAACAACATGATTAAAAAAATCAACAATTTGGGAGTCAAGGGGATGAATACCATGCTTGAGGAACTTAGCCTAAAAGGCTTCCCCATCAGCAGTGCTATTAGTGCTCATGATATTGATGACCCTCTTAAGGAGGAGCTAGAAAATATATAGCAATAAAAAGGAAGTGAAGCGATACACACTAGAGTTTGTCCACAAATATCATAGAGGGTGGTAGTATGCAAGAACAAGTAATGACTCATGAGAGCACCCTAGATAGGAAAAATAACACTTAGTGGGTGGTGGAGGCCTTCAAGCTGTGAGGAATGGATTGATCATGAAAAATAGAAAAATGGAGATGTCTATGGAGTTTCCCTCTTTGTCAAACTAGCAGTTCATGGGCAGGGGCCAAGGATAGGGACATGGTGTAGTGTCAGATGGTGTTAGGGACCAAGGTAAGAGTTAAGGGAACCCTCTTGTTACTCCTCAAAATTCATTTGAATTTTGGGGCATTCATTCCAACAGTGCGTGATTAGGATGTGAAACTTGGAGGTGGAGACTAGGTTGAGATTTTTCAAAGGCTTTTAATGGCATCACATATGGAAACTGAACATGCTAAAATGGCTTCCTGTAGGGCTTGATGTAGTGCCTTTGTTGGAGCATCCAAGCATGCACTTTGAGACTTGTTCCTATCATGCCAGCTAATTGTATCTAGATTCTACTGGTCTGAATGACTCTTGAAATGGGTCCAAAGTCAAGTTTTTTTGGCTAGCCTGTAGCAGTTAATCAACTGAGGTTGATTATTTTACTATTTTATGGGGTTTTACCACCATTTGTGCATCGTAGCATTAAGTTTGTCAATATATTGTTAAACCATCTTATGAGAGCAACCATGGTGGATTTTGGAATTTCCAAAGAACAGACATTTTATGGTTGGAATTCAAGCCTCAGGAAAAAATATGATGATAGTGAACCTGAATATCTGTCAAAAAACACCTTTTATAGCAAAACATGATATATACTACTATGAATCTAAAACATCACATAAGTACTTCCTCATGGTGTGGTTTATTCATGATAGGAAAATTTTCCTTTAGAGCTATTATGTTATATTATGGGCAGTCTTAGTTGGTGATCTGATGCAAGGTTTTGAGGCCTATTTTGCGTAAGACTGTTGCTATTCTAGAGTAGAAAATGGAAGTCATTTTCATTAGTTAGTATATCCCCTTCTCCAATGTGATACTCATAAAATTAAGAAAGAGTTAGGTGTAGATTTAAAAAGAAACAACCAGCAAGTAGCGTATTATTCCTTGTATTCACCTTCATCTTATTTGTTTGAACTTTGTACAACGAGGGATCTATTCTAGGGAAGAATTTTATGGCCTAAAAGATGTTGGGCCTCATTATGTAGGGTGCAGCTCCTTGCCGTGGTCAAGAGGTATGTTTTAAAGGGGATTCTACTTGGCACACAATCCTAGGTTGCTTCATTTCCTAACAAATGTAATTGTTTTATTTTTATTTTGTGGTTGATGCATTTATGGGGGGTAGTTATAGTAACCTAAGTTTATTTATTGCACCCTTAACCATTGTTTCCTATTCTTGGAGAGATATTTGGGTCATTGGAGAAAGAGCCTTAGCTGTCTTTTCTATTTTGAGATTGTAATTGGTTTGCATTTAGGATGAGTGATGAATCACCTAGATCGAAGGAGTGTTCCCTTAGTTGGCACCTTAGAACATTATTTAAAGTCACTCACTTTTCTAGAGCTTTTTGTAACTTACAATGGTCAATTTGACCATCCTACACACATTTTTAGGGTGTATTCTTAATGGGTGAATTTGCTACTTCCTTGGAGAGTATGCGCTAGCTCACCCTGATCTGCACTTGTTATGTGTATTTCTGGCATCTCTCAAATAGTCATTACTCACTAGATACAACTCAATTAACTGTGTTGAATCAAGAACATGTCTTACCGTAGAAGTTCCTTGAGTGCTAGGTTTGGAAGTAGTTGTTAGTGCTTGCAAATGTCTTGCATGTTTATCTTATGGAAAAGGGATATTGTTTTCTGTTCCTTTCCATATAGAGACTATTTAAGCTAACCAGGTCTCTTTAGTTCTCATTCCACTCATATTTAATTCCAAAAATTTAAATATGGTTGTCTGTTCTAGCATTTGTATGCTCATTTCCCAAGTTACTAGCGACTTAGCTGCCAGTTATCTTCGGCAAACATTGTCAAAATGCTCAAAAGTGCTAT
Organism: Pinus albicaulis; assembly: GCA_034641835.2. Lineage (NCBI taxonomy): Eukaryota > Viridiplantae > Streptophyta > Pinopsida > Pinales > Pinaceae > Pinus > Pinus albicaulis. The sequence goes on from CM076583.1 coordinate 262,321,965, forward strand.
TCCTATTTGAACCAGAACACTAACAAGGAAGTATAATTCTTGATACCTTGTGAAGCTAAATATGACTATGGTTCCCTTCATATCAAGTTATTTTTGACAAGCACATTCATGTTGTTACATTAGTTTATATTTCACCTACATGGAAAATTGTAAATTATCCTAGATCCATGATATGTTGAAAACATTGACCAACACAGGCCTTGCATTGCCAATCTCTAGTAGTTTTCAAAGAGATGAATCCAAGCTAAAATATATGCTCTGCTTTCTCTGCTGGAAAATGTCAATTCTGGTTCATGAGAACATCCAAGGACCAATGCACATAAGGGCATGTGTTGTATACTACTACTTTGATAAGGATACACAATTTTTATTTCTACGTAGGAAAACCTCCTATCCATAAATGACAGCCCTGTCTAGAATACATAAGTTCCCAAATAATTGTGTTGAAACTATAGAGGTTGGAAGGATTACTGCTTTATGCATGTTTCTGCTTACATTGAATGATATTTAGCAATAGAACAACCAATCACATGCAAGAAACATATTAACTAGCACTCACCCATTTCCTAGAACTTCATCTCCTTCATAACTTGACATTTTATCCACAAATTCATGCATATTCTTGGCTACATCTTCCACATTAAAATTATTCGTAGTCTCTCTTGAGGTAGAGTAATTCCCTGTAGGATTCTTTGATTGCTTCCGCTTAAGTCGATCTCTCTCATATGAATATATTTCCTTTTGTCTCTCTATCATGGTAGCAGTCAGATCCTCTTCTCCATTGTAAAGCCACATATCATCATCATCTGGTGGAAGGTCCAAACCCACAAAATTGGATGAGGAATGGGGAAATGAAAAATTTTCATCAATGCACTCAACTAGAGCATGCATTACTTTGCTGAAACAAAAGAAAAATATCATATCTGACTAACAAGGAAGTCTAATGCTTGATACCATGTGAAGCTAAATCTGACTATGGTTCCCTTTGTATCACCTTATTTTTGGCAAGCACCTTCCTGTTGTTACATTAGTTTATATTTCACCTACAAGGAAAAATTGTAAATTATGCCAAATCCATGATATGTTGAAAACATCGACCAACATGGGCCTTGCATTGCCAATCTCTAGCAGCTGCCAAAGAGATGAATCCAAGCTAAAAATATATGCTCTGCTTTCTCTGCTGACAAATGTAAATTCTTCTACAACATCAAGGCAATATTTTTATAGTTCATGAGAACATCCAAGGACCAATGCACAAAAGGGCATGTGTTGTATAATACTTCTTTGATAAGGATACACAATTTTTATTCATTTGTAAGAAAACCTCCTATCCATAAATGGCAGCTCGGTCTAGAATACATAAGTGCCCAAAGAATTGTGTTGAAACTATAGAGTTTGGTAGGATTACTGCTTTATGCATGTTTCTTCTTACATTGAATGATATTTGACAATATAACAACCAAGCACATGCAAGAAACATATTAAATAACACTCACCCATTTCCTGGAACTTCAGCTCCTTCATAACTTGACATTTTATCCACATATTCCTGCAATTCTTGTCTACATCTACCACATTAAAATTTAAAATCATTCATAGTCTCTCTTGAGGTAGAGTAATTCCCTGTAGGATTCTTTGATTGCTTCCGCTAAGTCGATCTCTCTCATTTGAATCTATTTCCTTCTGTCTCTCTAGCATGGTAGCAGTCATATCCTTTTCTCCATTGTAAAGCCACGTATCATCATCATCCGGTGGAAGGTCCAAACCCACAAAATCAGAAGAGGAATGGGGCAAGGATAGAATTTCATCAGTGCATTCTTAGTATGGTAAAAGCATATGTTGGTGTATGCATAATCCTTCCAGTTTTAAGAATTAAGGTTGCAAAAGCCTCTTGAGAGGACAGTAATGATCTTCTCTTGAATTCTGTGTATCCTACAATATTGGCTAGTGCTTTTGCAATGATATTCATAGGTGAAAGATCAGATTTCTTCACCAGATCCTCCGCTGATTGCCAAAAAATTGGAAGCACACTATCACTGACACTCACAATACTTTCTGCAACAGTTGAACCAGTAGCTTTAGCAACCCTCTCCTGGTTGAGGAGCAGATACATGCTCAAATTTTACACTAGCCTGCCTCTCTATCTGAGAAATCATATATTGCTTCTTTCTATCACATATTGAAAAACCCTTAATCCTTAGTAATGTTACTGTCTTTTATTGCACTTGGAGAACTAGTAAATCTTGATCAAGTTCAGATGCTTTCGTGTGCTGGAGATTATAAATAATGGAATAATAGGACTTATTTCATTTTATTCTAATCAGAAAAAAAGTAATTACCTGGCTTCGGAAAATTTGTTCTGGTGTCAACGGTATTGCAACAAAACACGGACTCTCTTTGGCTTACGACATAGGTCTGATGGGCTTATTTTTGTGCAAATGTAGCCTCATCCTTTTTTACATGCCATTTGGCTGGGGCAGACCACGGCCAGAAAAGAATCTTGGTGGATGGCTTAACTTGTAGAAATTTGAATAATAGCTGAATTATTCACCAAGATTATCCTGATTACACACTATTTAAGCTTCATGCATAATACATAACCTCTTCTACAATTTATCATCAATTTGCGGAAATAGAAGCAGTCGCATGCGCACATTGAAACATAATCAAGCACACATATAACACAGTATGTAATGGGGAAAGCTTACAGCTGAAAACCCCCAACTATCTGTATATTATAATGATATAGAACATGTAACAATACATAGCACAAATCTCCTCACAGCTCTCAACACTATCTCACATGCTACACACAAACTAGCTCAGATATGAACAAGTCACAAGTTCAAATCTCCTCCACAAGTCTGCCTGCCTCTACTACGCAATCCAAGATGAATAATGATGAGATCCAAGTTCGAATCCCATTGGCTTGTACTTCGCAATTCTCATTGGCAATCTCAATCAATGTGTGTGCAAATCTCATGCACAGCTATAGTCACAACTGATAGTAGACTCACCCTTTCACCCACCTCTAACACTAGTCTCCACTAAACTGTCCATGCATTGCAGTTAACTGATGTATTCTTTAGTTGATTTATGAGTTAATAATTAGTGAATTAATTAATAATTAATTCACACCACTCATCACTAGTGTATTTATCAGTTAGACTAAATACAACTAGTTCAACTAAGTTAAACCGAACACAACTCCACCAACCGTCTCATCAACTCCACCAAACTCTGCCACATGAGTTCTAACTGAAGTCAACCATGCAATAGCTCAACTAACCCTTAGGAAAAGCGTATTTCCTTCTGTCAGCTGTATGTGCCACATCCAAGCATCAAACTAAAGTGCTCCAAGAGGATAAGATAATGTTTATAGTCTAAATATTATTAAGGGTTAATAATATTTGACTGTTCTATTTTTAGCCTGGCAGTCTAAAAATAGATTCCGCCCAATGTCTAAAAACAGAGGTCCATCTATTTTTACCAACTCGACCAATCATCCATAAATAGCATCCTGCAACTCATAGACCATGATCCATATGTCTAAAAATAGACATAGTCTAAAAATAGACTTTGTGCCAAAAATAGCTTGCGGGCCCACTTAGTGAAGGCGACTTCTTTTCACTAAGCTCCATCATCTTGTTGCATTTTCAACACTCCCTCTCAACAAGATATGGATTATCTGCAACCCCTATCCTGCCTCTGTGGTATTCGAATTTTCTCCTGGTGAGCGCCTTCGTCAAGATATCAGCATCCTGATCCTCCGTGGGAATGTATGAAAGTAACATGATTCTCCGCTGCACATAATCTCTGATATGATGGTACCTGATGTCGATGTGTTTGGATCTATCATGAAATACTGGATTAGCTGAGAGTTTAATGCAACTCTGGTTATCACAATAAATCACAGTAGGCTCCAAGTGTGAACCGAACAACTCGACCAGGATCTTCCTCATCCATATAACCTCGCATGCAGCCAAGCTTGCTGCCATATACTTGGCCTCTGCTGAACTGAGTGCCACGGATCTCTGCTTCCTGCTGTACCAATAAACTGTTGTCGACCCGATACTGAAGATCCTCTCTGACAAGCGCTCGTCCGTTGGGCCTCGGTCTAATCCGCATCCTGTAGCTGCACACACCTCATCCTCCCCGTCTGTACCACAATCCATATCCCAGTTGTACTAAGATAACGTAATATGCTTTGCCTCGTCTTCCGTAAGAGCTTGGTAGGTCGAATACAGATGCAGTGATATTAACAAGATAGCATATATCGGACGTATCACTGGGATATGTTTCAGCAGACCAATCGTCAATAAACAAAGGGCATCCACTACCTCCGCGATTTCAAGTAACATCCTCCTTCCTCCAAACCTCCGTGAAGAGAGATTTGACAGGCTGCAGCCATGCATGTTGCACTCTCTCCAATATCTCCTGCATACTACCCTCCACCACAATCTGGTACAGGTTTAGATCCGCCTCACTCTTGGAGAATCCAAGCCCGGTGAAGTAGCTGTCTATCCGAGTGTACCAAGCACGAGGTGCTTGCTTCAGCCCGTACAGTGCTCTCTTGAGTCGGCACACATGCGACTCACTGCTGAAGATCTCGAAACCTTCAGGCTGCTCTATGTACACCTCCTTCTCAATGACTCCGTTGAGGAACGCAGTCTTCACATCCATCTGATGAATGTGCCACCCCATCTGCGCTGAGAGAGCAAGGATCATCTGTATGGAAGAGTACCTTGCGACAGGTGCAAAGGTCTCCCATAATTCGATCCCCTCTGACTTGAGAAACTCCTAACAAATCTTGCCTCAGACTTCCTCTGACACTCCCGTCACTCGGCCGTTTCACTTTCAGATTCATCCAACTCAATTGACCACCTGCCCTCCTGCCTTGGGACACCTCCCCATGCACTATTTTCAACAATCAACTACTCTTCCACCATGGCATCTACCCATGCGGTCCTCCACAGCCTTCGAAAGAGGATGGCTCGTCACGATACTCACGACACATTTTCTCGCAAGCCATGTATCCAAGGTATCGGTCCTGGATCACCGCGTCGCAGTGCCGTAGGTGGTCCAACAACCTTCTCTGCATCTTTGAGCCACGTCACCTTCGTAGTGCTCGCCCTCTGATGGTTGGCACTGCATGAGTGGTCTCTTCCACTCCATGAACTTCCTCTTGTGGCTGATCCACATCCTGAAGCTCATCCTTAGGAACTAATAGCTCCTCATCTGCATTCAAGTGTGGCTCCCTCTCAAGCGAACACTTCATGGCTTTCTCCTCCTAAAATTTGATATCCCGTCGCACAACAGTCTTGCGACTGTCTGGAAAATACACACGATAGTTGTGGGGTGTATCAGTGTACCCCACAAATATCCAAACCTCTGCGGTCGGCTCCATCTTCTTCCTGACATCCTTCATCACATGAATGTAGACAGGTGAACCAAAAATCCTCAAATGGGAAATATCATGCCTCTTACCAGAAAACGCCTCCTCGGGTGTACTCATGCCAAGTATCTTGTGAGGACAACGGTTCTGCACATATACTACAGTATTGCATGCCTCCACCCAAAAGTGAATGGGTAGGCCCTGATCATGCAACATCCCCCGTGTAGCACCCACAATCGTTCTATTCTTCCGCTCAGTAACCCCATCCTGCTATGGGTTATGAGGTGCTATGAGCTCTCTTCGAATTCCTTCTACGCTGCAAAAGTCCTTGAATTCGCCAGAGATGAATTCACCACCATTGTCGCTCCTAAGAGCCTTCACCTGCTTCCCTGATTCCTTCTCAACCAATGCCTTGAACTCACAGAACTTTGAGTATGTCTCGCTCTTCTTCTGCATGAAGAAGATCCAGCACTTCCGAGAAAAATCATCAACAAAGATCACATAGTACCTGTGCTTTGCTGTCGAAGCTACTGAGAAAGGTCCACACATGTTTGTGTGAATTCTCTCAAGGATCGTCGTGGCGCGACTATCCTTCTCGTGAAAAGTGGCTTTCACAAATTTTCCTGTGTACACCTTTCCACTAATTCCAATCAAAGGGTGCCCTTAGGAAGCCCAGTAGAAATCTGTTGCAGGATCTTCAAAGCTCCATGGTGAAGGTGGCCCAATCTCCGGTGCCACAGTTCGCCCTCATCATCCCGGCTCACCACTTCTCCTGCTTTGCATGCCATTGCTGCGCAGCCATCTACTTGCAACTGATAAAGGTTCTTGGTTCGAACCCCTATCTTCCGAGCGCAGCTTGTCTTAATGCCGCAAATGCATTTTCCCCGCTTCGAAGACAACATCATATCCCTTGTTCTCTAACATCGCTATTGCATGATTTTCTCAATCCTCGGAACATGCATCACTTCCTTCAATACGAAGGGTTTACTGACTCCTCAAAGAACAAATTAATACTGCTGCACTGTATCTACCATCACGCCCATCTCGATGTGCACTCCAAGATCTTTCTCATCAGATCGTAAAACAAATCTCGATCTCCTGCCAGAAAAGACGCACCATTGTCCAAGAACCATACTGATCCCATCACACTTAAGACCAACTATGCATTAGTGCCAGAGGAGCCTCAAATTGCGAGGCTAAGGCCTCCTCCAACCGCAAATCCAAAGAAACTTTCTATTTTTCTTCTTCATGGACACTTGTGGCATAATGTCCGTGCTGGTGATAGTGAAAGCACTTCACCTTGGACATGTCCTGCTTCTTGCCTTTCGCACCAAACTGAGAAGCTTTCTTGCTCTTCCCCTTCTTTGGCAGCCAAAGCGCAATTTTCTTCATCAGATGCCTTTGATGAAGATTTGTCCCTGGTACTCAGCCTTATCTCCTCTTGTATGAGATCCGACCAAAGTCGCTCCCATCCTGGAAATTTCTCCCGACCATTGACAGAGTCCTGATAGGAATGCCAAGTCTTCGGAAGACCAAGGAGAGCCAAGTCCACCAATTACTCCTCATCTACAGTCACCCCCACACTTCCCAGTTCATCCCTGCATTGGGTGAACTTCGTGAGGTACTTGGGTATACTGTCGCCTTTCTCCATCTTTATGTTTCTGAGTTTATCCTTGAGCGCCAACTTCCTCTGGTCGCTCTTTCTTTGGAATAAATTTTTCAACGCTTTCCACATCAAGTATGGAGAAGCTTTTCCATGCAGGCTGGATACAATGTGATCCTTCACGCCCACCAACAGAATCCTTCAACATTTTGCTGTCTTCTTTTGCCAAGCCTCAACTTGAGCAGCATCAGTATGCTTTGGGACTTTAGTATCTACGAACTCCTTCATCCCGTTATCATCTAACACCGCCTCCATCCTGTCTTTCCATGCAACATAATTCGAGCTGCCCTCAAGGGCATACTCCAATCGCAATCCGTTGAAAGACATTTTGACTTCGACACCAAGAGAACACTGCTGCAAATTTGAATTCCACCAGCTCAAAACTCAATCGCTTCTGATCTGTGAGAAAAAAGTATTTCTAGCACAGAGATCGACTGTAGGGGCATTTACTAGATATATCACCTTTCAAAGAAAGGATGGATCCAGAGGCTACCTGGCCCGCTTACAGACTCTGTCTACCGAAATAAATTGTAATCATTGTAATAGATCCGATGATCAATTTCGCTCCGATACCATGTAGAAATTTGAATAATAGCTGAATTATTCACCGAGATTATCCTGATTACACACTATTTAAGCTTCATGCATAATACATAACCTCTTCTACAATTTATCATCAATTTGCGGAAATAGAAGCAGTCGCATGCGCACATTAAAAACATAATCAAGCACACATATAACACAATATGTAATGGGGAAAGCTTACAGCTGAAAACCCCCAACTATCTGTATATTATAATGATAGAGAACATGTAACAATACATAGCACAAAGCTCCTCACAGCTCTCAGCACTATCTCATATGCTACACACAAACTAGCTCTGAGATGAACAAGTCACAAGTTCAAATCTCCTCCACAAGTCTGCCTGCCTCTACTACGCAATCCAAGATGAATAATGATGAGATCCAAGTTCGAATCCCACTGGCTTGTACTGCGCAATCCTCATTGGAAATCTCAATCAATGTGTGTGCAAATCTCATGCACAGCTATAGTCACAACTGATAGTAGACTCACCTTTTCACCCACCTCTAACACTGGTCTCCACTGAACTGTCCATGCATTGCAGTTAACTGATGTGTTCTTTAGTTGATTTATGAGTTAATAATTAGTGAATTAATTAATAATTAATTCACACCACTCATCACTAGTGTATTTTTCTGTTAGACTAAATACAACTAGTTCAACTAAGTTAAACCGAACACAACTCCACCAACTGTCTCATCAACTCCACCAAACTCTGCCACATGAGTTCTAACCGAAGTCAACCATGCAATAGCTCAACTAACCCTTAGGAAAAGCGTATTTCCTTCTGTCAGCTGCATGTGCCACATCCAAGCATCAAACTGAAGTGATCCAAGAGGATAAGATAATGTTTATAGTCTAAATATTATTAAGGGTTAATAATATTTGACTGTTCTATTTTTAGCCCGGCAGTCTAAAAATAGAAACCGCCCAATGTCTAAAAATAGAGGTCCATCTATTTTTACCAATTCAACCAATCATCCATAAATAGCATCCTGCAACTCATAGACCATGATCCATATGTCTAAAAATAGACTTTGCGCCAAAAATAGCCTGCGGGCCCACTTAGTGAAGGCGACTTCTTTTCACTAAGCTCCATCATCTTGTTGCATTTTCAACATAACTCACCGATCGTTTGATAGAAATGCCCCAAAATTCTTTGAAAAATAACTGGAGTTAAATTTTTGGAAAATTCTAATTATGATCATTCACATCTTTTTCTCAGCAGTTGGTTGCCATGACTTCTACCTTCTGCAGAAGTACAGTAAAACCGTCATCAAAGAGTAGACTGACCCTTAAATTGTGGAATTTTGGTCAAAGAAAATGCTCCCTCTCAGGCAGAACCCGCATTTTATAATTCCTTAAGCTTGATGGTTGTACTGCTTAAAACCCAGTTCATCTTGCTTCAGGTAATGGTCAAGTAATTGTTCCACCAAAATATTCTGGAGCTTGAGCTCAGCCTTAGCCTTTTTTGACATGCCATTCCTGTAAGGCAGACCACAATGAGAATGGAACAATGGCAGATGGCTTGGTATTCAATCAATCTCACCAGTGAATGAAGCCCCTGTTGGTTAACCCACACTTATTTTTAGAAAAAAAAACACAATTTTGTATTGTCTTTACGAAGATTTCAAATGAGGCAATGTCTCTTGTCAGGTAGAAATATTATAACTGGACTTATATGGAAAAAAAATGTTCCCTGTCAGGTAGAACCCACACATTAACATGCACTAAGCTTCCTATATGCACCATGAGACACATATACTTTCGCTCAGGGACCAGGTCTGAGGAGTAACAATTCCACGAAAATCCTCCGGAACTTGCACCCTTCCTCAGCGCAATTTGGCGTGTCATTATGGTACGGTAGACCACATTTAGAATGAAACTATGGTAGATGTTTTAATGCTCTATCAACCTTCCTTGTGAACGGAGGTCCTGTTGATGAATCCACATTTAATTTTGAAAAAAAACTAATATTGGCTACTGTGAACGAGGTAATGTTAGAATTAAACTATGGTAGATGGTTTAATGCTCTGTCAACCTCACCAGTGAACAGAGGTCCTATTGGTGAATCCACATTTAATTTTGAAAAAAAACTAATATTGGGTAATGTGAACGAGGTAATGTCCTTTTTTCATGTAGAATCCACACTTGATTTTGTAAAAGATCTCAGTGTTAGTAATTGTATCATGCAAGAGAGAGCTAAGGAGTTTGAATGTGCTCTTGGCATGCCATGGGTTTGAATGTTAATGCCTCTGGATGCAGAACAACGTTTTAAATTTTGGATATATAGATATACAGTGATAACTCGTTTTTATAATAGCTATGAATTATTTGTTATGTCAGATCCGCAGAAATCAACAGAAAGTGGTGGATTATAGAAGGCTTCCTTTACTTGAAAATGAAGGCTCAATGTAGGTTTTAGTTAGCGTTTTAATCTGTGCACCCCCATGCCCGTGATCCATTTTTTTTATATTGAAGTTGGAAGACCCATTGATAGAATGATTTATTGATAACAATGTGGAAAAAATTGTTTGAAACACCAGGTCAACCTCACTGCCTAGCCACTTTGAACCCCTACGCAGAAAATTACATTGGAAGCACGATATGAAATATGACTGTTGTATTCTAGCTCTGGGGTTGATTTATGCAAAGGTTAGCTTTAAAGAGTTTCAGAGCATTGAACCATGGTTCTAGCTATTTATTGTTAGAAATATAGTTTGTTTGTATGGCTATTTTTAGAAAATTATTTTATAAGATCGTATAGTTATTCCAGTTATTCCAATGACCTTTCAGGTCCTCCATTTCTAGTGGAAACTGGAGGAAAATTCAACTTGCATTCTAAGTCACATGACACGAGGACACGAGAAATGACGGACACGTAAATACGAGTATTCAACATGAGACACCATGACCTCGAAAACAAGACATGAGGGACATGTTTTATATATATATATATATATATATATATATATATATATATATATAAAATAAATTAATAATTTATAAATTAATTTATAAATAGGTGTTGAGGCCTGCATTTCTTGTGTGTAAAGTTAGAAAACATAAAAAGGCAGAAAAGGTCCCCAAAAATACCAATGTGAACCACTAAACCCTGACACTAAAATTACCTATAAATGGGACTCTCCTGGGTGTCCCTCATGGATGGAAAATTTCAATATTCATGGTCCAGAAAATGTTATTTAGTGTTATAATTTATAAATTATAATTTATTCTTGCTGTTGAGACTCGAGAGTAGTTGGTAATTTAATTTTTTGGTCTTATGTTTTTTGGCATGGATGTATGTGCGACTGTGCCATTTCCCTGCCATATCTTTTCTGGCCTTATAGCCTTACAATAATAATGAATAATATTATAAATTTAAATTTTATACATACCTGTGTAACACGTTCCTTCGTCGGGGCAGTTGGGGCAGCAACAACAAGGCAATGCCAACAACGTTAACGCTGAACAACACTAGCCAACAACCAGAACTTGGAATGCACAGAGGTAACAACAGCAACCGGAACTTGGAATGCAGACAACGGGCAATGGAAACTTGGCACTAAGGCAGCAACAGAAAACGAAGGCACTCAACCACACCCACGACAGGCATGCCAGTAGCAGCAAATGAAGGCACGAAGGTTCAAGGCAGTAGCAACCACAACGACGTTAGCAGCAACCACAATGAACAGAAATGAAAAACTAACGAATTTTTTGTCATTTTTGTGTTTTTTCATGGAAAACGTGTCCAAACGCGGGGAATACGTTAGGGAAATTATTCCAAACCTAGGAAACGAGTATTATATCCAACGACACGAATGCAAAAACATAGGGTATGTATTCGGTTTCATAGGACACGACCAAAAACGTATTGGACACGTTTTAGGTCGTATTTCATGTCCGACACGTGAAATACGGGACACGTCACCCTAGAGGACGTGTCTTGTGACTTAGCTTGCATGTGATTCTTATGGGTAACTGGAGGCATAGTCAAGTGGCATATTTTTCTTATATTTATTTTTAGGCTAATGTTAGTGGTTGAAATTGTATGTTACTGCATAAGCAAATATATGGTTGTGTGTATGCATATGTTCATTATGATTTCTTAAATTGTCTACTGGAATAAGAGTTAGTAGACCTAGACCAAGCATTCCTTATTCTTCATGTCCATTCTTCAGATGTACCACAAATTTCAAAGGGATTCAAATGAGATAGGCTCCTCTTCTATGATTCATTGTTGCACTGAACATTATACCATAGAGAAAAATACCATTTTTGTGTTTTTATGGGCTTCAAACAGTTAACCCTCTTTGTAATATCCAACAATGGCCTTGTGATATTTGAAGTTTAGAAAAATGGTAAGAAGTGGCTTGAGGCCCTTGAAATGGGGTGGAAGTTTAAGATGTTTTCTAATGTTTTGGATCATGGAATTTTATTTTATTTTGAAATTATGGAGCATGTAATAAAACTTTTAACTGTTGTTTTTTGGCATTATTAGTCGGATTTCAAGGAACTAAAGAATTGTGGATCTTTCTACAAATTGTTTGTATAAGTTGTATATGGTGTATGTATTTACTATTATCCATGCTGGATAATAGGTATTTTTACCCCAAATAGAGGAGAAACTTTATTGATAAGTGCAATTTGTTATAAATTGTATTCGGCGTCTATTTATTGCAAAATAGGTTTATCTTCATAAAATAAAGGAGGAATGTTACCGACAAGTTTATTCAAAATTAAAAGAGACTTGTTTGGATTATTCATACTTTAACATAAGTCAATTGATATCATACACTTTAAAAATGTATCGTCACATTAGGAAGATGATCCTTATGGATGTCTTTTGGATTACTCATTTACATTAGTTTGAATTGTGATTGCTTAATTGTCAAAGTTTGACACATAAGTACTTAATGAGTTTTGCACTTCTTGTTGAATTTCACTCACTAGCACAACGAAAAACATGCATTGCCTTAATATAAATGCAACATTTAAGAAAAAATTACAATTTTCCATATTTTCTTGATTTTTTTGCGAAACTCTTCTCCAAAAGATTACCACGTGCATAGCTGTATTGCATATAGATATTCTCGCTACTCACTTGGCTTAAGTCATGTTTATATGATAGGAAGTGACCTTGGTGTGTTTAAAGAATACCTAAAGGAGGGAGTTGATGGGTAGAGATGGCCACTGAATAAAGAAGTCAAGAATCCTTTGAAATCCTACAAGGACTTTCTCTATGGAGGCTCGTAGAAGAAGTCTCATTTGAATAACATAGAGCAAGGTAGGGGTCTCAATCCATACTATACTTAGAGTCTCCCTGGGTAGTTTATGTAGGAATGCATGTTTCCACATCTCTTGGTCGTTCACACTGAATTATAAGATGGACATCATTGATGTCAAAACCGCATGCCGCAACATCAGTCGCAACTAGCAGTGCAAACTTTCCCGAATGGAATCCAGCGAGAATCACTTCACGTTGTGATTGTTTTATATCCCCATGCAGAGCATGAGCATTTGGAAAAGATCCAAAGAGTTTAGATGTGTCATTAATTGTCTTAGTAAAAACAATCACACTTCCCCCATTGTTATAGCAGTGAATAACATCTGGTATAACTTGTGTTCTTGCTGAATAGAAACAAGGAAGAACGATGTGTCTCACACCTCTAATAGCTTTCATCTTATCATCTCCCACAAGATCTGCAGTTTTTTGGTCAGGTTTCAAGAACCTTGATGCAATATTCTATACCCAATCTGGCATTGTTGCACTAAAAAGAAGCGTCTGAACCTTGCTTGCATCCTCAACTTTTCCAAAAATGGTCTCAACATGTTCTACAAAGCCCATGTTCAGCATTTCATCAGCCTCATCCAAGACACGAAATTTCAAGAATTTCATATTCGACATTCCTCTTTCAATATGATCCTTAATGCGCCCAAGTGTACCAACAATGACATCCACACCTCTATGCAATGCATATTCCTGTGGACCATAGGGAGCACCTCCATATACATAGGATGCATGAAGGCCAACAACTCCACCATAAACCTCAAACTCAGCATGGACCTATTTTGCAAGCTCCCTTGTTGGAACTAACACAATCACACTGGGGGCCCTTCCATAGGCTGTATTCCTACCTTTGGCATTTGGATCAGTTGTTAATGACTCCACAATAGGCAACACAAATGCTAATATTTTACCCTGGCCTGTACGAGCTCGACCACCCATGTCTGAGCCATTGAATATAATCTCAAAGGTCATTGCCTGGATGGGGCAGAGTGACTCAATCCCCTTGGACTTGAGATTTTGCCTCAGTGGCTTCGAGATATTGAAATAAGAAACTGCATTGGGATTCTCTTCTTTCTCTTCCTTCTGTTCTTATTCTTCCTCTTCGACATCATTTCCCCGTGTTTTCTTCTTCTTATTTCTGTGCTTGGGACTGGAATCCTCACCTATGGAAAAAAATCATATCTGACTAACAAGGAAGTATAATGCTTGATACTTTGTGAAGCTAAATATGACTATGGTTCCCTTCGTATCACCTTATTTTTGACAACACCTTCCTATTGTTACATTAGTTTATATTTCACCTACATGGAAAAATTGTAATGATGCTAGATCCATGATATGTTGAAAACATCGACCAACACGGGCCTTGCATTTCCAATATATAGTAGCTGTCAAAGAGATGAATCCAAGCTAAAAGATATGCTCAAATTTCTCTACTGGAAAATGTCAATTCTTCTACAACATCCAGGAAATATTTTTTTGGTTCATGAGAACATCCAAGGACCAATGCACATAAGGGCATGTGTTGTATACTAATGCTTTGATAAGGATACGCAGTTTTTATTTCTGCGTAAGAAAAACTCCTATCCATAAATGGCAGCCCTGTCTAGAAGACATAAGTGCCCAAAGAACTCTGTTAAAACTATAGAAATCAGCAAGATTATTGCTTTGTGCATGTTTCTGGTTAAATTGAATGATATTTAGCAATAGAACAACCAATCACACGAAATAAACATATTAACTAGCACTCACCCATTTCCTGGAACTTTAGCTCCTTCATAACTTGACATTTATCCACAAATTCTTGCACATTCTTCGCTACACCTTCCTGTTAAATTGGACAACTAGGTCCAAACTCCATGTTGTGATGCTTAGATGAAGACACCAATATTTTTATTGGGTTCCTATTTTGGAGAGGTGCAATATTGATCTAAATATCATCTTGATCCGATGAGCAGAATATTTATTTTGAATTTATTTCTAATACTTTAAAAATATGTGCAGTTCGGCCTTAAGGTTTTACACCCCCAGAAAATGTGTCACATAACCTCAGTGATTGATATAAATAGAGTCAACGTTGGAGGACATTTCACTCATCTCATCCTCAATTATCATCTCTCCTCTTCTGATTGGTATGAGCTCCTGAAGGCAGTTTCGGTTCACACGTGGGAAAAGAAGGACAAAGAGAAAACTATTGTAGCTAGGGTTTCCATGCAAGTTTGACCAGCATTGAATTTGGTTAACGCATGGTCCAAAGAGGCTGAATTTTGGTGGAGACTTCGATTTTGGAAGGTCGTACGTATTGGCACAAGAACTGAGGTCAAAAGGTTGATCAAAGACCGAGCTACATTAACTTTCTTGCTGCTGTTCTGCGTTGATTTTTCTGGGCAGTGTTGACTTTTCTGGGGTTGACTTTGAGTTGACCGTGTGGTTGTTTTAAGGGTTTTTTTGTGTTACAATAAAAACTATCACCTTGAAATTCTGCTAACTGTATGAGCTCATTAACACTCATACATACCTCCTCTGCAAGTCTTACAACCTTTACTCCTCATGTCAAGCCCTGAAACATGAAGAAAAACCCTAAAAACCTCTGAAAGAATGGGTACGCATGTAACATGAAGCATGCCTGCGTTCCTGGCTTGGGTACACAGGTAATGCATGGCTTACCTACATTCCAGAACGCATTTTTCCTTAAGAATACCTACGTACCCCCTCCAAACTCAAAAAAGCGAGAAAGTAAAGTTAAAAAGTTGGTTTGAGGTCAATTCTAGAAGGTTCTAGATGAGAATTTTTGGGGATGAGTACGCTTTGATAAGGTGCCTGTATCCCTCACATTAAGGAACTAATCCCTTGATGTGAGGAGTCTATCCCTTTGAAGGAGGATTCTATCCCTTCAAAGGTGGAATCCTAACCTCCTCATCTGCTCTATAAAAGGAGGCATTGGGTAGCCTCAAATGGTTAGATTTTGGAGATTGAGAATTGGAGTTCAAGCTTTGGGTGTGATTGATTTGAAGTGCTATTGAGATTTAGTCTTCTTTCTGCTGAGCTTTTGGGAGGAAAGATCACATACCTCTTTATGCTCCTGGAGGAAGAGTGCAAGACTTATCAAAGTAGAGGAGATTCCTGCTTCGGACCCCGGGAAGGCCTTTCGAACATCAAGGCTAAGGTTGTAAGGTTCTTCTGTATATTTTAAGATTAATACAATCAAGTTCTGTTTTTCTCAATAAATTGTCGTTCGATTGTTTATTTCAATAAGCCGTCGTTTGATCGTTTATTTCATAGATTCCTTGATCACTATGATAGGTATGTTTTATAATTATTTGTTATACAGGTGCTATTGATATTTTCTTGTTTGTGATTGCAGATCGACGAAAGATGATACTTTCTTGCGACAAAAGAGCTCTTGTTGCGACGAAGGATTATTGATGCGATGGAAGCACTACGACCACAAATAAGCATTTGGATCTAAGGTAGGATCGACACCTTCATAGCATTTATTTGTAAAACGAATATATCTAGAGAAAGACAAACTTAGTTGTTCGTTTGTTGCTAGATTGTCTTCTGACACTAGGGAGATCGGTCTTGTCCGCAAGAACGATTTATCCGACCAACAAATTGGCGACTCCGCTGGGGAAAGAACTTGTTGTTTTTGGTTCTCTTTTATTTTGATTTGAGGAAAAGTTTTTCCTGGTTTTTGATTGATGGATATTTTCCTGGGTAGCTTAGGTTTTCTCTGTTTTTGAAAATTTTGAAATCTTTTATGTTTTTCTTGAAATTTTTTGGGGACCGCACTTTGTTCTTTTGCACAGTGCGGGTAGTTTCACACTTTCCTTAAGTAAACAGTGCAGGACCACACCTGTTACTTCTGGGAGCCTGCAGATCCTGTTAAAATTTTGGAAAAACTCTAGATTTCTTTTTTCTAGTTTAGTTTAGATTTAATTTAGGATTCTTAGCATCTACCCAGATCTGTATTTTTCTGTCAAAAATCTCTTGTTTCTGAATTTCTTTCAGCAATTTTTCATCTCATCAATATCCATTAAGTTGATTGGGTGTTTTGAGTCTCTTTTTTGAGAAATTCTTAATTTGATTTCCTTTGGTCATTACTTGGAGGTTTGTCTCAGTCTTTTCACAATTTTTCATATTTTTGCTTTTGTTTTTGCAAGGGGGGGCTAAATTGTGTATGAGTGTTAATCGCCTTTGAGTGTTTTTTGATCTTTGGAACTCTCACCCAATTTTCTTGACTTGCACTTGATTGGTTCTTAGATTACATTAGAATCATCTTGTGTTTGAGAATTCTCTTGCATAGATCACATTTGCATAATTAGAATTTTCATTTTCAGAATATGAATGAAAAATGTGCATAGATTACATTTGCATATTTTTCATGTGAATTGTGCATAGATTACAACTGCATAGTTTACATTTTGAAAAATCAATCATAGCTTTAGATCAGTTTTCTTTGATTTGAATTTATATGTTTTTATGCTTGTTTTAAAAACACAAAAATATAAATATTGTTTTGGGATTGATTTGCATTAGTTTTTATTGATGAAATTAGTGCATTAGAGAATTTGTTATATTTTCTCTTAGTGATCAATTTTTTGCATTGTTGGAAGTGGATGGAAACTCTCTCCTTACTTTAGTTAGGATTCATCGAATTGAAAAGATTACATTATCATATTCGATTGCATTAAGTTTTGGGGCAGGTCATGACACCATTGGTTTCATATCCATTTACCCTTTTGAGTAATAATAGCCTAAATAACACAGTGCTTAATTAAAATTCATCTAGTAATTTTTACATTTTTAGGGCTCTTTCCACCAATCTAGCTCAGGATTAGTGCTTTGGAATAGGTTGTAGTTAACTTTCCAAAGCAACTAAAACAAACAAGTAGATAAATCTTGTGGTAGGAAATAAATCCAATTGTAATTGGTACATTCTGGGAAGCTTCTCTTAAAGAAGTCAATCACGAGATCATGTCTGAACCTTTGAGACAATCAATTCTGTTTCATTGGGGAAGATAGAAGATTTTGCGCACATTACAAACGATAAACCTCGGATTAACCATTGTCAAGGAGCCTGGGGTCACTTGTCGATAAACCTTGGATTGACCATGTCGAGGAGCCTTCAAGGGGATTGAGCTTTGTTACTCTGCCCTTGCGCGTGGAATCGGATCATAGACTATTCCCCCAGTTGTATTTGTTACTGTTGGTAACCTTAGTGTACATAAGCTTAAGATTATTTCCTAAGGTGACGATGAAGGAAAGATCTCACTGTACCTGGAGCAGACGTCGACTAGACTCACTTGGACTCTCTGGGGGGTTCTCTTCACTCGAGATGGTTTTGTGAAGAAACTTGTGCCAGTCAGCGATTTCTGTATTAAGCAGGTTGTCAGGGTAGCTGTTCCAACCGCCCTTTCTGTATTAAATTCTACGATGTTGGATTTCATCACCAACTAGTGTTTTTAGTGCGGGAATCTACTGTTTGTGTGTGGTTTGACTCCTAGATTTGATAGCGCGTGTTAATTTGTTTGTTTTTACTTTTAGAGACCATAGGTGTGAATTGTGAATTTTAATTATTAGGTGTGAATTGTGATTGTTAATTTTAGTTTTAAATTGTTAATAAAATTCACTGAAGTTGAATATAATGGCAACTGTTCCGGAATTTACCAACCAAGGAACCCCTCTTAACGAGAATCCTAGTACTTCTCCTTGTTTTGGAAATTTTGGTCCTCCTTATATAGCTACATTGTCATTACCTGGATTTACAATAGGTTTACCGATATAGTTATTTTCAACTTCATTAGCCCTGAATACTCTAATTGTTCCACCTCAACTGGATGCTTCACCTCAACAGAGTTCACCATCTCAACGTCACCAACCTTCTGTTGACCCTTTACCTTCTTCGCCTAATATTTCTTCCTCCATTTCTTCCTCTTCGCTTGGTAAAAGCCTTGACGCTAGTAACCAAGTGGCTAGGAAGAAGAAGAAAGGGAAGAAGAAGAAGAAGAAGAAGAAAGATAAGAAAGAAGTCAACCAACCAACCATGGATGTAAGTGTTAGTTGTGTTGAGGAAACCTCCAACATGCATCGTAAACCAAAATACCCTTGCAGGCTTTGTAAGGGTGACCACTTCCTTATCAATTATCCCGGTATTCCAAAGGTCTTGGAAGTATGGTCAGAAAAATATCATCAACTTTCTGTTGATCCATCAGCCAGTGATAGTCAAGTTCCTGGGAAAAAGGGTAAAGTTAGGTTTCCTTGTAAGTTATGCAAAGGGAGTCATCAAACTCACATTTGCCCTCACATGGATGAAGCCTCAAAATTATTGGAAAACCTTACTGTTCCACAGCAAGAATTTCCAGCTAGTTACCGTAAAATTTCTCCCAACCTACCGTCAACTGACAGAGTGATTGATCTAATTTCAAGTACAGTCGATCCCACTCTTCCATTGGAGAGTGAAACTCATATCACTCAGGTTGATGATCCATTAGTTGATCAAGTGTTTGATTCGATTTCACATTCAGTCGATCCCATTCTCCCTGTAGAGAGTGAATTTCATACTGCTCAGGTTCTTCTTGTTACATCAGATTCTTCTACGCCAGGGGGCATTTCACCTGTTTCTACAGAACCCCCTCCAAGTACTAAGGTCTTTTCCTTTGATTGTAATAGACTGACAAAACCTCGTCTTCCTTCCTCCATCCCTTTCCAAATCATTGTGAAGTTTAGTGTTAGGGACATACACCGCACACAGGTAGATGAAGGTGCTTATGTTAGTATTTTATCCTCAACTGCTTGGAAAGCTTTGGGCTCCCCTTAGCTTGTGCCTATTACGCAGAATCTGAAATCTTTTAACAGAACCATTAGTGAACCTTTAGGTATCCTTCCTAATTTCTCTATTACTTTGGAAGGTAAAACTGTCTTTATTGATCTTATGGTAGTTCGAGGTCCCTTGGATTTCACTTTACTCCTTGGGCGAGACTATGTTTATGCAATGAACGTTGTTGTATCGACACTCTTTCGCATGATGTCTTTCCCTCACAATGGCAATATTGTGACTGTAGACTAGATTTCGTTCCCTAGTCTTGATTCGACTACCAATAATCCGACATCCCTAAATGTTCCTCATATGCAAGTGGTATCTACCCTGCCATGGGTTAATTATGTGGCAACTAGTCCCATGTTTTCAATTACCGATGCAAGCGAGCCTCTCACTGTTTGCTCGTCTTCCTTTGACTTAGATCCGGTAATTGACATGGAAAACTCTATGGGATTACTTGAACATGATGTTCTTATCCCTTTTGAGTCCCTTGACATGCGTTCCTTCCAAGGAATTGTTCTTCCATCTAATGAAGACCTCTTGGAAGCCATGATCAAGGTGTGTCCATTGACATGTGTTTCTTCCAGTTGGAAGCCATGATCAAGTTCGCGAGGATAGCTCCTTTTACTATGTCAACCTCGTTAAAAAATGAATCAGTGGCGCCGACGATATTTCCTTTTACTGTGTCAACCTCGTTAAAAAATGAATCAGTGAGGCTAAGGATAGTTCCTTTTACTGTGTCAACCTCATTAAAAAATGAATCAGTGAGTGTGAGGATAATTCCTTTTACTGTGTCAACCTCATTAAAAAATGAATCAGTTAGTCGAGAGCGTAGTTATTTTTCTTGTGTCAAGCTCGTTTAAAAAATGAAACAAGCTTCCAAGAGGAAAGTTCTTTTCCTGTGTCAACCTCGTTAAAAAATGAATCAGGTATGAGGACAGTTCTTTTCCTGTGTCAACCTCATTAAAAAATGAATCAGTAGGTAGATTGTAGAGAGTAGATTGATAAATTAGAAATAAGTATTTTCTGAGCATGGTTCCCGTTATTGAGTCAACCTCGTAAAAAAATGAATCAGGTATGAGGAAAGTTTCTTTTACTGTGTCAACCTAATTAAAAAATGAAACATTTAGGTGAGGAAAGTTCCTTTTACTGTGTCAACCTCATTAAAAAATGAAACACGTAGCCATGATCATAGTTCTTTTCTTGTGTTAAGCTCGTTAAAAAATGAAACAAATCCTCCCCTAATTGAGTCGAGTCTTTGACTAGATCTCGTAAATGTTAAGTCGTACATTTAGGTTAGTTATTTCAGTTTTTGCATAATTTTCTTACAGTTTTAGGTCGGGTCTTTCATATGATCTCGTAAATGAACCTTCATTCCATCCAGCTATTAATTACCAGCAATGTACTTAGTTGAATGAAATGAAGCTGGGGGGCATGCACTCTAGCAGTTACGCTTAGGGGCCATCAAGCACATTTTTCTCTATGTTTCAAGCTTGTGTAAGAATGAAAACACTCTGAAGCATAGTTTTTATCTGTTTCAAGATTTTGTAAAAATGAAACCTATCTTGAGTCAATTTCGGTTATTTTCAAGACTCGTTAAACTCATGAAAATCCCGAGATTATTTTGCTATCTTTCATTCTCGTAAAACACATGAAAATGTCGAGTTCTTTCCGTCTTTTCCTACTCGTAAATTAAATTTAAAGTCGGCCACAGGAGTATATTTTTATCCCTTTTTTGAACTTGTTAAAACTTACGAAAAAGTGAAACCCTTGAGTCCTCTTTTTAGCCCTTTTCAGACTCTAAAAAATTGAAAAGATTGTCAAGCACTTGATTATTCGAACTCGTTAAAGTAAACAAATGATCGTCCCTTCAGTATAAGTTTACCCCTTTTACGAACTGAAATGGACTATTTACGAAAAATGTATACGTTGACTAATTATGGTCAATAGAGTTCTCTCCCGTATTATTTTATCCTTTTTCGGGCTCGAGAGACTAAATTTACGAAAAGGTACACCCATGGAGTTTTCTTAAGTTTTTTCTTCTGACTCCCTAAAATTGAAAAACACCGAGTTTCTACTATACTGGACTCGTTAAAATTTAACAGTAAAAGGACCTGTTCAATTTTCAAACAGGAACGAACCACTCCTTCTTAAGGTTCGAATCTTAAACTAAGTTGGACTCATCCGAAGGATGAGCTTATAAACAAGCAAATTTTATCCTCCTCAAGCTTGTCAAAAATAAAGAGGTACTTGCCAGCAATGGTGGGGGGAAAGAGAGAAAAATGGAATTGTTTGTTGTATTTTGATTTTTCGAAAATCCAGTTAACCACTCTTGAACACAACACTTTCATTCACCTGGGTTGGGAAATCCTTTGCCTAACAGTTAATCAAACCTTATTGAATGTCTTCAGCCGATTTCTGGGTATTAGCTTTGGGTCAATTGTCACCAAGCCATCTGCAGTGTCGTTATGTGTTCAAGAGGATAGTTCAAATAAACCATTCATCTGCAAAATATCTGTAATCCATTTTGACCATCCCTGAGTCAGTCCTTGCCAATATATTTTCAAAACTTGATCTATGATTTCATGTTGTGGGCTTGCCTACAACGGATCACTTTCTATCGACGACAACTCATTATATAGGAAGTTGATCTATAAATCATCAGTACCTTGAAATCTGTATGCCTCAATGGCAGGTTTCTCACCTTCGACGACAGGTTGCATCATTGACCTTCGATCGAATTATTCCGTGACATGTTCGACTTCATCTTATTCATTCACATTTCATGGATTGTACTGAGTACTTTGAGAGCCATTGAAATTAATGGTGGTTAATCTCACACTTGTTAACAGTTTACATTATTGACTAGTAATCAAGTCGTTTCTACCATGTTCGACTTCGACACATTCGTTCACATGGATAGAATCGTACTGGTTCGAGAAGCGGAAATCAAGACCCTGGATCTAGTTTCTACCATCCAGGCTACGAGGAATTTTTGTTATTCATTTATACAGTGGACTATTCATAAATAGATGTTTGCATCCATGTTGTGTCTACATATGTCTATATTGTTGATGTATTGAAAATCATTCCTGTATCAGAACAGTTTAAATCAGTTTTCTAGTTAGTTTTGATCTGAGTATGGGAATGCCTACCTCAGCGATGATATGTTTACATATATATATTTTTCATTGAATGTTTTTACAGGTTCCAACTGGGTGTCCACAGGATGATCCTTGAAATGATAAAGTACTTCACTCTTCATATATGACAGACTTCATCTTCATCTATTCCAGACTTCGCACTTTAGGGGGAAATCTGTTACACTAAAAACTGTCACCTTGACATTTTGCTAACTGTATGAGCTCATTAACACTCTATTGAAGCCTAGAAAATCTCTGCTTCAAACATTGGGGAAAACCACCCGGTCGGGACCTTAGGACAGCTCCTTATCCATTTGGTATGGTGGCTCTGATTGGATTGAAAGGACCAGTTTCCTTATAACTAATGGGTTGGTGATGGGTTGATTTGGATGAGTGAAAATGGGACTAAATAACTAAAATGAAACTATTTAATTTAATCTAAATACTAATAAAGAAATTCTAAAGTTAACCCGGGTATCACATGTGAATGCAACTTAAAATTTTTCCAATTTAACAATAACCATAAAAATGTATTAAAGTTTAATTGAAATTGTGCAGTAACAAATAAAGATAACTCTGTTTAAGAAATTAAATAGAGTTATATTAGCATATTGTATTCATCATTCTATATCATCTATATATATACTTATAAAAGATAACATTTAAATTATACTCAAAAATGATATATTAAAGAAACGTTGTGAAAACCAAATATATATATAAATGATAGCAAATTTTAAAGCAAATATCATATAACAAAATAAATCAACAGTCAATAGATAAAAATACCTTATCCATCTTGAAAGCTTTCAAATGAAATCTGATACTCAAATCCAGTAATTCTGATGCAAAATCAAATCCAAGGTACAGAAATGCAACACTTTAAAGATAATTCCGCATAAAATCACCAGATGTGATCCTTTATAAAATATAAGAGGTAGTGGAGTACAGAAATGTAATCTCCAAGTCAAAAATATTACAACTCAGGACCCTTTCTCCAATGCATGAGAAGGGTTTAAATATGAAATTACATGAAAACAGAATCCTACTACTACTGCTACAATCTATCAAATTAAAAACAGAAATACTATCTTAAAATGGAACTGATTCATTGCTTTTCTTTCTCGCTCGATGTAGCCAGGTGGAAAATTTTCAACATTTCTTGTACTTCTGATGGATGACTCATCTTGGAATGTAACTGTCCAGCGTATGTGGCATCGGAGAATTCTGCAATCAAACAATCAACAACATTTGATAGGAATTTAATAGTTGATTGTTGATTGAGTGGCTTAATCAGATAGGTCCACATATTATCCCAAGATATTGTTTGAAGCTTATTGATCTGTTTATTTTTATTCATCATTTCTTCTTTCCATCTGCGATCAATTTCTTTGACTTTGAGGAAACTGCTTGGAACACAATTTGAAATGAGATTACATGCATACAAGTTGTCATTGATAAATTGTGTTATATTACCCATCATACTTCTAGCTCTTGATATAGCTCTCTCGGCTTTCATCAACTGGTGCTCCCACTCTGTAAACAGGATTTCCTTATGTCTTTCTTCTATCCGAGGTAGATTAGCTTCTTTTCCCTTCTTTGTATCTTGCCAAATAAGAAATTCAGAAATCGTTTCATCGACATCATCAATCTCTTGCCTGAGAGTAACTATGTCCTGTATTAAAGATGATGTGATATCAATAAATGGCTCTGTTTGAGTTAATTTCATACAAAAATTATTTAGCTGCTGAGACAACAGTTTATTGGCTTCAAGAGCTTCTGTTTTGAATTCATTTAATTTGGGAAAATCCTTGAATTTGTCTAAAGCTACTTGAAATTCTTTTTCTTGTACAATCTTTTTATTTTTCTCATCTTGCAACAAATTTTGTAACTTTGAAATTTCTTGATTCATCTGTTGTTGTTTGTTTAGAGCTTGTTCATCAACTTTCTTCTTTTCTGTGGTCAGCTGCTCTTCTAGCTCTTTAATTCTGAGCTCTTGATTTTGAAATTGCTGTTCAAATTGAGCAATCTTCTGTTGATTTTCATTAGCTTGTTTTTCAAGTAAAGCTAGATGTAGGTCTTTCTGAGTCATCGACTGAGAAACCTCTGCAGCTTTATCTATTTTTGCAGCACTGTATGCTCCTGCATATTGGGATAACTTAGTGAGATCCTCAGATGGATTCACTTCAGCATTCTTATAAACAATACTCATGAATTCCTCTTGTGAAGCAAAAATTGTGTCTTGATCCATTTTCTTTTTTTTTCTCTGTTTTTTAACAATAGCCTTATGTTTAGGGCTGTAGAATACATCCAGAGGAGGGATTTCCTCAATTTTCAACACAATTTGTCCTGTAGGACGTTCAGGAATGATTTCAACATCCTGATCTTCTGGATTTTTCTCTTTAGGATTATCCTGCAGTCCTAATTGATGAGCAAATTGATTATACTGCTTCAACAATTGAGATGAAACATTAAGATCATCAGAGTCTATAATTTCATCAGTTTTGCTTCCTCCAAGTTGTGTATCTGATTTCTCTGTATTTCTTTCTCGTTTATCAGTTTTGTTGTCTGAACCTTCCTTTTGAATATGCACATTAGTATCAGTACTTATGCATTCTTTCTCTGTTTGAACTGTGGATTGTTGATCAGTATTTTCATCGGGTTTGCCATCAGTAATTTCTTTCTAAATGTGTATAATCAGATCATTTCCTGTTGCTTCTTCTTGTGTCTGTATAATGGGCTGGCCAGTAGATGACTGTGTAATGGCCTTACTGGTAGATGTTTCTCCTGCTGTTTTGCCAGATGTTTCCTCTGCTTCTGACCCTTGTATAGGAACTCTCAATTGGTCTAGAGGAACTTTCAACAATCTTTGACTTCTAAATAGCATAAATTTATTCATTTCTTCTTTATGGAATTTGGACTTGGCCAAATTATAAACTTGAGAAAAGTCATTTAATGAAACAAACAAATCATCAAATTCATCCGATTCATGCTCAAACCGAGCAATCGAAAGTGAAGAAGTAACATTAAAAGCTATCTTTTGTGGATCATACTGTCTCCCCGGGATTGTTGCCAATTTAAAACCCTTTATTTTGGCGACTTCCTTTTCTACATGCTTGAAGTCATTCAAAGTAAAATGTCCACAATTGAATGGAAACGAAGGCCACATTCTTTTCTTACTATTTCTTAGAGATGTGGACATTCCTTCAACTGTCAATTGATAGGAAATTTTCTGAGCTAGAAGTTTATCTGGAACAAAAAGAGGGAGAACATGGGGTTCCACAATACTCCCGAAAATCCTGACATAAATGAATTTTTCCTCTCCAAACCAATATCCTATTGAGGATAAGTCAGTTTTAGCTTTGTCGGAGAATCTAGGGGGAAAGCGATTGAAAATGGTTTGAAAAACTAGAATAAGGAAACCATGACATATTCTATATACATGATCTTTGAAATGAACTTTCCAAAGGAGTTTATGATATATATGAATCGGAGTGGGATCTTTGGTAGTCCATTTCCAGCCTAACAAGGGAAACTCAGAATTAAAACAAAGAGCGTCTAGAACATAAGCACAGAAGAAAAAGGGAGTGGTATTTCCAACGATTTTATCTTGTTTGTATTCGAGAATCCTATTAGCTATCCTATCAGAAAGAATAACAGCCCAGTCCATAATTTCGGAATTGACAGCAGCTAGGATTAAAGGAACCATTTGTATAGAAAACCTAGCAGAATTTTTATTGCCAAATAATCTACACATCATGGCAGCGGCATAGCAATATGGGGGTGAAAGAGAATCTACTGAATACATACCAGATGATTCATTTTTGTGCTTTTTAGGATTTTTTCTTCATTCTTTGATAGGTTCAGGTTGAACTTTATAACTGTCAGCAAACTCTTTGACAAATTCTTTGTTATAGACCTTCTGCGGATCAGGGAGATGATACATTGCTTTGAGGTCTTCTGCTTTGAATGATCCAAAAGATGTTCTAGAAGCTGAAATAAACATTTTGTCCTTAATTTATACATTATCGATGACCCATCGAATCACATCATCATAAGGAATGATGTTTGCTCTGGCTGCAATTCGATGTAGGAATGAATTCGCAAGTGTTCTTTCAGTAATCTCAGAGTCGGAATCTGAGTTATCTTCATCCGGAACTGATACCTTTTCTATTGTGACTTTAGGGTTTTCACTCTCCAATAGATTATAAACTCCTTCCCATGTCATTCTACCGAGCCCTTGACATGATGTATCTGTAACTAACTTCAGCTTTACTGGTTTTTCCTTCGAGATTGTAGGACTCTCAACAAACTTAGTGGAAACAGCAGTCTTCATTCTCCTTGTTCTCTTTGACATTTCTGTGTCTGATATTGTTTCCCTCGGTCTACGAATGAAAGGATTTGGCGTTCTTTGATTCTGCAAAGCAATAAGCTCTCAGTCATGATAAACAAGCAATTGAAAAGAACGATTATAAAAATTATGGGTTCATGATTCATTATTTATTGAATCCGTGTAACACTTAAATATTTTGTTTGGGTCACACTCACGTATTCAAAACAGAATCGTAAACCAATAATCATTTGATTTTTTATTGAATGTTGAACGTACAATTGGAGATTTGGCGCTTGTGAAATATTATAAAATTACCTATTTTGAATTCCTCCAATGTGATGAATGTAGTATATTAAATATCAATCGCATTGGAAGTATTCAAAATAGTACATAGATATCACAATACAGATTTCTCCGATTGCCGATTGCGATTGCAAACTTCTCCGATTTCCGATTATATGGTGGTATATCGTATCGGAGAGTTTCAATCGAAAAGAATTATCAATGGTTTTCTCCGATTTCCGATTGCGATATGGTGGGGTCTGCCATATAGATATTCTTCTCATTTAAGCGAAACAAATGTTTATTTCCTTTTGAAAAGTGTTTTATAATAAAGCGCATCGCATCGGGGAATTTTCGATTGACCAAAAGGAATTTATTAAAAGTGTCCCGATCACGCGATTGCGATTGATCGCATCGCATCGAAGATATGTGAATGAATAACATAAATCCTTTGCGATTGGATATTTGCGATTGGACTAATCGCATCAGAGATTTTGAACATGTATGTAAAATGTCTCTCAAAGATTTTTTCGATTTCCGATTTCCGATTACTGTTCATAGGACTTTTGGAATTGATTTATTCTCTATAATAAACTCTTTTATATTTGATCAGATTGGAAGTTTTTGAATGTTGTATTTGTTTGTACACACTTGGTAACAAAGATATGCAATGAGTCATTCAAAACAATGAATCTTTATTTCTAAGTCTTTTATTCCTATATTAAAAGAAGAAAAAATGGACCCTATTTCTAAATGAATTTTATTCTAAAATTTTGGAAAAAAGGGAGGGTTGTTGTACAGTACAACACACTCATATATACCTCCTCTGCAAGTCTTACAACCTTTACTCCTCATGTCAAGCCCTGAAACAAGAAGAAAAACCCTAAAAACCTCTGAAAGAATGGGTATGCATGTAACATGAAGCCTGCCTGCATTCCCGGCTTGGGTACACAGGTAATGCATGGCTTACCTACGTTCCAGAACGCAGTTTTCCTTAAGAATGCCTGTGTACCCCCTCCAAACTCAAAAAAGCGAGAAAGTAAAGTTAAAAAGTTGGTTTGAGGTCAATTCTAGAAGGTTCTAGATGAGAATTTTTGGGGATGAGTACGCTTTGATAAGGTGCATGTATCCCTCACCTTAAGGAACTAATCCCTTGATGTGAGGAGTCTATCCCTTTGAAGGAGGATTCTATCCCTTCAAAGGTGGAATCCTAACCTCCTCATCTGCTCTATAAAAGGAGGCATTGAGTAGCCTCAAATGGTTAGATTTTGGAGATTGAGAATTGGAGTTCAAGCTTTGGGTGTGATTGAGTTGAAGTGTTGTTGAGATTTAGTCTTCTTTTTGCTGAGATTTTGGGAGGAAAGATCACATACCTCTTTATGCTCCTGGCGGAAGAGTGCAAGACTTATAAAAGTAGAGGAGACTCCTGCTTCGGACCCCGGGAAGGCCTTTCAAACATCAAGGCTAAGGTTGTAAGGTTCTTCTGTATATTTTAAGATTAATACAATCAAGTATTGGTTTTCTCAATAAATTTTCTTTCGATTGTTTATTTCAATAAGTTGTCATTTGATCATTTATTTCATAGATTCCTTGATCACTATGATAGGTATGTTTTATAATTATTTGTTATACAGGTTTTATTTAATATTTGCTTGTTTGTGATTGCAGGTCGACAAAAGACGACACTTTCTTGTGACGAAAGAACTTTCTTGCGACGGAAGGATTATTGTTGCGACGAAAGAACTCTTGTTGTGACAGAAGGATTATTGACGCGACGGAAGCACTATGACCACAAATAAGCATTTGGATCTAAGGTATGATCGACACCTTCATAGCATTTATTTGTAAAACGAATATATTTAGAGAAAGACAAACTTAGTTGTTCGTTTGTTGCTAGATTGTCTTCTAACACTAGGGAGATCGGTCTTGTCTGCAAGAACGATTTATCTGGCCAACATTGTGACACATGTTGGGTTGGATGACCAAGGAGACTTTGTTGGTTGAAGCATCTTGTTGACTACCGCAACGCACCACCACATTTTTCTGTTTCTGGTTTGTCTTATGTAGATCCACTGGTATATGTTCTATCAGCATTTTACTTGATTTTCTATGTGATTGCTGTAGTGAAAATTAAAGTTGCATCAAGCATAGAACATCTACGTAAATTTACATGGTATCAGAGCTGAGGTGAAGACAAGCCCTATTTGTAGTAATCACCGAAGAAGAAAATGGGTTCCACAAACTATGGCTTTAAGGAGGATGAAAAATTGTCTGGGAAGGATGGCTTCCATGCTTGGAAGATGATATTGGATCTTAAATTGGAAGACCATGATGTCATGGACTATGTGCAGGGTAAAATCCAAGAACCTCCATCCACTGCTACTGCTGCTGCCAAAATAAATTACAAGAAGGGGGAGATCAAAACAAAGTTGATGATCAGGGAATCCATTCATAAAAGTCTGGTGGCCTACATCTCTGAGTTGGGAACATCCAAAGAGATTTATGATAAGTTGGTCCTCATGTTCAAGGCCAACAATGCAAATCAAGTACTATTCTTCAAGAATCAATTGAAGAATCTGAAGAAAGGCAAGATCATACTTTCTGAAGCTGACCGAGATTAGGAACAATTTGTTGGCTATTGGGGAGACAATAATTTATCGAGAGATGGTACTCACTGAACTTGGAGGGCTCTCATCCGAATGGCATGTGTTCAACACTACCATTCTAAATAATAATGTGATACATGAATTTGAGGAAGTACTGTCAAGATGCGTTCAAGAAGAATCAAGAATTAAGGAGTATGGAAATGAAGGTAATGTTGCCTATGATGCTCATTCTAGAAAGAAGAACTCTGGTGGTCCAAAGAACAAAGGAAAAGCAGGGGCCCAAGGAAAGAAGGGCAAGTGTTTCACTTGTCATAGGTTGGGTCACTATGCTAGAGAATGTCCTTTCAAGAGATTCTCCTGATGGTGATGACAACAACAACAATCAGAGGAATGATAATCAAAGGAACAACAGGTTCAAGGGAAAAAGGAAGACTCCCTTTGATGGAAATGATCAACCTTTCAAAAGGTCAAGAAACTCCAGGTATGAGGAATCACATGTTGTTGATAAAAGAAATGAATACATTCTTGTATCTGCCCTCTCTGTTTCATCTCCACCCGACACTATGAATGTCTGGTTGATAGATAGTGGTGCCTCAAGGCACATCACTGGGTTCAAGGAATCACTCTCTGATATGGTTGAGAAGGATAATAATCTGGAAATTATCCTTGGAGATAATGCCACATATCCCGTGAAAGGGACATGGACTGTGACCCTCCAATTGTCTCAAGGTCAATTCCTCCACTTGCAGGATGTACTCTATGTACCTAATTTGAAGAAGAACCTTGTGTCTATATCGGCCATGGAAGACAAAGGTTTCAATGTGGCATTCACTGATGGAAAAGTGATCATGTGGAAAAAGAGCTTCAAGGAATCTATCACGATTGGGTTTAGAGTTGATACACTCTACCAGGTTGGAGGAAGTCCACTGGGAGCGATGACATGTGATACTATCCGACAGACTGAACTATGGCACCGAAGGTTTGGACACCTTCACTACAAGGCCCTTCCCGAAGCAAGGAAGGTGGTGACAGGGATGCCTGAGTTTTCATATAATCATGAGGGTGTATGTAAGGGTTGTGCCGAAGGAAAGCATACAAGGGGAAATTTCCCCTCAAGTGTCACAAATACAACTGATGTCTTGCAAATGATCCATTTTGATCTATCTAGTATACTACCCGTAACATTATTGGGAGGATGTTCTTATTATATGACATTCATAGATGACTTCTCTCGCAAAACCTAGATATACTTCTTAAAGAAGAAGGATGAGGCTTTCATGTGGTTCCGTACCTTCAAAGCCTTGGTGGAAAATATCACAGGGAAGAAGATCAAGATTTTGAGAACTAATAATGGCACTGAATATGAGACAAACGAGTTA
Organism: Pinus albicaulis; assembly: GCA_034641835.2. Lineage (NCBI taxonomy): Eukaryota > Viridiplantae > Streptophyta > Pinopsida > Pinales > Pinaceae > Pinus > Pinus albicaulis. Next base: position 262,353,459 of record CM076583.1, read on the forward strand.
AAGGATTTTTGCAGAGAAGCTGGCATCAAGAGGGATACCACAACTATCTATACTCCTGAGAAAAATGGTGTTGCTGAACGAAATAACAGGACCATTGTGGAAGAAGCTCGTGCCATGCTATGTGACCAAGGTCTACCGAAGTTTCTGTGGGGAGAAGCTGTGAACACTGCTGTGTACATACAAAAACGATACTTGTATTCCACTCTAGACTCCAAAACTCCCAAAGAGGTTTTCTCTGGTAAGAAACCTGACGTCTCACATTTTAGATTTTTTGGATGTTTTGTTTACTTTCATGTGCCAAAATAAAAGAGGAGCAAGATGGATGCTTCTGGGAATAAAGGAATGTTTGTGGGCTATAGTGAAACTTCGAAGGCCTATAGAGTCTATGTGCCTGGTCAAAAGAAAGTGGAGATATGCCACGATGTCACCTTTGACGAAGATGCTTCCCTAAGGAAAGTAGTCAATATTTAGAGATCTAAGGAAGATCATGAATCAAGGCCTGGAAATCAAGAGGAACCGAAGGATGAAATGATGTCTAATGTTGAAGGATCGATGGACCCGATTGATCCACCTCCTTCACTGGGAAAGAGACCATCATGGCTCAGGGACACTCTCAAGGATGTTGAGGGACATGCGGCCCCAAGGGGGACATTCTGTGAAAGCAAGAAGCCAAGTAGATACAAAGGGTATCTAGCAGCCATGAGTACTATTGTACAATTCGAGCCTAGATCTTTTGAGGAAGTCGTAAAGCATCAAGTCTAGAAGGATGCTATGCATGAAGAGTATGAGTCCATAATGAAGAATGATGTATGGGATGCGGTTCCAAGACTGAAGGACAAAGCAGTTGTCACCTCGAAATGGCTCTACTGTTGAGATTGCAACAAGATGATGAGCTTAGTGGAAAGAAGTCATCTTCACTAAGTGAGCCCGCAGGCTATTTTTGGCGCAAAGTTTATTTTTAGACATATAGATCATGTTCTATGAGTTGCAGGATGCTATTTGTGGATGGTTGGTCAAGTTGGAAAAAATATATGGACTTCTATTTTTAGACATATTGGGCGGAATCTATTTTTAGATTGCCAGTCTAAAAATAGATATGTCGAATATTATTAGCTCTTAATAATATTTGGATTATAAACATTATCTTATTCTCTTGGAGCACTTCAGTTAAGTGCACAGATGTGGCATAGGAGCTGACAGAAGGAATTATGCTATTCCTGAGGGTTATGTGGAGCTATTGCATGGATACTTCAGTTAGAACTCATGTGACAGAGTTTCGTGGAGTTGATTGAGGATTTAATGGAGTTGTGTTCAGTTTAACTAATCTAAACATAGTTGAGTTATTTGTATCTAGTTTAACTGATTGATACAACTAGTGAAGAGTGGTGTGAATTAATTATTAATTAATTCACTAATTATAAACTCATTAATCAACTAAAGAATACATCAGTTAACTTCAGTGCATGGACAGTTTCAGTGGAGACCAGTGCAGAGATAGGTGAAAGAGTAGGTTAACTATCAGTTGTGACTATACTGTTGCATATTTGCAACAACCAGTGATTGGAGTGTAGGTTTAACCCTGAATAGAAATTATCTACACATGAAGCTTATAATAGAAAATAAACAATAACGAGAGCATAAAACATAAAACAGATAAACACAGAGATTTTCCCTTGGATCCCAAATCGAGACGACCAGCTTGATTTTTCATTATATTCCTTTTAGTGTTACAACACATATATATACATGCCAAAGCATACATAAACCCCAATCCATAAACCCTGGATTAGAACATAACCGTAGTTCCCTCGACCGGATCTACAAAATACTCGGTAGGCCGAAACCATCGTACCCTGTAACCATGTGCAAAACCATGCACAAAACCGGATCGGCTTCTCCGACCAGACTGAAATTAGTCATGGAAAGAATATAACACATACCCAACATGGAGAAGCCCATGAGGATTGCGCAGTACAAGATAGGTGGTTTATGTTATGAGCCATCCTACAGCATTGATTACGCAATAGAGGCTGGCTATCAGGTGGCATAGATTGGAGCATGTGTTTTGCTAGATCTAGCTTGATTAGTGTGTAGCAATTAGAGGTTGTGCTGAGAGCTTGTGAGGAGATTTGTAAAATGATTGTTACATGATCTCTATGACATATAATATACGTATACAGTTTTCAGTACTTTTTTAAGCTTTCCCATTAAATATTGTGTTCATATGTGTGATTGTTTATGGTTTTAATGTGTGCATGCAATTGATTTTATTTCTCCGTATGTGATGATCAATGGTAGAAGAGGTTATGTATTATGCATGAAGCTCAAATAGTGTGTGATCAGGATAATATCGGTGAATAATTTAACATTTATTCAAATTTATACATGGTATCAGAGCTGTATTGATCATTGGAGCAATTGCAAAACATTGAAGCGGTTGAGTTTTGTGCTGGTGGAATTCGAATTTGCAGCAGTGTTTTCTTGGTGTTGAAGTTGAGATGTCTTTCAACGGATTGCAATTGGATTATGCCCTTGAGGGCAGCTCGAATTATATTGCATGGAAGGACAGGATGGAGGCAGTGCTGCATGACAATGGGTTGAAGGAGTTCATAGATGCAGAAATTCCAAAACCTACTTCTAGCGATGCTGTCGCACTTGACGCATGGCAAAAGAAGACATCAAAGTGTCGAAGGATTCTGTTGGAAGGTGTGAAGGATCACATAGTGTCTAGACTTCATGGTAAGGCTTCTCCATTCTTGATGTGGAAATCTTTGACAGACTTATTCCAAAGCAAGAGCGACCAGAGGAAGTTGGCGCTCAAGGATAAACTCAGGAACATAAAAATGGAGAAAGGCGATAGTATGCCCAAATACCTCACGAAGTTTGTCCAATGCAGGGATGAGCCGGGAAGTGTGGGGGTGAATGTTGATGACAAGGAATTGGTGAGCTTGGCTCTCCTTGGGCTTCCGAAGAGTTGGCATTCCTATCAGGACTCTGTCAATGGTCGGGATAAATTGCCAGGATGGGAGCGACTTTGGTCGGATCTTGTGCAACAGGAGATAAGGCGAAGTACCAGGGACGGATATTCATCAAAGAACTCTGATGAAGAAAATTGCGCTTTGGCTACCAAAGAAAAGAATGGGAAGAGCAAGAAATCTTCTCAATCCAGTGTGAAAGACAAGAAGCAGAACATGTCCAAGGTGAAGTTCTTTCACTGTCACCAACATGGACATTACGCCACTAATTGTCCACAGAAGAAGAAAAATAAGCAGGCTGCTGGATCTGCAGCTGGAGAGGCCTTCGCCTCATAGTTTGAGCTGGATTTTTCATTGATCGCATGCTTGGTATCAAGTGTGATGGGTTTAGTGTGGTTTCTTGACAGTGGTGCATATTTTCACATGACAGGAGATCGAGATTTGTTTACTGATCTGGATGAGAAAGATCTTGGAGTGCACATCAAGATGGGTGATGATGGTAGATACAGTGTGACCGGTATCGATACCATTTCCTTTAAGAGGGAGTCTGGTAAACCCTTCGTATTGAAGGAAGTAATGCATGTTCCAGGATTGAAGAAGAATCTGATCTCTGTGGTGATGTTAGAAGACAAGGGATATGATGTTGTCTTTAGCGATGGAAGCAGGTGAAGGCTCTTAGGAGTGACAATGGTGGTGAATTCATCTCTGGCGAATTCAAGGACTTTTTCAGCACAGAAGGAATTCGAAGAGAGCTCATAACACCTCATAACCCACAGCAGAATGGGGTTGCTGAGCGGAAGAACAGAACAATCATGGGTGCTGCACGGGCGATGTTGCATGATCAGGGCCTTCCCATACACTTGTGGGCTAAGGCATGCAATACTGCAGTATATGTGTAGAACCGTTGTCCTCACAGGATACTTGGCATGAGTACACCTGAGGAGGAATTTTCTGGTAAGAGGCCTGATATTTCCCATTTGAGGATTTTTGGTTCACCTGTTTACATTCATGTGACTAAGGATGCTAGGAAGAAGCTGGAGCTGACTGCAGAGGTTGGGATATTTGTGGGGTACACTGATACACCCCACAACTATCGTGTGTATTTTCCAGACAATCGCAAGACTGTTGTGTGACGGGATATCAAATTTCATGAGGAGAAATCCATGAAGTGTTTGCTTGAGAGGGAGCCACACTTACATGCAGATGAAGAGCTATTAGTTCCTAAGGATGAGCCTCAGGATGTGGATCAGCCACAAGAGGAGGTTCATGGAGTGGAAGAGACCACTCATGTAGCACCAACCATCAGAGGGCGGAAGCACACTACAGAAGCTAAGCGACTGGCTCAAGATGAAGAGAATGTTGTAGGAGAACCTACATCACAACACAGAAAAAGATAGTCACCTGATCGGTACACTGGATACATGGCTCTTGTGAGCAAGTTTATCGTGACAGAGCCATCCGCTTTCTAGGAAGCTGTGGAGGATCCCGCATGGGTAGATTCCATGGTGGAAGAGTATGATTCAATTGTCAGAAACGGTGCATGGGAGATTGTCCCAAGGCCGAAGGGGAAATCAGTGGTGGGTTCGAGATGGATCTACAAAGTGAAGCAAGCAGCTGACGGGAGTGGGGAGAAGTACAAGGCAAGATTTGTTGCCCGAGGCTTCTCACAGATTGAGGGGATCGATTATGAGGAGACCTTTGCACCTGTCACAAGGTATTCTTCCATACGGACGATTCTTTCTCTCTCAGCGCAGATGGGGTGGCACATTCATCAGATGGATGTGAAGACTAAGTTCCTCAACAGAGTCATTGAGGAGGAGGTGTACATAGAGCAGCCCTAAGGTTTCGAGATATTCAGCAGTGAGTCGCACGTGTGTAGGCTTAAGAGAGCAGTGTATGGGTTGAAACAAGCACCTCGTGCTTGGTACACACGGATAGACAGTTATTTCACCGGACTTGGATTCTCCAAGAGTGAGGCGGATCCGAACCTATACCAGATTGTGGTGGAGGGTAAGTTGTTGATCATTGTACTTTATGTAGATGATTTGATTTTGACAGGTGATGAGTTGTTGATACTCTCATGGAAGGATGATCTTGCAAAAGAGTTTGAGATGAAGGACTTGGGCCTCCTTCATTATTTCCTGCAATTGGAAATTTGGCAGCGCAGTAATGGATTGTTTGTTTCTCAAGGCAATTATGCCTGAGAGATACTGGAGAAGTTCAACATGCATGGCTGCAAGCCTGTTGATACTCCTCTTCCTGGTGGATGGAGGAAGGAGGATGCTACTTCAGCGGAGGTAGTGGATGCCACTGTTTATCGACAGTTGGTGGGGTCGCTTATGTATCTGGTCAATACATGACACGACATGTGCTATGTTGTTAACCAGCTTTCACAAGCTATGGTTAAGCCTACCAAGCTCTACTGGAAGGCAGGCAAGCATGTATTGAGATATCTCAGAGGCACATCGGGATATGGATTATGGTACAGAAAATCGGATGAGGTGAGGCTATGTGGCTTCACGGATGCAGATTGGGCAGGGAGCCCAACGGACAAAAAGAGCACATCCGGAGGGATTTTTAGTATCGGGTCGACATCAATTTCTTGGTACAGCAGGAAGCAGAGATCTGTGGCACTCAATTCAGCAGAGGCCGAGTATATGGCAGTGATTTTGGCTGCATGCGAGGCTATATGGATGAGGAAGATCCTGGTCGGGTTGTTCGATTCACACTTAGAGCCTACTGTGATTTATTGTGATAATCAGAGTTGCATCAAACTCTCGGTTAATCTAGTATTTCATGATAAATCTAAACACATTGACATCCGGTATCATCATATCAGAGATTGTGTGTAGCAGAAGATCATGTTACTTTCATACATTCCCACAGAGGATTAGGATGCTGATATCTTGACGAAGGTGCTCATCAGGAGCAAATTATAATACCACAGAAGCAGGATAGGGGTGGCAGATAATCCTTATCTTGTTGAGAGGGAGTGTTGATATTGCAAAAAGATGATGAGCTTAGTGGAAAGAAGTCGCCTTCACTAAGTGGGCCGGAAGGCTAGTTTTGGCGCAAAGTATATTTTTAGACTATGTCTATTTTTACACATATCGATCATGTTCTATGAGTTGCAGGATGCTATTTGTGGATGGTTGGTCAAGTTGGAAAAAATAGATGGATTTCTATTTCTAGACATATTGGGCGGAATCTATTTTTAGATTTCCAATCTAAAAATAGATATGTCGAATATTATTAGCTCTTAATAATATTTGGACTATAAACATTATCTTATTCTCTTGGAGCACTTCAGTTAAGTGCACAGATGTGGCACAGGAGCTAACAGAAGGAATTACACTATTCCTGAGGGTTATGTGGAGCTATTGCATGGATACTTCGGTTAGAAATCATGTGACAGAGTTTGGTGGAGTTGATTGAGGAGTTAATGGAGTTGTGTTCAGTTTAACTAATCTAAACATAGTTGAGCTATTTGTATCTAGTTTAACTGATTGATACAACTAGTGAAGAGTGGTGTGAATTAATTATTAATTAATTCACTAATTATAAACTCATTAATCAACTAAAGAATACATCAGTTAACTTCAGTGCATGGACAGTTTCAGTGGAGACCAGTGCAGAGATAGGTGAAAGAGCATGTTAACTATCAGTTGTGACTATACTGTTACATATTTGCAACAACCAGTGATTGGAGAACCCCACGAGGATTGCACAGTACAAGCTAGGTGGTTCAAGTTATTTAATGAGCCATCCTACAACATTGATTACGCAATAGAGGCTGGCTATCAGGTGGCAGAGATTGGAGCATGTGTTTTGCTAGATCTATCTTGATTAGTGTGTAGCAATTGGAGGTTGTGCTGAGAGCTTGTGAGGAGATTTGTACAATGATTGTTACATGATCTCCATGACATATAATATACAGATAGTTGGGGTTTTCAGCTTTAAGCTTTCCCATTAAATACTGTGTGCATATGTGTGATTTTTTATGGTTTTAATGTGTGCATGCAATTGATTTTATTTCTGCATGTGATGATCAATGGTAGAAGAGATTTTGTATTGTGCATGAAGTTAAAATAGTGTGTGATCAGGAGAATCTCGGTGAATAATATATCAGATATTCAAATTTTCTACATCTACAAGATCAAGCATGGATCTGATGGAAGTGTTGAAAAGTTCAAGGCAAGATTCGTTGCCCATGGCTTCTCTCAAAAGGAAGGCATAGATTATGATGACATATTTGCACCTGTGGCTCGATATACCACCATTCGATCTATTATAGCCCTTGCTGCTACGCAAGGATGGAGTCTCCATCAAATGGATGTGAAGACCGCATTTCTGCATGGTGCGATAAAGGAAGAGGTATATGTGGAGCAACCTCTGGGGTTCGAAGTCCAGGATCGAGACACCCATGTCTGTAGGTTGAAGAAATCCCTTTATGGGCTGAAGCAAGCACCCAGAGCTTGGTACGAGAGGATAGATAGCTACCTAATGAAGCTGGGCTTCATTCGAAGTAATGTTGATCTGAACCTTTTCTTCAAGGTCGTTAAGGAGAAGCCTCTCATTCTGGTGCTGTATGTGGATGACCTCTTATTGACAAGTGCTGACCCTCTCATTCATCAGTGCAACAGGGAGCTCACTACTGAGCTCGAGATGAAGGACCTAGGACTGATGCACTATTTCCTAGGCCTGGAGGTCTGGCAGAGACCTGGTGAGATTTTCCTTTCTTAAGGAAAGTACATTGTGAAGCTTCTAGAAAGATTTGGTATGGTGGATTGCAAGTCCGTGTCGACACCGATGGAGCTCAACTTTAAGAAGTTGAGTGGCAACGCTGCTAGGCCTGTGTTAGAAAATCCTACAGAGTATCGACAACTCGTAGGGGCCCTGATGTTCTTAGTGAACACCCATCCAGATATATGTTTTGCAGTGAACACTTTGAGTCAACAGATGGCTGAGCCTCATCACTTTCACTAGGTTGGTGCCAAGAATTTTCTGAGATATCTTCGGGGCACGATAAACCATGGGTTGAGATACACTACAAGAGTGTGACACTCCTTGGATATACTGATGCCAATTGGGCTGGCATTGTGGTGGATCGTAAGAGCACATCGGGATGCTACTTCAATCTTGGTTCTTCTTCGATATCATGGATGAGAAGGAAGCAAAACTCGGTGGCTTTGAGCACCGCAGAGGCCGAATACATTGCAGCGAGTATGGCCTGTTTTGAAGCAGTTTGGTTATGAAAGCTCGTTAGTGAGTTGTTCGGACATGTGCTATATACCACCGTGATACTCTGTGATAACCAAAGTGGGATTCGTTTGTCCGAGAATCCAATGTTCCACGATCGATCCAAGCATAATGATATCAGGTACCACTTTATCCGAGATATGTTACATTGAGGTGTCATAAGGCTCGATCATATAGGAACTGATGAGCAGGCCGCGGATATTCTCACTAAGCCCTTGGGGAAGGTCAAGTTCCTAACCTTCTATGAGAGTCTTGGTATCATGGAATGACCCTATGATGTGGGTCTTTTTGGACGATGAGCTCCGGGAGCTCTAGGGGGATTTGGCGATAGCTTCTCGGAGCTATAAGCACTCACGAGGCTAGGCTTGCCGAACCTTGTGGTGCTTCTGCCCCACCGTTATGATGTTTGAGTTGGTTCACCTATTATTATATGTGCCCCGTATGCATCCTACCCATTGAGTTCAGGGCTCATGGGAAGTACCTCTCATTTGGCCAGTGAGGTGGGAAAAGCTAGAGACTAGTAGAAAATATTGATGGACACATCAGAGATTGTCGTACTATGTATCTAGGATGGAACGATCCAACCACTTGATTTGGGATCAAGTATAGTGAGGTTTCAGACCTCCAAATGACTTCGGGTCAGGTAAACCAACTTCGGGCTGGTATGAGGCTCTTTGTGAGACCTATAGAGGTTTGAGACCTCTGGGCTGAATTTGTCAACTGGGAATGATGTATTTGTGATTGACCCACTTCTGTTCTGAAATAAAGAGGCTAGAAAAGCAAGTTATGGTGGTATGACGCATGATGTTTGATTGCACAAGTGCATGGAGTTCTCCCTAGTTGAGAGGGAGGTGTTAAATTGGACAACTAGGTCCAAACTCCATGTTGTGATGTTCAGATGAAGACACCAATATTTTTATTGGGTTCCTCTTTCGGAGAGGTGCAAGATTGATCTAAAGATCATCTTGATCCGATGAGTAGAACATTTATTTTGAATTTATTTCTAATGCTTTCAAAATATGTGCAGGTCGGCCTTAAGGTTTTACACCCCCAGAAAATGTGTCACACACCCTCAGTGATTGATATAAATAGAGTCAACGTTAGAGGACATTTCACTCATCTCATTCTCACACATCATCTCTCCTATTCTGATTGGTTCGAGCTTCTGAAGGCAGTTTCGGTTCACACGTGGGAAAATAAGGATGAAGAGAAAACTATTGCAGCTAGGGTTTCCATGCAAGTTTGACCAGCGTTGACTTCCGTCAACGCTTGGTCCAAAGAGGCTGAATTTTGGTGGAGACTTCTATTTTGGAAGGTCGTACATATTGGCACAAGAACTGAGGTCAAAATGTTGATCGAAGACTGAGTTGTGTTGACTTTCTTGCTGTTGTTCTGCATTGACTTTTAGGGAAGCATTGACTTTTCAGGGGTTGACTTTGAGTTGACCGTGTGGCTGTTTTGAGGGTTGTTGTGACACATGTTGGGTTGGCTGACCAAGGAGACTTTATTGGTTGAAGCATCATGTTGACCACTGTAGCACACCACCACATCTTTCTGTTTCTGGTTTGTCTTTTGTAGATCCATTGGTATGTTCTATCAACATTTTACTTGATTGTCTATGTGATTATTGTAGTGAAAAGTAAAGTTTCATCAAGCATAGAACATCATATCTGACTAACAATGAAGTATAATGCTTGATACCTTGTGAAGCTAAATCTAACTATGGTTCCCTTCGTATCACCTTATTTTTGACAACACCTTCCTATTGTTACATTAGTTTATATTTCACCTACATGGAAAAATTGTGAATGATGCTAGATCCATGATATGTGAAAATATCGACCAACAAGAGCCTTGCATTTCCAATCTATAGTAGCTTTCAAAGAGATGAATCCAAGATAAAATGTATGCTCAACTTTCTTTGCTAGCAAATGTCAATTCTTCTACAACATCCAGGCAATATTTTTTTGGTTCATGAGAACATCCAAGGACCAATGCACATAAGGGCATGTGTTGTATACTAATGCTTTGATAAGGATACACAATTTTTATTTCTGCGTAAGAAAAACTCCTATCCATAAATGGCAGCCCTATCTAGAAGACATAAGTGCCCAAAGAACTGTGTTGAAACTATATAGGTCAGCAGGATTATTGCTTTATGCATGTTTCTGGTTAAATTGAATGATATTTAGCAATAGAACAACCAATCACATGCAAGAAACATATTAACTAGCACTCACCCATTTCCTCAAACTTCAGCTCCTTCATAACTTGACATGTTATCCACAAATTCCTGCATATTCTTTGCTACATATTCCACATTAAAATCATTCATAGTCTCTCTTGAGGTAGAGTAACTCCCTGTAGGATTCTTTGATTGCTTCTGCTTAAGTCAATCTCTCTCATATGAATCTATTTCCTTCTGTCTCTATAGCATGGAAGCAGTCATATCCTCTTCTCCATTGTAAATCCATGTATCATCATCATCTGGTGGAAGGTCCAAACCCACAAAATCGGATGAGGAATGGGGCAAGGACAAAATTTCATCAATGCATTCAACCGGAGCATGCATTACTTTGTTGAAACAAAAGAAAAACATCATATCAAAATCAAATAAGAAAACTTATCTTTCATACCTAGTCCTTCGAAAGTAAAAACAAGTACATGTTGTAATGGCCACGCACCAAAGAACAGACTCTATTTCTTAAATCAGATACTAAAGATGACAAGAATAAGTTGTACATATCCTTAAAAAAAAATATAACTTTCCAAGAACACAATCAATCTCTAGAAAAACAGGTTAATAAAAGATTGGAAAATTTAACTAGCAAGTTTCAGTGCTCAAGTTTCTAATTTTAAGCCTTTTGCACCTACTGAAGTATATATCTTTCATTATATCAAAAACAACAGCAAAAACCTTAATCTTTCAAGGCATCATTTAGAAACTGGTTTGTTTAACTGTCATTTTCCAATGACTACATTCAGATTTCAACATTGAATATTTATTTAAAACTACACTAAATAATTTCCTTTCCTGTTAAAAATAGAATCATGCTAAGTAAATAACAATTCATAGTGCATAATATCTTTATCCTTAGATTGAATTTCCTGTATTTGTTTTGAATCAACAAATAAACATAAAATGTTTTTTCCTTTGAAGTTTTCCACGAAACATACTTTTTTATGTTTCACAAAGTAAGAAAGTGTCTGCTCCATTAAACATACTTTTCTATGTTTCACAAAGAAATTGAGTGCTTCACATTGGTCACTATCACAAGAAACCAAGCATAACAGGAAATAGAGCCATCTTCAAGAACCTTAGGAAATGAATTATGCTTCCCTTTCTCGAAGAAGTATACAAAATATCAATCACATACTCCATTTTGGTCAAGTGTAGTTTTAATTGAAATTGGATCATTACTAAGTTTATCAACTATTTGATTGGAATCTCTAATCATGACTACTGACATAGGAGAGTAAGTGAACATCTTTGATCATACCTTGCTATTTTGAAAGTTGAACACGGCCATGATTTGTCATACGTCAATAAAAAATGTAGATCTTTGCATCATAACATAACCACACACTTTGACAGACTTAACTCAAGACCTGGGGAGGTTAGAGTTAAATACAACATTTCATAACATAACCATGTGGACATCATTGTGGGAGAAGGTTCCAAAACTAAATAATCTCTTGCAAAGGCTAACCAACCTAGAGACTGTTGAAGATTTTATCTCATTTTCTTTGTCCTGAACCCTGATATGGAAGATGCACTATTGGTTTGCATTTTATAACCATTTTAATTTGACCTTATCCGTCCTGTCCTGATATGGCAGAGCTAATATCATTTTGCTTTTCATATCAGTTTCAATGTTCTATGGGCAATGGGAAAAATCCATGATGCCCTTTATTTCCAGCCACAACAAAGTTGCTTTAGTGCAGAAGGCTTTCTCAATTTCAATTTGCCTACTAGTGTGTGTGATGTTGTTTGCAAGGCATTGGAAATAACCCTTTTCTGCCACTCCCATACCATTGCTGACTTGTTGTGGCCCATCAAGGGTGCTCTTGTTGGCTGGGTTCTGTTGGAATTCAATGGTCTCAGGTCTACATATCCTATGGGGGTGTGGTGTTTCCCCTCACACCCTTTCAGCATTTTATAGGTAATATAGGTTAGTTGTGCTTCCTGACCAGACATATGTCACTCCTTCGCATGATGCCTGAAAAGTTACAAAGGAATAGTTTGATTTCTGTTTCACTGCCAGGCTCATGCTACACTCTTGCATGAAGGCATGTGTCTTCATTAAGGGGTGAAATTTGATTGTGTCTTTACATATATGTTTTTTAAATCACATAATTCACTAGCTCATAGGTATCATGTTTTAGTACTTAGTCCCAACATTACTTGCCCTTTATATGTTTCTATGGAAAAATCCTTTGTGATATCCACCCTTTTTTCATAATATGCTCATTGTACTCATATATTTTTTATCGATAGAACTTGGAGGCACGCATGTATGTGTTTGGCCTCCCTCCTTTAGACACAAGTTGAATTTAACAGCCCCCATGATAACAATATTAGAGAAGCATGCATACAATTTTGAATTCGATTATAAGAACTTATGTTGCTTTGTACATCAAGTTGTGGTCTAGTGGAAACTTAAAGAAGTTTTTGTGACAATGACACGGTTTCAAATCCTAACAGGCATGCTCCTGAGTCCTCCCTTGCATGAGGTTTTCCAGGTGTGGCTCTTGAATATATTGAATAATATTGATGTATTCGGATTATGGTATGGTCCTAGCAAGGTACCAGTTCTTTGGTCAAATGTGTTGAGGGTGGGTAGAGCTTCTTACCAGGTTTACCATCCATGTAAAAACAATAGGTTCCTGTTTACGAATAAATAAAGGAATTTCTTTAACCTACCGACATATTATGATATGGTGCTGGCAAGGTACCAGTTCTTCGCTCAAATGGGTGTGTAGATATTCTTTCCAAGTTTACCATCCATTTAGAAAAAATAGGTTTCCGGTTATAGAATAAATAAAAGAATTTCTTTTGTTTATGAACTATTCTCATTGTTGATAATGCGTAGTTAAATTGAGGTGGTAGTGCATCAGATGGATCATCTGTGTCATGTGAAAAAAAATTAAGTAAGCTTACCTGACTCTGGAGAAGAGTGTGGTATTTCTATAATAGTCCAATGCTTCATCCATGAGCTTCTTATGCTCCTTCAAACCTTCAAGAAGATCCCTAAAATAACCCATGTTCTCTAAGATTCTCATAAATGCCTCCCATCCAATGTCTCTACTCCTCGTCGCTTTTAGTGTCGAGCTTTGGACTCCAACAACCCATGAGCCACTCAATCCAAGTTCTGGATTCTCCATTTCGAACTGATAATGCAATCTTTGTTGACACATCATCATCCACAACTTATCTTCATACCCAGTTCCTCCTCCTTGTAATTTGGAGATGATAGAGGCGACATCTGATAGCAACGTGATGCCTGAAAGGTTCGCTGCATGAGCTGCGCGTACATGGCCCTTGACATCCTCACAGAGACATCCACCATCTCCTTATTGCCCAAAAACTTCTCCATCCAAGACGCCACCTTCAAGAAATCCACGTCCTAGTCATAAAGGCTTCCACCGCCTTAGAAATCAAGTGCGCCTTGTGTGTTAGAACATGCGCCATGCTCAGAGGAACTCGAACCCTGAACCTATGCATGTTAACCCTAGATTTATTGGGATAACCCTTAATACAAATGTGTATAGTGTTCTAAACAACATCACTAGCTATGGTTTATAGAAACCACTGGTGAGAGCCCGCAAGGAGTCCCATATTGAGGGTTTCGTCGGTAAATGGTAAAGGAATAAAAAGGAGTCCCATACTGAGGGTTTCACTTGTGAGAGCCCACAAGGAGTCCCATACTGATTTTAAAGTGATTGATCTATTTTTCTATGGACCTATATTAGTTATCTGGGTCTCTTTTCTTTCTCCACTCTTTTCCTCACCTACAAATGGACTACAAGGTTGTTTGTGGGAAGCAGGATGGCCTACCAAGTATTGAGAGTAGATCAATGTTTAGAAGGAGCCTCTAACATCGTCTCTTGGAAAGGGAGGATCATGATAGTATTGGAGGATAATAGGGTGGGAGATTTTATCAAAAACACAATTCCACCACAACAAGATCCCCAAAAGTTGGCCCAGCATAATAAGAATGACATCAGGGCCAATTTGATAAAACTAAATTTTGATAAATATTTTTTTTTATCAAGGAAAAAGTTTTGGATTCACCTAAAAATCTGCACTTGTTATGTGTATTGCAAATATGGATTTCAAAATCAGAATATGATGAGTCTAGCCCCTCAATTGTTCACAGGAAGTGATTTTATAATTTTGGACATTTGGTACTTCTATCTAGGAGGAGAACTGGATGCATATGCCATGGTAGTTTTAGGTTTGATGGAGGACTGGCATTGTAAAGAGAGGATTTCTGTGTTTATTTGTGCACTAAGTATCCTGAGTCATTTTTGGGGCTTGGGTTGTGAATTGTGTTGGATTCATGAAATATTTTGTGCCTATGCTAAAGGATTGCATTGGAATCCTTACATTGGAAAAATTCAAGTTGTGCTAGTATTTTCCACCCTATTGTGCTTGATTCATTATATTTTCTTACACATATTCATATGGATTGGAAAATATTTAGCATGTGTGAAATGTCTCTACATGATTGTGATCATTGTAAGAGGATGAGTGTTACCATGTTGTTGAAAACTTGTTGCATGTTTTGTTTTCAATTTCTTCACAGTATTGTAGCTTTAAACATAGTATTTACTTCTCACATTATAATATTCCTAAAAATGACTTCTCAAACTCTGTTTAGTCAAATAAATGCATGCCAACTAATGGGTGCATAGTCATTATCTCGAATTCTTTTGTTATCACTTTGAAAGATTGGCACAAAAAACTTAATGAAAAGATGGGTCATTTTAGATACATTTTAAGGGAAGAAGCAATGGATTCAATAGCCATGAGATAAAATCAAAATAAACAAGATGTTGTGAATCGTTGAAATTCTAGACACACCACTAAATCTAACAAATTGTCGATATAGATCAGTGATAGGTACCTTGTTCCACTGTAATTGATATTTAATTTGGTAGCCTACGACCATTAATGTGAAGAACATTAAGATTACCAATAGATCTGTGGGCATCAAGTGTTCTTCTAAGGATCTGCCCAAAGATAGAATATAGTCATAGATTGATGCATTGCAAGAGAACATTCTGGTGGACAGGCTAAAGTTGAACTTTGCAAGACTCTTTAATTCCAAGAGATGTACATGTTTTAGGGATGGATTAATAACTTACTGAAATGTTGGTTGTGTACTAGTCACCTATAAGCAGAGTTATATCACCATCAGGTTGAGGGAATGGAACAAGTATCAGGGCCCTACAAGCTACACTTAGTCCTCTAAAGCCCCCTGCAGTTTTCTGCATATACAATGATGGAAAGTAATAGTAGCTACCTATCTCATCCTTCACTTGGAACTTGTACATAAAATTATTTCCTGATGGTATGGGGCAGTTTGTGCTAGGTACTCCATCTTGCCATGAATTTCTCCATTATCTGGTGGTCTGTAATCTTCTATAATAGCTGGGTCCTCACTAGGAATGTGCATGTATTGTTTGATGTGTTCTACAGAAAAAATGTAGTTCACAAATGTAAATTAGTTTTGTATACTTTCAGCAAACGATTTATTCATTAATGATAGACCGTAAAAGAAGGCCATCCCAACGAAACATGCACCAGTTCAAATTGTTAGGAATGATCATCTTATACATAAAAACATTCAGTAACAACAGAAATCACCCACAGTTGAAAATTAGTTTCATTGTTCATACCAGGATTGAAGATGCCCTATGGGAGTAGAACCATAGTAAGAGCAGAGGGGCAAAGAACAATTGCATTTAGCACCTTTAGACGCTAAATCAACCATTCAGTGGCTCAGAAACTGTGGAAAAAGGGGCTCTAATTTTTGTCAATAAAGTCTAAGTTCTTCTTCAAGAACTGATCCTCAACCCTGAAAGCCCTAATGGTCATTTCTCTTACTATGGACTCGCCAAAATGATCTACAATGGGTTATTTCGTTGCACCATTTAGTCTCATCAGTTCTTTAGCAGAAGCAAAATAGTCTTCTCAAATACCACTGCTTTGTCTCCTGAATTGTGCAATGTCGGCATGCCATTTCCCTCATTCTTCCCGCCACTCTCCATAGACGTAGTGGGTTGAATTTTTAAATGTGATTGCAGCTTCAGAAAAGCCACAAATTAGGGCGTGAGTTTATCAATTCTTTGGCAGAAGCAAAATATTCTCTTCAAATACGACTGTGTTGTCTCCTGAATTATGCATCGTGGGTGCATCGTGGGCATGCCAATGTTGCCCTCATTCTTCCCGCCACTCTCCATAGAGGTAGTGGGCTGAACCTTCCTCAAAATTTTGAATGTGAATGCGATTTCATAAGGCGCAAATTAGGGTGTGACTTCTGAAAGCTACTAAACTCTATTTCTGATGGCGGGACTCTCTTTGTGTTAGTGGCTTTGACAAATAATGTCCACGGTCTTTATTTGTCCTATTTTCAGATATGGGTATCATTTATTGTTTATTTTGAACAAAATTTGAATGTGTGTTTTATTTGAGCGATGTGGAAAAATATAACTTTTATGTGTAAAAAGGGACCATCACTATATATATATATAAGGAAGGGGTAATATTTATAGTAGAAAAAATTCTACAATAAGGGGTTTTTTAAGAGAATCTTGTGGAGAAATTTTAATAAGAGAAGTAATAAATTAGGGTAGAATGGATTATTAAGGGAAAAAGAGTAACAGGTTAGTTGGCTTAATTGGTTATTATCAATGTTGTAGTATTGGTTTAGTTCTTTATTTCTCCTATCTAGGTTCAAATTTCTACTGAGACATTTGTCTTATCTTTATAACACTGGAAAGGTAGAAGCCTCCAAGGAGTAGGACCACCACGCAAGTGTATCTCCAAATGTCTTGACCATTCTTAATAAATCACATGTTATTAGTGTATACTAGCAACATATTAGATATACTTTTGGGTTATAGTGGCAATCATTCCATTTCATCTCAATTGTACCTCAAAACACTTTGATTAATTACCAGTGTTGGGTTTCTCTATAAAAAATTTCTAGAAGTGAAAAAGAACATGACTTTCATTAATCTAGAAGTGTAGTTTCCCCAAGGAGTGTGACCACCCCACAAGTGTATTTAGAGATGTCTTGACCCTTGCTAAATCGTATGTTATTAATATAGATTTACAACATATTGAGTATACTCTTGGGTTACAAATTAATGGAAATCATTTCAGTCCATCTCAAGTATAGCTCAAGTATAGCTCAAGTCACTCTAATGAGTTGTCGATCTCAAGTTTCTCCATAAAGTTTTCCTTGAAATAAAAAAAGAGCATGCCTTTCAATCTTTAATTGGATGAAATACATTTCCTCCTTGTGAAGACTTTCTTGACTTCATTAAGTAAGGGTTGATAAGTATCTTATTGGTTTCATCAAAGAATTAACATTTTATTCATCAACTCTTGACGATGAGAGGATGAATTCTAGTGTGAATTATCACATGTGTGTTAATGTTCTTTTTTCAATTGTAGTTTTAACCTCCGCGATTAATTTGGTTTAAGTCTTTTAGGTAGTCATCAATCACTCACTCAGTGCCATGTGCACCAGTAGAAAATAATGAAATTAGTGACTAGGTGACTAAAAACGTAAGTCACCACAATTATTCCAAGTAAATTACTACTAAATTGAGCAATTTTAAGTGACCAAACTAAAAATTACTAACTTAAACAACTAATTAGTCATTTAAGTTAGTCGTTTTTAGTTTAGTCACTTATTATCTAGTCGTGTATTTTATCCCTAGACTAAATTAGTCGTTTAATTTAGTCATTTTTAGTTCGGTCACTTAAAATTGCTCAAATTTAGTAGTAATTCACTTGAAATAATTGTGGTGACTAACTTTTTTAGTCACCTAGTCACTAATTTCATCATTTTTTACTAGTGCATGGAAACCGACAATTGATTGAATCATTGATGTTCCATTTAGAAAATCCCTCTATAGATATACATGATGTGCATAGAACCTGAGTCAATTCATGATTGAGCCGCTTCATTCACATTGAGTTGCCACCGAGCATTCTTCGAGATGTCGGCATGAGATGATATATTCTTGTTCTGAGATATTCTTCCTATGTTATATGATTGTATGGATATAATGATGTTGATTGGGATCATTATTGATGAGATGAGCACATATGACTCCTGCTTTAGGAAGAGATCTATCATGATGAGAGGTCCATAGAAATACCGAGGTTAAGTATGATGTTGCTAACATGGCTAGCTATGAGCAGGATGAAGAATATCCTTAGAGAGATGTTTGAGCATGATCTGGATATGACATGGATACATTGCGATAATAAAGAGTGAGATCTGATTGACAGAGAATCCCATATATATATATATATATATATATATATATATATATATATATATATATATATATATATATATAGTTGGGACCGAGATATTCTCATATATTGAGACAGTGTAGTTGTACGAGTCAAGAGTAGACTTGTTGTTGGCACCTCCTTGAGAGGGAGGATGATTATGTTATCCTTTTGTGATTTATATGATTATTTCTGTTATAACATGATATGTGATTTGATATCTTGTATGAATAGAAGACAACTTCTTTTG
The DNA here is from genome assembly GCA_034641835.2 of Pinus albicaulis. NCBI lineage: Eukaryota > Viridiplantae > Streptophyta > Pinopsida > Pinales > Pinaceae > Pinus > Pinus albicaulis. The sequence goes on from CM076583.1 coordinate 262,372,483, forward strand.
ATACATGATGATTCCCTTATACAAGTATGATGATATGAGTATGATAAGAGTAGTGATGATCGAGGACACTGAGCCAAGCTCCTCCTCCATTGTTTGAGCTCCCAAGGTGAGGAATTGAGATATAGGGTTCTTGTGGTTGAGGGAACTATGGAAAATAGGGAGTTACCACTATTTTTTACCCATAGGGTTGGAGTAGTAGCTCACCCTATCTTGTTAGTTGCAGAGTATGCCCCAGTTGGCATCATACCCACATGATGGGCTTGTTCGGATTATCCCTCTCCATCTGGCCAACGCTTGAGGAGGCTTGGAGGCATGTGATCTTTACCTCTTGGTAAGTCGGGTATCTCGTCCAAGATATATTATGATGCAGGTTTTCTACCACATGAATATTGAGGGTCATTTCTAGGAAGATTAGTAGGAAATATGATGGGTTGAGTAGTAGCTCCCTTATATCACATATTTCTCGATATGGGGTCATAGTAGTAGCTCCCCCATGAGATTTCGGGTTGAGTAGTAGCTCCCTGATGTGGTTCTAGGTTGAGATATGCTCCCTGAAAATATGATCTTTGATGATGGTGTCGGTCATAGATCTGACTCCCAGTCAATATTCTGGGTAGTATCCTAATGACATTTCTGGGTAGTAGCCCGATGAAATTTACAGGTAGTAGCTTGACGACATATTTTCGGGTAGAAGCCTGTCAACTAATATTCTGGGTAGTATCTCATTGATATATATTCCAGGTAGTAGCCCGCTGATAGAGTTTTCAGGTAGTTTCTCATTGAGAGAAATTTTGGGTACTAGCCCACTGGCAGAGGTTTCGAGTTGTAGCCCAATGAATAGAGGGTGGTATCTTAAGATCCCCTCTGGTAGCAAATTATTATTCTTTTAGATTCGATAATATTCAGCATATGAGCAGGAACAATCAAGAGATAAACATGAATTAGCAATATATGTACATTGATGATCTAGGATGATGAGATACTTGAGATGGGTCGTATGTCATGTTGATCAATGATCATATATTGGTAGGTGGAATTATCCCTAGTTGAGAGGGAGTGTTAAATTATGGAATTGTGGTCAAATTCCACTTTGGACACCTCATATGATGAAGATAATGATTGTATTGAATTCCTCTTTTCGAGAGGACCAAAATCGACCTAAGGATCATCTCATTTGGACAAGCAGAAGTTGGTTTATGAATTTATGTACCCACTCATGTATATTGGATTACGTCAACTTTGTGCACATGTGCCAATGGATAGGTTGGCATCAACATCAAATGGACCCTCATGGAATCCTTTAAATAGAAGAGACCTAAAGCTCATTTGGAAACATTGAACAAGCTCTCTTCTCCTCTTCTATTTTGTCTTGGCTCACATAGGTCTGATGGGGGAAGCTCGCACAAGGGTCCAAAACTATAGGTTTGAAGCTCGCATGAATCTAGGGTTTCTGGTTTTTGGACGATGGCACAAAACTGGGACATTTAGTCCCTAGACTCATGCACAAAATGGTCATGGGTGCATCCGGGGAACCTTGGACGCACGCACCAAAGCTTGAAGGGAGCCTCCAAGGCCTCAAAGGTAGATTGAGAATTTTGGTCCCTGAACACACGCACAGAGTGGCCCAAGGAACGTCCGAGGAGCCTTGGATGCACACACAATAGCTTGAAGGGTGCGTCCGAGGTTCTGATGTAGATTGGAGTGTATTTGTCCCAGGACGCACGCTCAAAGTCCACCTGGGAGCATCTAGGACTATCATAGATGCTCGCACAACTCCTCCTCCAAGCGTTCGACACTCAAAGATGAAACTGCAGTACTCCGAAGATTCCGCTCAGTGACAACAGTGTTCAATAGTAGGGTACATGCATTGATAGTACATTACATTCATCAAAATCAAAGTTTTTATGTTTGGATGTATTTCATGGATATTCTAGTTGTTGTGAAGATATGGATCATTGTACTCTTTGTTGTTTAATCAATTGATGAGAATCTATTAGAAGGATATTTTGCAAGGGTTTTCCCCATAGTGGGTTTTGCCTTGGTCTCCGACCAATCCTGGTGTCTCTATGTGTGCATATTTTTCTTCGTGTGTTCCTTTGTGTTCCGCTGCATTGATGATTACTTTATTTTTCTCTCTACATAGTTGCATATGATGATGAATAATGATGTAAATCTAAAAACTGTTTTGATGCGAAGAGACTTATTGTATTAATGAAGAAATGCAATTATAAAAAAAAAAAAACAATATACCCTTATGAAAATTTATCAGAGTAATGAACTCTGCCCCTTGAATGTACAAAACTCAGATTGTTGTAGATGAAAAGCTCTCAGCTTTCTAACATGCTCCTGGTAATTCAATGATTAATAATGTTCACTAATAATCCTCATCTCCTCTAATTGTTTGGACACCTTCGGGAATTTTAGCAACATAATTTCTGCCCTCAAAGAAGAGAAACTTGGCATATGAAATAAGGTGTAATTCAACCTCCAAGTAAGGGTTTCGGCCTGGTGCACGTTCTAACAAGATAATATTCCATAAAATATTTAGCTTCTAATGAAGTTTCAGCAGTGCACTCTCCACGTAGATGACCCCAAGTCTCATATGCAATTTATACTCTGCTACCCTCATCATTTAAGCACCAATCACACACCCATTAAGCCAGAAACCCGTTGGTCTCTAAACTGATAGCCCAGACTCTTTCACACTCTTCTTGAGTCCACTCAGCTCACATAAGACATGGATCTCTTCCCACAATGCCCACGACTAACAGTGGAGGATACACAACCCTTTGAAGACTGATATCATCGACCTCCCTAAAAGAAATATTACACCCAACATTTGGTAGCTAGTAGACTTGGCCACTATTCCGAGAATATCAGTTCCTTTTTGTCTTAGAAATGTATGCCAGTTTCAGATGAAGAATAATGACTCACCACTCAGTTTAGGATGGAAACTCTTGCAAAAGGAGCGCCTCAAACAAAATCCTCGCTCCAGGGGATTTAAGGGCTTAAGAAAATCATTTCGGCCTCATGCTGGAAGACCATAATTTCTGCTTTTGGCCTCTTGCTTCCCTTGCTCCTCCAAATATCAACCAACTCTCTTAGTTCAGCCACCAAAACCTTTAATTTTGACTAGCACCTGTAAACAACTCCTCTGGCCCTCCGCTCTTTAGAAAAAGAGGATGGTGATGTCATCTCAATCCTTCCCAGAACCTTTATAACCTGATCTGATCGCTATATATAACTGCACTGGAATATGGCCATTTTTCCCCAAATACTGACTTGTAGATGGATATGGCTCTATGATGTGTGGGGCTTACGACCTTCGACACTCTCTCGACCTGGCCAACGAACCTGCAATCATCAGCTCTCCGGAGGTGCATAACAGAGATGGTCCGTAGATCCCGTGCATACAAATAAATTAAAGCTCTAATAATAACAATTATTTATTTATATGGTCGAGGATTTACAATACTTATGAAGTACATATCTATAAATTGGCTGAGAGCATAAATTTTTTTTTAATAATAATCAATAAGCGAACAGTCAACCACGCCAACTTATGTGAATGACTTCGTCCCGTGTTACGCTCAAGCTCTAACGGGTGACATGGGATATTTGTTGAAGAAATACCCTCTACAGCGATAGGATTGACCTCTTGGCCCTTGTCTCGGGTGTTCCACTACCGTCTGGATCTACTATGATCCTTTTGCTCTCTACAACTTAATGGCACGACTCTTGTGGTATTTATTGATGATATCTTTGCCCTGTAATGACCAAACAATGCGCTCCACAACAGTTTCACGACCCCTATGTATGGATCCCTCACGCTTCCAATAAGGCCCCACAACCTCTCAGGCTGCCATAGGCCCATTAATGCGCCCAGGCAGGAAATGCCCGCCGTCCGATTAAAGCTGTAGATCATCGTGTGGCGGGCATTCCCTGCCTGGGCGCATTAATGGGCCTATGGCAGCTGAAATAAGGCTCGCCTCAATGTGCTTGGATCCTTCGGCATGTCAACCCCTCTCGATCTGAGGGCTTTAATTAATGCTAAATACCCCACTTGTATCTTGGTCGTAGCTTTGTTCAACGATTCTTCACTGTAGTGCACCCTTCACGGCGCAAGAGGTAGAGATGGGTATCAAGAAGTTGGGCACTGGAAAAGCAAAAGACTTAGATGAACTCCAAGCAAAGTATCTAAAGTGAGACTTAAACATTCTTTCACCTCACATCACAAAAATTTTCAACAACATCATACGGCAGGGGTTCCCTATAGATTGGACAACTAGTACGGCAATACCTCTTTTCAAGAGTGGTGACGTCAATAATCCCTCCAATTATAGAACCATAATGATAAACCCCTTGTTTGCAAAGTTATTTGGAAGCATGTTAGAAAATAAAATCAGTAAGTGGGCAGAAGAAAGAGATAAACGGGCTAAAGGGCAAGCAAGTTTTAGACCTAAAAGTTCCACAGTTGATCATTGTATAACTTTAAGGCACATCATTGAAAGAGTTTGGGGAAAAAAGGAAGAAGTTTTTTGTTGCTTTGTTGATTTTAGAAAAGCCTTTGACACGGTTCCTAGGGATAAGATTTGGGGCAGAATGGAAGAACTCGAGGTTCCCAAGCATTTGAGAGCAGTTGTGCATAGGCTGTATGAAGAGGTGTCAAAATTAGAACTTCAGCAGACATTTATGAAAGTTTTAGAAGCGATATCGGGATCAAGCAAGGTCTCCTACCCTTTTTTGGTTATATATTGACAAGTTTGAAGAGTGGCTAAATTCGCAAGGGGGTGACGGTATCCATTTGGGAAAGTTCGTTATAAGGCTTCTTTTGTACGCATATGGCCTTATATTGATTGCTAAATCAGCTCTTGGTTTGCAAGAGCACTTGCGTTCCCTTGAGCATTTTTGTAGAAGGGTGGGGATGAAAATCAATATTAGCAAAACGAAAGTAGTGGTCTTATCTAACAAAAGAAAGCATAACCAACATAAGTTCTACTTTGAAGGCAGCATTCTGGAAGAAGTTGCATACTACAAATACCTCGAAATTGAGTTCAACAGAAATTTAAGTCGGGATGGTTGTAGAAAGAAAAAAACTTTATGGGGTTGGAAAACATTTTATGCTCTTCAAAACAGGGGTATAGAGGCAGAGTTGTGGGACTGGAAAACCACTCTAACTCTTTTTGGGCTTCTAGTGATTCCGGTGATTCTCTACGATTGTGAACTGTGGGCCAGTAGCACAACCGAGATGTAGTGGAAACAAATTGAGAATATTCAAAAGTGTTTGATTACAAACAAATTCAAAATTATAAGTGCAGTTCCTTATGCTATCCTGTTAAGTGAAACAGAGATTGCTCCTATTGAAGAAATTGCTATGGTGCAAGTTATAAGGTATTTGAAAAAAATTGAGCAAATGGAAGAGGGTAGATGGCCTAAGGTTGTGTTTAGTGACAGATTGTGCAAAAGAAAGAAGACTTGAATGCAGCAAAATAACAAATTGTTTAGTAAATGGGGTATTTTCTTGAGCATGTGTCCTACAAACAATAAAGAGATAAAAACTTTTGTTATGGATAAGTTCCACAAACATACTTGGGAGAAAGAACTAGGGAGAAAGAAGAAGTACTACATTGAAGAGTTTAACCCCACTCATAACCATTAGCAAAAGGCATACATAGGGGTCAATATTTCTTGGAGATCTAAAATTCTTATTGCTCAATTAAGGACTAATTCTGATCAAATCTGTTGTGAAACAGGGCGCTGGAAAAGGCCAAAAGAAATGTGGGAGGAAAGAGTGTATCTTTTGCCCTTCCGGAAAAGTGGAAACATAAAAATTTTCATTTTAGAATGCGAGGCCTTCAAAGACAGTAGGGAAAATTATGCTAGTATTCTGGCAGTCAGTTCTTGGGATAATATATTCAGCAAAGAGTTTTTCGAGAAGCTGAGAGCGATTATTGTAAAACTTCACAGGAAAAGGGCCGAATACAAGAGCCATATAGAGGAGCAATTTGTCCCATACACTATTTTTAGCCTCGTGGATGTTAAAATACTTTCTTTCTTCTTTCTTTCTATATTGGAAATGTCTTGTCTCTCCCAAGGATATCTAATGAGGCTCCAGAATACCCTAGACTTGGTTCACCTATGGTCGCGATCATCTCTTTTGTACTGTGGTGATCCCTCTGCGCTATGAATTTATGGCAGGGTTTTTTCCTCCCAATAGTTCAATGTACATACACCCTTGTGATTATAATGGCCTCGAATTAGTTGTAGGAAAAATTCCAAAATAAACCAACTAGGGTGATATTAAATACCACGGAAGATGGAAATTCCGGCTAAGGTGAGAATAAATACCATTAAAGTTCCTTGCATAAAACCCTCAAGATGGCAGGATGCACAACTCTAATACCACTCTAATATCCCAAACAGCGAAATAATCAACAAATATGGAATATTTCATTCTTCTAATCAAATACCTTCAACAAAGCATTGAACACATACATGATCTAGAAAGAAAAATGGAGTAACATATTTAATTAATTACTGCAAATAATACATGCCAAATTGATAACATAAAAGCCCTTACCAATAGCATGCAAGGCTGCCCATCAAATGAGAAATCAAGGCACTGAAGCACAATCATGGACCTTGGATGGATACATTAGACAAATCACTCCAACGAGGTTTTCTTCCCTGGAATCAAACTAGAACTGGCCACACCAAGTTCTCAGGTTCTCAGGAAAACCACAATAAGATAGATAAACTCAGAATGATCCAAATGCATAGCTCCTATCCCTTTTTATAGGCTTTATGGACTCTCTATAAACCTTATTTTATAATTTTCCCTTGAAAAATGAAGGTAAATAACGTGGGCAGATGCCATCGGAAAATACCTTGGTAAATACCATGGGTAGATTCTTTCCATTTTGACCATATCAAGAAAATGAAATATCACAGTGATGTGTGACATAACATAGCACCCATGGGAGATGTGTAGGGCGTCATGAGGAAGGCTAATCAATCTCCTCCCATGTTAGAGGGAGGAGATACAATGAAGAAAAATGAAGGTAGTGATGAATGAGGAAGGTAGCATGTTTATTTTCATTCACATGGGAATTGAATACAACCCACAACACAACATGAGACTCGAGTGGTTTTTAAGGGAAATAATAGATTTGGAGTAGATGACTAAAACATCTACCTCCAAGATCAAGTGGCTTCCATTGAATTCGTCGAAAAAGAAAATGGTATGTTGATGATCATCCACCTCGATGTGTATATGAAAAAAGTGGTATAGTGAGGTAATTGAAGGCATATGATGAAGAGGCTGCACCATAAAGGCATCATTAATCCATTCTTTCACCTAAGTTAAATTCTTTTGGAAAAAATATATAGTATGCTGGACCTTAATTACATCGTATGGTGTTCTTCTATGAAAACAACTCTCCAAATTGCCACTGTGTACATGTATGCATCATTGGATCGAATTTTAGACGACTGAAATGTTTTAGACCATTATATCCACTGCTCCAGTAATTTTAACTAACTACATAATAACTAACTCTCTAAAGCCACGAATCTCTATTCCACCTCACTATAAAGACCATAATAGCAATAGAAAGCCATGAATTCATACCTGAATTGTTACAGGTCTTGCAAGCCTAATCATGAGATTGAACAAGAGCCAAATTCTTAGTGTGATCCTCTTAATTTGTAGGTTAAAAGCGTCCTAGACCCTTGTGAAGACAAGAACAACGACCTTGAAGATGGAGATGACATTATCCTGGATGGTGGCTTTGAGAAGAAGAACAAGAACGATGGAGATGGCACTAGCCTGGATAGTGGCTTTGAGAAGAAGAACAAGAATAATTCGGCCGCAAGAAGTCACTCTTAAGGCTTCGAAGAGAAGTCGCATGTTCAAACTTCGAATTTTGGATGAATTTTTCTTTCCCAAATGTGGAATTTTAATGATGTTGATAAAGATATTGAATGAAACCTTCTTCTAAATAGGAAATTTTAACTCTTTATTGATTGCGAAGTTACTCTGTAGTTTTTTTATTCACAAAATGTTTAAATGTCCATAATGATGGTAATTTCCATGTTAATGTTAATGTGTGGTTGCAGGTGAAAGAGCTAATCTACAGGGCATAAAACGTCTCAAGTCTCAATTGTAAATATTTGGGACTTGGAGAAATCAAGTCTCAACTATAAATATTTCCAACTCGAAAAATCCAGATCCACTGTGATAACCGAGTGCAATCTGCCAAATTCTATCACGAGTTCCCAGATTCTATAATTTGCGTAACTTGTTGATTCGTAGAAATTTTTTACTTGAAACAACTTGCAGTTATCTCTTAATTGATTGTGAAGTTGCACTGCAATTTTTTATTCACAAAAATTTTAAATGTCAATACCGATGGTAATCGCCATGTTAATGTTAATATGTGGTTGTAGGTGAAAGAGCCAATTTACAGGGCATAAAATGTCTCAAGTCTCGACTATAAACATTGCCAACTCAAAAAAATCCAGATCCACTATGATGACCAACTGCAATCTACCAAATTCTATCACGAGCTGCCCAGATTCTATAATTTTTGCTACCCAAATTCTATAATTTGCGTAGCTTTCTTGATTCGTAGAAATTTTTTACTTAAACAACTTGCAGTTCTCTATTTTCCGATGTAAACATTTCTTTTTTTTTAATAGAGAAAAAGGAAAAAAGAAAAACTATTTTTCAAATTTATGTTGTTATCATAGTAGTACAAGAACCAAAGTTGTATTAAGTAGAAGTTGAATTGTAAATAATAACATGTACTATTAAGTAGAAGCTGAACTGTAGACAATAAAATGTACTTTTAAACTAGGTGACTGTACATTTAAGAGTTTAATGAGATAATTAGACCATAAACATAGTATTGAAAATCTCTGAGCATAAATAAATATTTAATAACCCTTCAATAATACTTGAGGAAAGATTTGCACGATGTAAATCAACTTCGACATTATAAGGAAAATCCTATGCTTCACATGGGTACAAGTTGGCACTATGAACCAAAGGGGTTTGAATCAGCTGGTACTGTGAATCAAAGGGGTTCGAATTGGGTCACCGCTAAAACAATAATCCTGAAAGGGTTCCCAGAATCAAAGAGATACCAAGAGAAATCAAAGGATTTAATAACAATAACAAGTTAAATTAGGATGAAACCCTTGTTTGAGGTGAAACCCTTGTTAGAGATTGGAAATATCATACTCAGGAATGCTTGTAAGTAACCCTTGTCAATCGATGAACAGACTAAGAATGTCCATAAATGACCCTTTTCAGCTGGTGAATTAACCGAAATGTCTCTACCTAGAAACATTTATAAATATAAAAACTGGTGAACCAAAAAACAATCGACATTGTTATACTTAATCCAACAAACATATTTTGTAATAATATAGAGTAATAGAAAAAAAACAATTATTGACAAAACTGTTAAAATTGAGCCACATAACACATATCCAAATGTAATATAACATACTTAGAAATATACACGTGGCAAACAAAATACATATATGACACACTTGGGGTAAGGTCTGTCAACCCTTTGTGTTCATGCATAGTAATATATTGGTTGTGAGCAATAAGTTTTCATTGTGGTAGTTGTATTGGAGAGTTTGGCGTACTTTATGCCCATGCATTCAATAATAAGCTCTAAATAATATTATCAAATCTTCTATTCCTTGATGTACCTTAGGGGCAATTGCTATCTCACTCACCTTTAACATTTTCCCTTGTTAAAATTGTAAACGTGCACTTTATATCAAATGGTGGAACGTGCACTATATCATGGGATTATTCTATTTTCATTTTTAATATGTTGTTTTCGAACTATTTTTTTATACACATAATTGGTTGATATCAAATTTTTGTTATTAATCCCCTTATTTCATATATTTAACATTTTTTATTCTAGGGAAATGGGAATTTTTATAACTCCTTATTTTAAAAAATATTTCTTAAATTAAATATCTTTTTTAAGTTATAAAATACAAATTTAAATTAATTAGGAATTGTATTTTAATTCATTTTATAACTTTTTACATTTCAAATAATGTATTAAATTAAATCATTAATAAAATATAAGTATTTTATTAATTTATTTAACTTGTTTTTTGGGAAACAGGAAGTGTTTAAAAGAATTTATGTAAGTGCTTATTTAAAAATTTATTTATTAAATTAAATATTTTTTTAAATTATAAAATACATTACGTTTAATTTAAATTAATTAGAAATGATAAATCAATTTATTTTCATAATTTTTTATCTTTCAAATAATATAAGAAATTAAATAATTAATAAACTATAAATGTTTTATTAATTTATTTTGGTATTTATAAGTATTTCTATTTTGTAATTTTTCCAACTTGATATTAAATTGATGAAACCAATTATGGAATATTTTGGCTTAAGTGGAGACAAACCAAAGGTAGATTATGTTAAAAAAAATTGTATTTGAATTCTCCCTATGTTGAATAATTTTAGATGTCTTATTTTTTATATGTCTATTTCATTATCAAGGGAAGTTTGTCAAATTAACATATTGTGTATACAATTTTTGTAATAGTTATTGTGTATCCTACATATCCATTTCGGATTGATTTATATCAATTATAATAAGGAATATTAATAGCAAGAATACGACCAGGAGATTCCAGGATGGATGTGACTACGGTACGTCTGAGGATTTCACAGAAGTCGCCAGTGCTCCGTGGCGTTTCCCCCGGGACAGAGGCCTGTTACCAGACATACGATGTTTAATAAAACAACTCTTAGAATGGGGTTTACCCTTGGTTGTGGATCGGGCTTCTTTCAACAGTGTTTCGAGGTTAGGGTTTCTGAGGACAAGTGGGGTTTGTAGTCTTCTGCAGTTTTCCTTAAGAGGTTTTGTCGTCGTTCACAATGTGTTTTGAAAGCATCTCTGTTGAGCTAGAACCCTCACCGAAGGACCTTCTTACCTGTTGGGGCTTGGAAATCTCGGAGAAGAATATCGAACAATACTTTCCAAATCGGTTTTCAATTGATTTGGCTATTGAAGCAGTGTTGGGACGTTTATCGCAAGGAACTGGCCCTGCTGGTGAAAACCTTATCACTTCCAGGAGTGGGCTCTGCTGCCGTAGCCAGCACTTTCCGAGCAGCAGTCATCCTCAAAACTCTGGAGATCTTCTCAAGGCAGCAATTAATCTAGATCGGCTCCTGCCGTGCTCGGCACCTCGGGGTAATTTCTTTCCTTTTGCTGCATCTGGTGGTTTAGAAGATGTAGTAGGGTGTAGAGGGTTTCAGTTCCCGCAGGGCTCTTTTTTTCCTAGGGTTGACAACACCACAGGTCTTGCCTTGTTAGGTAGACCTTCTCAGGAGATCTCAAGGGGGCTTCTCTTGCCTAGGGTTGAGAATGGTTTTACAAAGGCAGCCTCTAAAGGGGTGGCGGAGGATCAAGTGCTATTAGAGAAAAATCAAGGAGGGCTAGCCGACCTGGTAAAGGATGGGGTGCCAGGTCTTGGTATCCAGTCAAGGGTTTCCTCAAATGAGGCAGTTGAACTTCTCCCAAAATCTTCTGCCTCTGAAAATCAAGGTATTGCACCGCAACGTGAAGTTGTTTCAGGGGCCGGTGCCTTGAAGAATTCCAGTAAGGGTCTTGCACCTCCGAGATCCATTGAAGAACTGAGGAAATTTTTACTTGAGACTTTAAGAGCCAAGGTTCCTCAATTCAATCCGGTAGCAGAAGAGGAGGGTGTCAAGAAAGATGTGGGAGTGAAGTGGAAGAAAGCCAAATCCATTAAATCCAAAGAAGATCGCCTGAAATGTTTGCTAGATGTGGATATTAGCATTGAGAATGTTATGTATCTAACTGAGATTATGATTATCAGCAGAGTAAGGGGCCGGAAATACTCGACAGAATACATAGCGGAATGGGCTCAAACAATGTGGAAAGAATCCCCAGGTATGCCTGTTGATATTTCTATTCTTGCGTGAGGATGGTTTAGCATTACCTTTGATAGAAAAGATCAAGTGGACTAGGTCCTTGAGAGAAACTGGTTCTTCGGTAAGAGACCCATTCTCTTTAGAAGATGGACACCCCTCTTTGACACTCAAAAGGAAAAAATGGCTGAATCGTTGGTGTGGGTTAAGCTTCACGGCCTTCCTTTGCAGTTCTGGACTGATTTGGTGTTTGTTTCTGTTGGAAATACCCTAGGCACTTTTCTTGAAGCTGATAAATCCTACCTGCAAACTAGGGACAAGAGTGTGGCCCGTATACTAGTGAGATTAAATCCGAGAGAAGGACTTGCTGACACGATGACTCTATTCTATAAGGATATGGAGTTTCTACAGTTGTTAGATTATGAGCACCTTCCTTTCCGGTGCAATAGGTGTCATGAGACTGGTCACTTGGCAAGATAATGCCCTCTCGGTCACCAGCGTAAACGCAGACAGAGAAAGCAGAATAGGAAGGAGAAAGTTTCAGTTTCAGTTCAGGATGCGGGTCTTAAGGAAGCAGAGAAAGGACCTTTGGCTCAGGAGATTCCCTCTTCCCCTATGGCGAACGTGGATCAGGCCCCAGAGGATGTAGCTGGCCCTTCCTCCCTACCCATCGAGGATCTGGCATACTCCCTGGTTCCCCTTCAAGTTGCTGAACTTGTTGGGGCGTCTCAGGCAGGTATGTCCTCCTCCTCTCCTCACTTGCATCAGTCCTTTGCTTGTTTTCTTTTTGTTGATAGTACTGAGCCTGGTCCTTCCAGGAAACTCTTGAGTGATCTTTCTTCTTTAAACCTTTATTTTCCTCCTCTGGATAGTGTAATTTTATCCATTGTTGAAATCTCTAGACCTTCTTCCTCTTCTGTTATGGTTGACCCTTCACTCCCCTTCTCTCAGCCTACTATTTCTGAACCTCTCCCTTATAACCTTAGACCTCGGGCTGATAGGAGAGGGTCTGGCCTGGTTGTGGGAGGTCTTGCCTCAAACCCTGTAGCAATTGGGACCAGAAAGATGAGAGGTCGGAAATCTAACCTCTACATAGCCCAATCAAAAGCAGTCGTGGATACAGCTAATGGTAAACAGATGTCTCTCACTGGGGTGCTTAGAGCAGAGCGTCCACCCCCAGAAGATGTTCCATGATTGTTCTTTCCTTTAATTGCAGAGGCTTAGCTAGCCAGCCTAAAAAGCTAGCCTTTAAATATCTTGTGCGTTCTCAGAATCCTAACATTATTTTGCTTCAAGAAACTCTGGGCAAAGTGGAGGAGGTTGTCAGTATCATCTCTAAATTGCTGCCTGACTGGTCTTTTTATGCCCTCGATGCTGTTGGGAGATCTGGGGGTGTGGTTTCTGGTTTCAATCCTAAGAAGTTGAAATATGTTTCTTCTTGGGGGTCCTCGAGTATGTTGTCCTTGGAACTTTTCTCCAGTGAGCTCAACCTTTCCCTGCTCTCCTTAAATATTTATGGTCCTTGTGTGGAAAGGGAGCGTTTTTGGTCTTCTGTCTTTCACTCCTCCTGGATAGCTCACCCAAATATAATTATTGGAGGAGACCTGAATTTCTCTCTGGGGGAAGCGGAGTCTTGGGGTGACTCGGCCAGAGCTGACCCTTTAACTGCATTTTTCAAAAATCACTTAGCTCTTTCTCATCTGGTGGATATGCCTCTTCTGAAGCTGAAACCCACTTGGAGAAAAAAAAGGATTGGTCCGGCTTGGGTGGGAAAGAAGATAGACTGGTTTCTTTTAAGTGAGGTCTTGTTAGAAAAACTCATGGAATATCACCATTGGGTTGGTGAGGGGGGTATTTCGGACCATTTCCCCATCCTTCTCGAAGTTAAAGGTGCTGGAAATAAACCCAAGATGCCCTTCCGCTTTAATCCCGTCTAGCTCAAGGATGATTCGTATAAGGAATTGTTTTCATCAACTTGGGAGAAAGATCCTTTCAGACATGATTCTTCTAGGAGTGCCTTCTTTTGGAAGAATATGAAAAAAATGAAAGCAGCTTCTAAAAATTGGGCTGAGAAAAAAAAGGAGAAGGAGGAGGAGGAGCTTAAAAGGGTTAACTCTAAACTTGCTCAGTTGGAAGACCCGGAAGGGGGAGGATATGTCTCTATTGATTCAAGGAATAAAATCAAGGACTTGGAGGCCTCCAGGAGAAACATTCTCCAGCTCAGGGAAGAAAGTTGGTGATTGAAAAGCAGAGCGATATGGCTCAAAGCGGGCGATGAGAATACCAAATTCTTCCAAAAATATGCCAAAGGCCGGAAGATGGAAAATACTATTTGGGAAATTCCTAAAGGAAATGGTGGAACAGATTCTTATTTTGAGGATCTAGCTTCTTTGGGTATCTGTTATTTCAAAGATCTCTTTAAGGCCCCAACTATAGCATCCATAGCAGAAGTCATAAGAGTGGCGCAATTGTTCCCTAGGTTCATTGAGGAGGATGAAAATGATACCATCATGGCACCTGTTTCTAAACAGGAGATCAAGGACATTCTCAAAGGAATGCAAAGGGACAAAAGCCCAGGCCCAGATGGCTGGACTATTGAATTCTTCCTGCATTTTTTTGATGCGCTTGGTGATGAACTTGTTGTTGTTATTGAGGAATCTAGAGTTACGGGACACGTCTTCCCCCCTTTCAACACCACTTTTCTTGCCTTGATTCCTAAATCTGACCAGCCAAGTTCCTTTTCTAACTTCTGGCCTATCTCTCTCTACACTTGTGTTTATAAAATCATTGCGAAAGTCATAGCTTCCAGGATCAAACCTTTTCTCTCCAGCCATATTTCTCCAAAACAGTTTGGATTTCTAAGTGGTAGGTAGATCCATGAAGCTGTAGGTGTTGCTCAATAATCCCTTCACAGCCTGAAGAGAAGTGGTAGGAAAGGGGTTATTGTCAAATTAGATCTGTCTAAAGATTACGATAGATTCAGTTGGTTGTATTTGAGGTTTTTACTCACTCATCTTGGCTTTAGATTTGACTTTGTCAGATGGATCATGAGTTGTGTATCTTCTTCTGCTATTGTTCTTCTGATAAATGGTGCTGCTACCTCTTTTTTAATCCAGAACATGGCCTTAGGCAGGGCTGCCCTCTTTCGCCCCTTCCTTTTCTGCTGGCAGCTGAAGGTTTAATCCTAATGATCCATAAAGACAAAATATTGGGCAAAATCAAAGGTATTGAAGTGGCTCCGAACCTCTGGATCACTCATCTACTTTTTGTAGATGAAATTTTGTTATTTGTTAATGGGAGTATAGAGGATTTTCGTGCCTTAAAGTTTCTAATGTATATTTTTCTTAAAGCAACCGAGCTCCAAATAAATATTCAAAAGTCGACTACCACTCCCTCTGGCATTTCTATGGATGAGATAGGCAGAGTAAGAAGATTTCTGAATTTTGAAGTCCATTCTTTGCAGGAAAACTTCAAATATTTGGGCTTTTTTCTCAAACTAGATAATTACAGAATTCGAGACTGGAAATGGTTATTAGCTAAGGTAGCAAAAAGGCTAAACCACTAGAGTTTCAGGTGGCTTTCGAGGGCAGGTCGCCTGGTCTTAATTAAGTCAGTGTTGATGGCCATTCCAGTTTACTGGGCCAACCTTTCTTGGGTTCCAAAAGGCATTTTGTCCTCAATTGATAAATTATGCAGAATCTTCCTTTGGACAGGGTCAAAACAGGACAACGTCAGCCCCTGGGTTGCTTGGGATAAAATTTCTAAACCAAAGGAATGGGTAGGCTGAGGAATTAAAAATTTGTCTTCTTTCGCAAAATCTTTGGCTGCCAAGCTTGCGTGGTGCTTGATCTCTTTTGATTCTCTATGGGCATCGGTCATCAAACAAAAATATATCAATCAGGGTTCTGTCCTGGATTGGATTTGTTCTCCAGCAAAATATTCTAAAAATGCCTCTATTGTTTAGAAAGCTGTTGTGCCTTCCATTCAGATAATTGAAAGAGGATTGGCCTGGCGGGTTGGAGACAACACTCAAGTATGTGTGGGCTGTGATCCTTGGGTTGGTTGCTCTGTTAAATACTCTCTTTCTCCGACCCTAGTTAATTACATTAACGAAGGAGGAGTTTGCACTTTGAATCAAGTAGCTGATCCTAGAACAACTTCCCTTGTGAAACAAGGTTGGCTCTCGGGTCCAGATTTGCTTTTAGAAGACATATGGCTGGAAGAATGGAATCGTTATGTTGGAGACTTAACTTTTTCTTCTGTTCGAATCTCGAATTCTTCTGATGAACTACGCTGGGTCTATGCGCAGTCAGGCATCTACTCCCCCAAGTATGGTTATAAATGGCTAATGACTCAAGAAGGGTGGGGGGCCCCAAGCTGGTGGAATAAACCTCTCTGGAAATTGAAATGTCCAGCCAAAACCAGACTCTTTTTCTGGTGCATCCTCCATAATAAGGTGCCAACGTGGGACTTTCTTCAAAAGAGAGGGAAACATGGGTCGAGTTGGTGTTCTCTTTACAAGTCTGCTGAAGAAAATATCCAGCACCTCTTCCTTTTCTGCCCCTTTAATTCTAGCCTTTCAGCAAAAACTTTGAGCTTGACCAATATTCCCTTGATGTGGCATGGTGAGGACCTTTCTCAGGCTTGGAATCATTGGTGGCAGGAGGCTCAAAATGACAAAGTCAGGGCTTTTCCTCTTCTTATAGCTTGGGGAACTTGGATTGCGTGCAACAAGGTGATCTTCAATGAGCAATCTTTTCCTATAGCCAGGCTGGCAGCAGAGGGAGCCGCTATTTTTGACAGCATTCCTACTTCTTCTAGTTCAGTCTCATCTCGTAATATTCAACCTGAGGCAATTAATGAGTCAATTCCATGGGCTTATTTTGATGGGGCTTCTGCTATTAATGATCTTTGTGGTGCTGGTCTTATCATTCATCTTTCTCATGAAAACTCTTTCCGTGCTTCAGTAGGCCTTGGGCAAGGGTCCAATAACTTTGCTGAACTCAAAGCCCTCCACTTGCTTCTTTGCTGGTTGATATCCAAACATATGAGACAGATTCAGATTTTTGGTGATTCTAGAAATGTTGTGAACTGGTTCAATGTGACTCAGTAGTGCAGGAATTGTATTTTGTTACCTTTGATTAACGAGATCCATCGTCTTAAATGCTTTTTCTCTGAGATTTATGTTGTTCACATTTACAGGGAAAGGAACCAGGAAGCAGATCGATTATCTAAAGAAGGTGCTCAGCTTGATCTGGGGTCCTGAAAAGTAACTGAGATGGTGAATGGGGCTTTTCATGCTCGGGAACAACCTTCTTTTGTTTAATTTTCTGCTATTTTACTTCTGAATTGTATATATTTGCTTTCAAAAAACTTTAAAACAACTACTATATTGAGTCCATAATTGTTTTCCTTATGTAAGGAGGTTTTGGGCTCCATTTTTGGTTTTTCTGATATATTTTCATGGGCTGGGATAGTTTCTACTGCCAGCCCTTTCTCTATTCTAGTGAAGATATGGGTTTTTTCAGTGCTTTCTTCTCTTTCTGCTCTCATCTCTTTTCTCGGTTTATCGGGATATGATGAGCTAAATGAGATGCACTGATGACTGCTTTGGCTTTTTTTTTGGCTGGTTTTTTCTAGCCGCTATGCATCTTCACATGTGTATAAGTAGCTATGCCTCCATCTCCTTTTGCAAAAAAGGAATGGCTCTGTTATCGAAATGCTATGCATATGTTCTGAAACTATCTATCTAATAGAAAGTTCGATTTTTTTCTGTGGAAAAAAAAAAAAAGAAAAAAAGAAAAGAAAAGTTATTGTGTATCCAAGTTGTATATGGTTTGAGTTTTTACAAGAAAATTGACTTCTAGAAATAGCAATGTCATATCAAATCCTAAATAGTTATTTTATGCAAAAATTATTGAAGCGTACATGAGACCTTGTCACATTTCCTTTTCTTTACTCTCTTAGAAGAAATGATATGATTGATTTACTTATCTATTAGTATTTTGGAGAGGAATTATGTGCAAACAAACTAAAGTCTTTCTTCAAGTCCAACCCTCAACTAGAAAATCAAGATATCTAGCCTTGGTTTTTTTCCTAGAGGCTATTTGACAAACTTTTCACTTTTTTTTTTTTTTTTTTTGCATCTGGAAATGTTTCCATTTTGTATTTCCAATTTGATTAAATTAATGATTTTTTTTTTCCCAGAATCCAAATGTAGACTTAATTGTCACAATTTTCACTATTAGACAGAACATAACTTGCAATTTGTGCATAAATGGTCCTTCTATTAGTACAATTTTTTGCAAGTTGAAGTATACATTGGTAATCTTTATTGTATCCTTTTTTGTGCTTCGAGGAAAAATGATGTTATGTAATAAAAAAAGAGTAAATTTCTTTTTGCATATGGTTTGAGTTTATACAAGAAAATTGGCTTCTAGAAATAAACAATGTCATATCAAATCCTAAAAAGTTATTATATCTGCTTAGTATAATCTAAATTGCATGGTGAAAGTGAGAAGCATTAACTACCTTCAAAATCCATGAATTTGAGTAGTTTCAACAACATAGCATTATCTCAAACTGTTTAAAAGTTTGTTTTCACTGTTACGCAAAAACTCTTGAAGAGTACATGAGACCTTTGTCACATTTCCTTTTCTTTACTCTCTTAGAAGAAAGGATATGATTGATTTACTTCTCTATTAGGATTTTGGAAATTACTTCCTTGTAGACAAAATCAAGCCTTTCTTCAAGTCCAAGATGCCAAGCCTTGGTTTTGACCCTAAAGGTTATTTGGAAACCTTTTGACTTTTTTTTTTGGCATTTGGAAATGTTTCCATTTTATAAATTTTCCAACTTCATTAAGTTGATGAAATGATTATGATTCGTGTTTCTAGAATCCAAATGTAGACTTAATTGGTAACATTTTCACTATTGGATGGAACAAAACTTGAAATTTGTGCATAAAGAATCATTCTATTAGTACAGTTTGTGCAAATTTAAGTATACACTGGTAATATTTATTGTGTCTTTTTTTGTGCTTCGAGACAAAACGATATTATGCAATCATAAAATGAGTAAACAGTGTTGATCATTGAATGAATAAATTTATGCATCGAAAAGACAAATATTATAGGGATTACATTTGGAGCTTTTTACAATGTAATTTGGAACATATTGTATAGGGTTGGGCAAACCGATGAACAAATCTGGGAGCTTCAATAGGGAAGTGAGGGTACACTTTTTCTTTGGAAGTTCGGTAGATTAATTATGAGGGACTAAGAATGGACTGTTATTTTATGTTCAAAATTCTATTCTTAGTAGTTTGCACATTGTTTGCATTTTTTTAGACGGTTTCATTTCACTGTTAAGTAAAAGAGGATGCAAAAAGCATGTTGTTGTCTTCATTGAGAGAATTCACACATCAAAAACAAAAATTTTAAAATATTGATTGAAAGATGACATGAGATAAGATAAATAATATTAATGTCTAATAAATGAAAGAAAAAAATTTGGTCAATGGGGCCAAAGAAAGTAGAATAAGAAATAAGAACCTTTAGGGTAAAGGTACATGGAAGTTGAAAATTTTATATTAAACCATCACTCTTTCAAGAAATAACACCATTTAATGTTGGTTTGAATCAACAAGAGAAGGATTTACTGAGAAAAAAAACTTCAGGATATTTAATATAATGCTCACATAAAAAAACCTTACATAAACCCCATTCAAAACTGACATTATAATAGAACTTGACGCCATACAATAAATGCTCCTTTGAAAATGACCTGACAACACATATATTATTGTCCTCAACTTCCAGCTGACAATAGAAAACCATTATTAGAGGCCCCAAAACGCTAAAAAATATTCAACATTAGTTGGAGGCTCTTTGAACTCGTTAATATATACTTGAATTTAAAAATGTTTAAAATCGCTCAAATCTCCCCACGTGCCCTACTCATTAGATGGCTTCTAGGTTTTTATGTTTTATATCAAATTTTTTTTAGGAGTTAAGATAAATTTGAAATAAAGGTCAAGTTATAGGTAGTTGGTGGTTTATTGGATTGTGTGAATAATCAATGTCGTCAACCATGTAGAGGGTTCTTCACCATGTAAATTGTTACAATGGTCTCTTACAATTGTCAATATAAATCGATGATATATACAAGAAGTTATAATACATATTGGAATTTTGGCCACCAAGAGATGTAAACCTTGTACTATTAAATAGTTTGTTGCTATTGTGAGCGCAATTCAAAACGTGTCTTTACAATTTCAAAGATGATGTTCTTAGAGGAAAAATTGGAGATATTAAACATCATCAACTGCAATGCACTAGAGTTTCCTATCAAAGTTGCATATTTTACACCAAAATTTATGAATAATTGGGAGCTGATGTGTGGCTCATTTTCATCTAATATGTGATGATGTTTGAAAATTTTGAGGTTACGATGCAAATTTATATTTAGAAAGATAGATATCATATTTTTCATGAATTAATATTATTTTAGATTAAGAGGCAATCTATGTCAAAAGGTTAAAGAAAAATTTGTTTACTAATTTTTATCTTTAATGAATTTTTATATATCAAGATTCTTTTGAAATTTATGCCTTACAAAGTTTCATTTGCAACATGTCGAGCAATTACTACTCTTACATGGATTTTTTAACTTTATCTCACCACCAACTACTTCTAACATTGTTCATCAGGCCATACAACTTTTCTTGATATACCAAGAGCTTTTGAAATTTTTAGTTGCACTAATACAAAGGGGAACATCAAAACAAAAATTGTTTAATTATGTTAAGACCTTAAAAATTGTATACTAATACCTAATCTCATAATTTCAAAGTTATAATAAATTTTATAACTTTTTTCATTACATATATATTTTTTTTATTTCTAACTAAAACATTTTAATACAATTTCATCTTTTGAATGTTGAACATTTACAAAAAATTATAATATGATTTGATAATTTACATTTCATTTTTTTAATATCATATTAAAATTTATTAAACCAACCTATATCCATGTTAACTCTAGATCTACCAACAACCTAACTCTAGATCTACCAACAACCTAGAGGAATCAAATCTCTCAAGATTCAAACTTCTTTTTGAGTGCAAAACTTGAGAAAAAATTTACACCATAAAAAAATTGATTCCTTTTTTATTTAACCTCTATGGAATATCTACGGAATATGTTTAGTATTAGTAAGGATAGAGTGTTTGAATATATCTCAAAAGTAATTACAACTTTTTTATTTTAGTTTTAATTAAAAAAATGCTATAAATTAAGTGAAAATAAAATATTTATAAAATATTTTGATTGTGAAATGAGTTATGGGTTTTGAGATGTAGCATTGATAAGTGATGGTATTGTAACAAAGCCTATTTATAAGCTAATAATATCCATGGTAAAGTGGGGGTGAATATCCAAGATTAAGAATCTTGTTATATTATAAGTATTAAGTTTTTATGGGATTCAGACAAGGACAATGGAACCTACGTAGGGTGAGTGGTTTAAGGTAGAGAAGAAAAAGGAAAAAAAACTTGATTTGCGTGACTTTTCCTCATTCTGGTGGTTGGAAATGTTTGTGGTGTCCGTCTTTCTTTCTTTCCTCTTCTTCTTTTTGTTATGTAGGAACTTGTTGCTGGAGTCCGGCCTTGTTTCGGACTTGCTTATGGTCTGTGTGATTTGCCTTCCTTTGGGGGGTTGTTTCTTATGAAATGTTGCTGCATCTACGATGTAAATTTTTAATTTTTATAAAAAGTTCTATTTTTTCAGTGAAAAAAATGTGTTAAGTTTTTATGTGCTTATTAATAAAATTTAAATATGGTTAGACAATCATCATTTTAATTTATATAGTAAAATTGATCTTAATTTATAACTACTATTTATATGTTATATATGTTATGTATATTATGATTTTTTTATTCAAAATTAGTTTGCAATTTTATTAATAAAAACAAAATTACAATATAACAAATTAAATTTTCTTATTTTTATTTTTATTTTTAACATTTTATTAAATGTTTACACTAATTTACTAACACTAATGACTACAACATCTTTAATGGCATATTGAGTTTTATATTATTTTTAACTTTTTATTATTCTTTAATTAAGCCTATATATAAATGTTTACAAACATTTACACCACAATTACAACATCATTCTTATATTAAAATGTAAATCATCTCTCACATCAAAAATAATCTTAAACTATCTTTTTAAATTAACCTATTGTTTTTTTCTCTTATATTTATATTACTATTAATTAGTCTGTCCTTTTATATATATGTTTTATGAAATAATTTGACAAAAATGTTATGGTGGGCTATTAATTAATCATCCTCCAGGCCTATATATAACTTTTTCCAAATTGACAATAGTGCACAAGAAGAAGACGACGAGGATATCTGAGCAGGCCTATGCATTGGACAGCTGAAGGCTATTCTAGTGACGTTGGTTGCCATTTTTTCCTACACACGTTGTGGACTGTGGGCTGCTCTTTTTCTCCACTTTTCTCTTTCAATGGCTAGACTGATCATGAGTCAAAAATGGCTTCGAACTCGCCACGGCGTAAGGAGAGTGACATTATTTAATTGCAAGTACCTGGCCCTTCCTAGTGGGCAGGGATTGCTCCACAATCCTCAGAGAGGAGGACACATGGCACGGGCATTTATGTTTATAGTGCACATTACGAAATCTGCGTTGACAAGTTGAAACATGTGTTTGAAATTACTCTGCAATACATTGACAAGTCTTATAACGTGTTTGAAATTAGCCTGCAAATAATCAATGAAACTTCGAATCAGCCTTTTCGTTTTCCACAACTAGTAAAATCCATGGGATAGTAATTTTCCATGAGTTGGTGACAATTTTTCATATATATATGTGCGTGTGGGGGAACGAAAGTTAGAATACATCTTTATTCCTCCTCTACTCTGCTCAGTGAAGCTTGAGGGTTTGAATCTGATAGGATCCCGATGGATATGGGACTGTTAATGTTGTATTTTGGACTGGCCATCTCCTCCATTATCATATACTTCATCTTGGGACTGTGGAGGAGAAAGTACTGTCGGCTTCCTCCTGGGCCTCCGGGATGGCCTATTGTAGGAAATCTATTGCAGTTGAGTAATAAGCCAAACGAATCTCTGTTCTGCCTTGCTGCCAAATACGGCCCTCTCATGTCTCTCTCCCTCGGGATGCAAACCACAGTGGTGGCCTCCTCTCCCGCCATGGCAAAGGAGGTTCTCAAAACCCATGACCAACTCCTTGCTGGGCGGACTGTGGTGCAATCACTTAAGGCCATTTCCCACGAGAAGTCCTCAATAGTTTATGCCCAATGTGGATCTCACTGGCGTATGCTCAGGCGTATATCCAATATGGAGCTCTTCTCTGTCAAGAGGCTAGAAGCTCTGCAACACCTGAGAAGAGATCAAGTAAATCGAACGATTCATGAGCTTTATGGGGATGCCCTGCAGGGAAAGTGTGTGGATATTGGACACATTGTTTTCCAGTCCGCGGTCAATCTGTTAGGCAACATGGCCTTTGGTAAAGACGGGTTCGATCTCCACTCTCAGGCTGTTGAAGAGTTGAAAGACATTGTTTCCAAATTGATGGAACTCTGTGGAATTCCCAATATAGCCGACTTTTTCCCCTTTCTTCAGTTCTTGGATCCTCAAGGAATATCGCGTGGCGTGAAATTCTATATGGGGAAGAAATACGAGATTATTGATAAATTCATAGAGGGTCGCCTCGCCACAAGATCCAAAAGCAGCCACATAAGTGATGATAATGAGAAGGATCTGTTGGACGTTCTGCTGGAGATGAGAAGCGATGAATTTACTCTCACTGATATCAGGGGTTACTTAACTGTAAGGCTTTCGTATGTGTTAAATTAGGGTTGGTAACAGAGTCATTTTTTTTAAAATTATTTTGATAGTGCTGTTTTCTTGATTGGAGAATCCAGTAGTAAATTATTTTTAATTGATTAATCAGATTATCTTGTTTTTATAATGGGAGAGTCGGAGAAGAGTCAACACTCAGCAGAGTTAAGAGGTGTATTATTGTTTTTTTAATTAATTTGATACTGATGTTTGCTTTATTGTAGATTCCCGTTAGAGGTGAGTCCAGCAGTAGTCAAGTAGTCAATTTGATGAATTTGGTTGATTGGTCATTTGCTTGAGTGAGTCAAGTGAACGAATAATTGATTTGGTTATGCAGAGTTAAGAGGTGTATTATTGTTTTTTTAATTAATTTGATACTGATGTTTGCTTTATTGTAGATTCCCGTTAGAGGTGAGTCCAGCAGTAGTCAAGTAGTCAATTTGATGAATTTGGTTGATTGGTCATTTGCTTGAGTGAGTCAAGTGAACGAATAATTGATTTGGTTATTGATTTTTAAATGGGTTTTTTGTTTGTTAGTGCAGTAAAGTAATTAATTTAACAGATCACTTTTAAATGAATTTTTGTTCATGAGTACGGTCAAGTTAACAAATAATTGATTTGGTCATTGATTATTTGAAATGGATTTTTTTGTTTATTAGTGCAGTCAAGTAGTTAAGTTAACAAATAATTGATTTAGTTATAGATTTTTTTAAATGGACTCTTTGTTTATTAGTGTAGTTAAGTTAGCAAATAATTGATTTGGTTATTGATTCTTTTAAATGGACTATTTGTTTCTTAGTGCAGTCAAGTCAACAAATAATTGATTTGGTTATTGATTTTTTAAATAGATTCTTTGTTTATTAATGTAGTCAAGTCAACAAATAATTGATTTGGTTATTGATTTTTTTTTTAAATAGATTTTTTTGTTTATTAGTGCATTTAAGTGGTCAATTTAACAAATAATTGATTTAGTTATTGATTCTTTTAAATGGACTCTTTGTTTATTTGATTAATCAGATTATGGTTTTTTTTTTCAATTGAAAAGAAGTTCAGTATGTAATAAAGTTAACAATCATTTTTATCAAATTTAATTTGATAATGTTATTTTAATAAAGTTAATAATTTTTTTTAATTTGTATTGTTGTTTTAGTTTTTTAATAATTAATTGTATAATAATATTATTTTTAAATATTAATTTAATTGAAAAAAAACAATATTGGAATATAATTAAGTAAAAAAAACTTATTTTTAAAATTTTTTTTTTTATTTTTTTTTAAAACTTAATTATTTTTTAACATAACTTAAAACTTCTTTTTTAATGAAGATATTATTAATTTTGAATATTTTTTTGAAATATGTTGAGGTTGTGCATCTCACCTTCTTTCTCCAATTTAAATGGTTTTTGGCAATAATTTTGTTTTTAAAATTTGTTTTAAGAATAATCCAAAACTTTCTTTTGCATGAAAATGTTGTTACTATTGAAAATGTTAAAGTGCGCCTTATCTTATTTGTATTTTCTATTTAGCATCATAATGCTTTCATCCTCTGGTTATGACTTTTGAGATAGTTTCGTTATTTTAATCATCAATCCAACTCAAAAACAGATTCTACTTTGATTATATATTGCTCTCTTATTTTCATGGATAAGAAGATAAGAATAAAGTCTAAATTTTTATAAATACATATCTTTAAAATTGTATTTTAAATTTGATTTAAATTTATTAATTTGTGTTTTATGTTTTTAATTAAATAAATGATTAAAAAAAATAATATATATATATTTATTTTTTCTCAATATTTTCTTTCATTTTTTTCTCAATTTTTAGGACAAATTTGATGTATTAATTCTATCTTATTCTTTTTAATTATTCTCTAAAAATATAAAGAATTGATATAGATTTTTTTTTTCCAATATTTTCTTTCACTTCTTTTCTTAATCTTAAAAACAAATTGGATGTATTAATCAATATCTTAGTTTTTTAATTATTATCTAATAATATAATGAATTGATATAAAGTCATTTGATATAGAGTCCTTTTTCGGCTATTTTTATGTAAATGTAATTATTTTATTTAAATAAATATAGAGTCAGGTCCATTATTAATTTTATAATATTAAATATTTAAATATGCAAGCCAAACTCTTTTTTTTTTTTTTGTGCAAAAAAACAGTAGAATCAATAATCCTTTAATCCTCGAAGGCACATAGAATGCATAACTTTCTTGAAAATTATAGAGAAATGAGAATCCGTATACATAAATTATATTTTATACAAATACTGAACATAATTCTAGATATAAACATGAAAGGTTTGAGCCAAAACTTTATGAGAAAAGATTGATTTCATCACTCCAAGAAAAGCCGCAAACATATATTTGATACAAATTTGGTTGTTGCAGGACATATTTGGGGCTGGAAGCGACACAACGACAACGACAATAGAATGGGCAATGGCAGAGCTGATTCGCAACCCTGAGATAATGAAAGAGGCTCAAAAGGAATTGGACCATGTGGTTGGACGCAACCGAAAGGTGGAAGAAAGTGACACGGAGCATCTTCCTTATCTGCGCGCAATTGTCAAAGAAGTGTTTCGCTTTCACCCGACGGTGCCTCTTCTAGTCCCACACAAAGCAGACACCCGTTGTGAGGTTGCCGGATTCGTGATACCCAAAAACTGTCAAATACTTGTAAATGTGTGGGCCATCGGAAGAGACCCTACGCTCTGGGATGAACCAACCAGATTCATGCCACAGAGATTTATGTGTGATGATAAGAAGATAAGTGATATGGAGTACAGGGGACAACACTTCGAGCTCATACCCTTCGGAGCAGGAAGGAGAATGTGCGTGGGGCTTCCGTTGGCGAGTCGGATGGTTCATCTGGTATTGGCTTCTCTCATCCATTCATTTGACTGGGCACCTCCCAACGGTATGAATGCTGAGAAGATCGACATGACTGATAAGTTTGGGCTGACACTTAAGAAGGCAGTGCCCCTGTTTGCAATTCCCACACCACGCCTTCCCTCTGATATGTATTACTGAGGTCTATGTATGTTGTTCTCTGATTCATCGATATGTACGACTGACTATAGTATGAGTCATCTCACAAGAAGTCGTACACGATTCCAATCAGATAACTCATTATAAACCTGTCATATGCGTAGGACAGATGCTGTACTGGAACGGTAGAAAAGTTTCAGAGTCAATAAGATCTGTTAACTCACAGTTCACATTCTTGGCATAGATACTGGGCAGGTCATATAAGTTTTAATGTCATCTAGGATTTTTCTTTAATCTTTTGTTATATAAGTGGCTTTGATAGTATTTTGAAAGTAAGGTCAGTCACTGCGTTGATGGTACAATATGGTTTTAGTTATATGGTTCTAATTCAGAGGGTTGATTTAGAATATATATTATTTTTATCTTTATATAAATTAGTCATTGTTTTTAAAGATGTAAAGATGCAAAGATACATCGAAGGAATTGAACATGCTTATAATGTTACTAAAAATGTTGTAGCAAAAGAAAGACAACAATTTAAAAGGTGGAGGATAGAGAGGAGGAAATGCGTTCAAGCTTGTAATAGTCTCCCACTTGCATTGATGCCTCACAAATGTTACTTGAACTATATGGCTAAATCAACTATTTCCAATCATACCACTATGTCAAAATCTTATATATATAACATGTAAGGTAATGAAGGTAATGAGGAGAAACATTACCATAGGTCCTAATGGGCATTGGGGCACAAAAAAATGTAATTGCACAGAGGAAATGACTAAAGTTAGTTTGTATTGATAATGAGATTAAATAAAGAGCATCTTTCACTAGAGTGACCACTAGATTCCAGGATATTGTGCAATCAACATAAAGAGGGGGGTTTGTTTTAGAATTTTAGCTATCTCTTTTTAAAAATTTTAAATTAATTTGGAGTCATTAATTCCAGTTTTAAATTTAAATTTAATTTTTTTCTAGCAAAGATTTGTTGGAATTTCAAATTTATGTGGTGTAATTTACACAATCCAAGTGTTCAAGTAAACTTTCAAGGTATTGTATACATTTATGCTTTAAAAAATGCAATTTTAAAAATGAAAAGCTACACATGATATATGCACATATAGAACTAATATATATCCATTTTCAAAAGGATTAAATATCTTTAGGTGCATAATTTTTTTCAAATTTTGCACTCTAAAAAGGTCCCATAAGCTATCTTTAGCCTTGTGGACATTGAAATTTTCTTTCTTTCTTTCTTTTTCATATTTTCATAAGTAAATATGGTTTCCTGTGCACACCTAGTGCGAGTCCCACAATAACAAGTGACCATGCCAGTTAAAGTAGTTAAGAAATCTTTATGTCAAGGATGGTCATTCCTAAACAAAAAATTGCCCAATAATGTCTTAGGTTGAACAAGATTTAAGGTGGGACTTTATCATAATTAGTTAAGCAATTTCGTGTGGGAGTTATCTTAAGAATTTTGATTTGAAAGAGTACCTACTAAGTATATGATATGCATTTATAGTTTGGAAAATTTTCACCTTATTGAATTGTTTATTTTACATATATTTGTTTTGTATGTGGAATGGAGAAATTATAAATCTCAATTTCGGAGTATAAATATAAAGGAGAAAAATTAATATATATATATATAAAACAATGTTAAGAGTATGTGTTTCTTTGGTAAAAGGTTGTAAGTTCAAATTCAAAGAGGATTACAATTTATATACCTTCATAAACTTAAAATACAAAAAAATCTTATATGACAATTCATTATCTAATTTAGCCATAATATTAAAATTAAATTATCATTATAATATCTAATTTCACCATAATCTTAAATTAAATTATCGTTATTAGATTCTTGCCACGTGGCTCCCACCCACCAATTTCCTAGGATTTGAGATTATTTCAATTCTAATAAGTCCCTCCATGATAAGTTCTTCATTATTATTTATAACACTCATTTATATATAAGCAAATTTTATTTAGCAAAATGGTCCATTTTACGATAAGATATGTAATTCTTTTTTTTTCTTAAGTTAAAGTTGACTCATGTCAAAACAAGACACAAACAAATGTCAAATAGACATTGAAAAGGTAAGCAATTCCTAGCTTGACCATTTTCAAAAGAGCACCTTCAGTCTATATATATTTCAAAAGTATATACTAATTTAAACTTTAATTTAATTGTAATTTTAAAATTAAATTATTATTATTATAATAATTTACGGTTCTAAGTTTTCGGGTTCATTAAACGAAGATTGACGATTTGCATTAATCCGTCTGCGGTTCTTTGAACATTAATCCATCTGCGGCTCTCATCGGGTCTACGGTTCTGCAGTTCCCATCGTTTAACATCTTTTCTGTTTGCGGTTCTCATCGAGTCTACAGCTCTGTGATAATTAGAAGATTTCAATTCTAAGTTCGGGTCTGCGGTTCTAAGTTCGAGTCTACGATTCTGCGATAACGGTGGAAGTAGGTATGGGGGTTTCAGGTTCATCAAACGGGTTTCGCGTCTCCCCCACAGGGTTTGATAGCATCTCTTCGGCAGTATGGCTCCTAGCTTCGCAAAGATAATTTCTGGCCCAGTTCCGTTCGCATCTGAGAGTCAAGCTCCTGCCCATATTGTCAGTGAAGCCCCAGCTCCCATTGTGCAGGTGGTCAAGGCCTCACTGGATGAGACCTTGAAGTTTTCCGACAGTGCCTTAATCTGCCGGTTTAATGGCTTTTGGCCGCAGCTGACAGCTCTCTATAGTTGGATCTTGGAGAAACCTCTCATTTATGATGAAATTAATATCTACCCATGTGCTAAGGGTTTCTTTATAGTAGATTTTGAAAACTCTGAAAACAAACAATGCATTTTAGATTCCGACCCTTGGTTTTGGAAAAAATCGGGCCTATTCATGAAGCCATGGAGCCCATCATTCGATCCCTTAACAATAGTCATAACCTCAGCACTAGTTTGGGTCAGATTTCCAAACCTACCTTTGCATCTTTAGAATCTCTCCTTGCTAAAAGCCATTGGAAATGCAATTGAGAAATTTTACTGTAGGTGCCCAAAAACAGAGGAATATGTCAGAACCACCTATGCACGCATTTGTGTAGAAATGGACTTCAGCGTCGGATTCCCAGCTGAAATAATCCTAACAAGCAAAGACTATATATGGAACCAGAAACTCAACTATGAAAGTGTCCTCTTCAGATGTCGATCCTGCTTTGAGACAGGGCATCTAGCCAAAAATTTCCCGAAATTCTCCTAGAAAAATTCTGCTAGAAAGAATCACCATAGATCTACATGGTGGGAAGGAGCACAAAAGTAACATTATATTGTCATTAAGGAAGCATACTCTCCATAAAACTCTGAATCGCAAGAAATCAGTTAAGAAAGAAACAACCCTCAAGACAAGCAGGGGGAAAGTCCCGCCCAACAACAAAAAAAATGAACTCAACAGCCCTTCAAGCATAAAAAATTATGAGGATTCGAATACCGCACAAAGGAAATCTTCATTTAGTAGCAAAGTAGATCTCCCAAATCCTGAAGATAAGACACCAATGTCCCAAGGATCTGAAGAGATAAAGGAGTTGTAAGATAAAGGAAGTTGGAAGACCATAGAGAAGAAAAAGAAAGCTACAACACCAATCTCACCAAGAAAGACAATAAGCCAGACAATTAAGAACTAAGAAAATTATAGGTCTGATAGACCAAGTTTGGTCTCAGTGGATGTTAACCATCATCATCATCATCATCATATTATTAAATATTAAATTATAATATTTATTTATTTATAATTTTTTAATAATAAAATATATAAAATTTATTTTTAAAATATAGATAACAAATTTGGTGGATTTTTAGAGTACAGATTTAAGAGTGGTTTGAAGCATAAACATACTCAAGTTTGAATTTTTTTCTAATTTTATATAATTAATTTAATAATAAATTTTAATATTAATAAAATAATAATATATTAAGTAAATCAGTAATTAGAATATTAATTATAAATATTATCAATGTTTATCAAATATTATCATGTTAAATTAGATGAAAGATTAAGAGGTATAATTTTTTTTTTTTTTTTTTTAAATTTGAAGAAAGGTTTGAGTTTTGAGAATTTTAATTCTTTTAGATTATTGATATATTTAAAGTTATGAATCTAGGCTAATTTATAGAGTAAAAGTAATGCTAAACTATAATATTGTAACAAAAACTATTTACAAATTAATAAATTTAGTTAATTTTTATATAATTTTTTAAAGTTTGTAATTTAACTTGTATTATTAAAATACATATATGTAATCATAGACACCTACCAATATTTACTATTCATTTAATTTATATAAATAAATTCATTAAAATATTATTTCAACAATAAAACATTATATTATCACAACTATCTTAATACATAGAATCATAAACATTTACCAATATTTACCACTCATTTAATTTATATAAATATACTCATTAAAATATCATTTCATCAATAAAACATTATACTACCACAACTAAAATGACTTCAATTCTGGATACAATACTTGAGTGCCACATTATACTTTTGAGGATTTTGAACTAAAAATTAGATCAGGCCGATGACGATTTTTTTTGCAAACATCCACAAAACATTTTTTACATATTTTTATGTTCGTTAATTTTTTTTTTTATATTATGTCTTCTTAACCTGATCACTTCTCATAAAATTTTTATATACTTGTATTTATTTATTTAAGGTGTCGCATGCTAATGCAGGTCTCGACCAGTTTCATTATAATTAAGAGACGAAGAGTTTTCCAATAATATAAAATAAACAATTCTTCTGCATGCAGTGTAGATATGGTCTTTTCCAGTTTAATATTTAAATTATTGCAAAGACAAATTGTTATATTACGAAAATTAAATTAATTCCAACGTTATATCCAATAAATTTGTTTTTTGCAATTACAAATGATATGAATCTGAATATTAGTTTTGTTGTTCTAATTTTATTTTCAGATTTATAAACAATTTGCTCATCACTTGCTTTATGTGCATAGGTTTCTTTGGTGTTTGTGAGTGTTAAAATAGGTAAATTATTTGTGTTTCATGTTAAATTCATAAGAATAAAACATTAAAAACAAATTTTGAACAACATAAATCACATGTACAACAAACCATCACAATGATCCATTAACACAGTGTTTTGATGAAGCAGTTCACCTCTCCTCGGCTACATCTCGTTGGTCTAGATTCCATGGCTTGGGCCTCTGTATTAGTTTAATTGTGTAAAAAGTGTTGTTTGCATTCACTTATTGCTCCTAAAACTCGCTTCAATGTTTTCATAATGTCCAAATAATCCATAATAGGCTATTCTTTCTCCCAATTTAGTCGAATTTTGCAAAAGTTATGGCCAAAACAATTTTTCCTAGGAAATCTCCACTAAAACTGGAGATGACTCCAGTTAAGGCCGCTAAACTTGGGATTGGCGCTGAATTTGGAGGACCGTTGAATTCTCCGTCGAACTAAAATCAGAGTTTAATTAAATTTAAGTGGAGATTAGTGTTAAACGCGTTGATTAAACAAATCTGGATTTAAAAAAAAGGTTAGTGCATAACCAGAGGTTATGGCTTAATTAAACATGTTTAAACCTTTAACTCCATGCCATTAATCTTAACTCCGCTCCAGTATTCCGCTGTGGTCCTGTGGTGAGGTCATGTGGGGAGGGGACTAGCCCCCTCCATACCCCCGTCGGTCTAACCATCTGAATAGAAATATAATCGGAGAGAAATATGTATTAAGAACTAAAGTCGCGGTGTGATGGTAGTCAGATGCGTTGGTGTGGGGGAGGTCGTAGGGTCAAGCCTTGACCTCCACCCTTCTGCCCTTATTAATTCTGCTCCAAAATATATATGCATACCAACTTTTGATAATATGCAGACTTTGATATATATTTTGGACTTGACCATATAACATGACCTTTGTAAATATGTTGATATTTCAAACTTTGACATTGCAATTCAGATATGCATACCAACCTTTGATAATATGCATACTTTGACCATTGATATGTATGGAATTCGAAATTTGGAATAATATAAAAATTTCAGCCCACACCATGGTCCACCAAAGGGGGCACGTGGCAGCTCGTGGCTACACCACGTGTATGCCTCTGGTTGGACTATTCTAACCATAAAAAAAAAAAAAAATCAAATTCGACCTTAGGAGACACATAAAAAAATTTCAACATTCAAAATTTCCGGTGAATCCTACAGTGACACTTGTCACAGTGTCATTGGGAAAAAATGACAAAATATTCACATAATATTCCTTTTCTGCTGACTCGACTGCCATGTCACCATTTTGTCTAGTTCTGCAATTTGTTTAGTTGTTTAGGAAAACGAACAACAAGCTCTATCTTCTTTATCTGGACTATGTTTGCGATGAAACAAATTGCACCAGATTCCTTGCGACGAGCTCTTCGTTTTCATTCAGTTTCCAATCGATTTTGATCACTTTCATTTTTGAGCTTTTACACTGAGCACCTGATCATTCCTCTCCACTATAAGCCTTTTATACCCCAAAAGCTCTTTGATTACTGAACATGTAGATGAGGGTACAGTTCCCTCACCCTTCCAGTCTCAAACCCTTGGAAATTTCCCATTTTCATCAACTGGAGCTTTTCACAAAAACTAAGTTTTTTCTTTGACTCTTGCGACCCTCTCTTGCTATTGTTGACACCGTTATTTTGTGATTTCCCTGAATTTGCAGAGAAGCAAGCTGTTCTTGCGGAAAAAAAACTTTTTCCCACCTCGGTCATCAATCAAAGGAAACTTAAAATTTGTCTCACCTTGCACACTATCATCATGGTGATTCTTAAATGATCTTTCTTTGTACTTGTGTCGACTGTTGACCAAGTATTTTCTCCATTGCCATGTACCCTTTGGAAATAAAAAACAAGCACTTGTGGAACCCATGCCTTCCTTGTTAAATTGCTTTGGCGCTTTCTCTTTGACCTTTGCACTCTCTTGCACCGACATCTTGTTTCCAACACTGCACAATACTCATGTTGACTGTTGCAAATCTGTCACATCTACAACTTGTTAGAGTCATGAAACATCTCATTACAGGTATAAGAAACTTCAATGAAATAAACTTGTTCATTCGATGCATCTTTTTTAAAGGTTTGATTCAAAACATCTCTATGCTTGATCATTAACAATGTCAAATTCTGACTTGCATTCACCCTCCTCTTCATTTCTCCTGCGTGTATAAGAGAAAAACTTGTCTTCTTTTTATGCGCTCTAACTATGTACTCAATTCCATATTTAAATAAGTGATACTTATTCTCATGGTGATGAAATATTTATTTCCTATCATAAAGATATGGACTTCCTAAAACAATACCTGCTATCTCAAGCGGCACCACATGAAGTTCAACTTCATCAAGAAAGTTTGAATTGATGGCGAATCTTAGTATGCACTTCCTTGTTACTTGAAAATTTTCATTCTTGCATATCCACCCTAAAGGATAAGGTCTTGGATTTCTAATAGTTTCAAGGTTTAGCTACTTAATTAAGTCTTCGGAAATCAAGTTAGCTTGAGACCACGGGGGCTTCACTCAATGAACCTCTGATCTATCACATGCGTTCATGGCATATTAAACAATACCCTTAATTTGAATACATATTGGAATAGCCCTAAAAATCACATTATTTAACTCCCTACCAATACGAACCCAATACATCTTCCAAATTTAAAAAACTCCTACTTCCACTAGATATTGTAGGTATCCATTTTTTCATTAACATTTTTTTATACCCCTTTATATTTTTTCATTAACTCTGAGCTCCATTTTTTATACCTTCCAATATAAAAACCTATTATCCCCTATATATCCCCCAATGTATTCTGTCATTTTTTCCTCGATATATATCCCCCAATATGAACCCACGTGGTATGGTATTTCTCCCCCAGTGAAGCCCCCGGGCTTGAGACCCACTATCAAAAAGTGTGTCTATCTTGGTATGTTTAGAAATGACTCTAATATGGAAAAGTTCAATTATCGTATCTTCATCTTGAGTGACATTGTAACAATTTGAAGAAATAGTGCCTGTTATGTGCTTACCTTTCAAACCCATGGTTGTAATCTTTGTTTCATCTCCTAAATCTGAACCTAAGTCATGTTCAATGATAGTAATAATTTTCTCCTTTTCTTTGGCTTTCAGTTTGTTTGGCTTCAACTCTAGATGAAATTTCCAATGATGGTCTTCATCATGGCCATTCTTCGAACAATGTTTACATGTGAGTTTATCTTTATCTATTTTGATATAGCTATTTCCCTTTCCTCTTCCATAAAACTTGCCCTTTCCTTTACCCTCACTATCACTTTTCTCATCTATATTCTGTTATCCTCTTGCTTCTAAATGTGTGGCTTGAACACAAACCTCATGTAAGTTTGTGGGATTGAACATGAGAATAATGTGCCTCAGGTAACTTTGCAAGCCCCCAATATACTTTAACAAAGTTTCTTGAGAATATAAATTAATACCCACAATAAGAGCTCTTCTCCTAAATTCATGAGTATAATCTTGCACACTTTTCCCTTTCAATTATCTAAAAATTTTCCAGTCCATAATGGCCTTTTGCATGTAAGCTAGAGGATAAAATTTCCTTTTAATTGCAGCAATAAAACTTGACCAAGACATTGAGATCTTACCGTAGTTTTTAATCTCTTCTTAATCCCCTGCTTCCCACCATATAAGTGTTTCTCCTTATAGCCTTAATGAAGCCAACTGGATATTTATGTCATCTTCTTGTAGGTTTTGAATTCTATAATAAACCTCCAACTAAAGAATCCAATTTTCCAAATTCTCTACATTTACCTCACCATTTTACATGGGAAGTTCAAACTTAATGTCCAATTTGAGTAGGGGAGTTTTTCATTTTGGGGTTTTTGAGTGATTATAGGTGGTTTTTGTGGTGGAATTGGAAGATGATACTGATGGAGATGCTGAGGATGATGATGAAGATGGTGGAAGGATTTCCTCCACTACCCTTTGAATCCTTCTCTTCATCCTTCTTGCCTTCTGAGGTTCCCTCTCCATGTGGAGACTTAGAATTCTCCCCAACCATCCTGGTGTCCCTCTCTTCAAAGAGGATCCTAACCCTTTCCGTAATTTCATAGAAAGACTTCTTGTATGCTTCCTCTTCTGAAATACCCTCAGTCTCTCCAAAACCTGACATGATGGCTATGGATTCAAGCTCAATTTCTGATGCAACTTGTACCTCCTCAATCTCATCTTATGGAGATAAAAATTGAGTTGCTTCAAGTGCAGCTGTGAGTGAAAATTTGGGTGGAGATGGTGCCCTTGTGGCTCTCCTTATTTTGGTCCTAGCCTCAGGACTTGCAACCAATAGTTTCCCTTCTCCTCTCTTCAACTTTAAACTTGTAAGCATCACAAATTTACAACCATTAAAACCCTACTTGCACAAAACTCAAGAAATTATCAAGAAAATAACCTTGCAACATTTCAACTGGCTTTGATACCACCTTGATCTGAATCTAAATGTTAGTTTTCCTATGCTAATTTCATCTTCAGATTTATAAACAATTTTTTGATCACTTGCTTTATGTGCATAGGTTTCCTTGGTGTTTGTGAGTGTTAAAACCAGTAAATGAGTTGAGTCTCATGTTAAATTCATGAGCATAAAACATTAAAAACAAATGTTGAAAAACAACAATAACATGTACAACAAACCATCACAATGATCCATTAACACAATGTTTTGATGAAGGAGTTCACCCCACTGGGCTACATCTCCTTGGTCCAAATTCCATGGCTTGAGCCTCTGTATTATCTCAAATGTGAAAAAATTATTGTTTACATTAACCTACTACTCTTGAAACTTGATTCAACGTGTTCAGAATATCTAAATCATCCAGAATAGATTCTTCTTGCTCCCAATTTGGTCGAATTTTGCAAAATTTATGGCCAAAACAATTTTGCCTAGGAAATCTGAACTAAAACTGGAGATGACTCTAGTTAAGGCCGCTAAACTTAGGGTTGGTGCCGAATTTGGAGGACCGCCGAATTCTCCATCGAGCTAAACTTATATTTTAATTAAATTTAAGTGGATATTAGTGCTAAAGCGTTGTTTAAACAAATTCGGATTAATAAAAATGGATAGTACATAACCAAAGGTTATGGCTTAATTAAACTTGTTTAAACCTTTAACTCTACTCTGGTCTTCCATTGCGGTCCTGTGGTGAGGTCATGTGGGGAGGGGGCTAGCCCCATCCATACCCCCACCAGTCTAACCATATGAATATAAATATAATCAGAGAGAAATATGTATTAAGAACTGAAGTCGTGGTGTGATGGTAGTTGAATGCGCTGGTGTGGGGGGGGTCGCGGGGTTGAGCCTCGACCTCTGCCCTTTTGCCAGTATTAATTTTGCTCCAAAATATATATGCATACCAACCTTTGATAATATGTATACTTTGATATATATTTCGGACTTGACCATATAACCTGACCTTTGTTGTTGTGTAACCAGCTCCAAAAATAGAAGAAAAGAGATGTAAACGCCTTAGAAATGAGCCACTTCGAGGGGGCAGCCTCCAATACATTACATAAATGAACAATTCTTGGATGATACAATTTACAAAACCTCCTTTCTATATATAGGAGTCCATGTGGCCATAATGTAATCCTAGTGGGCCACAATGTAATCCTAGCCGACCTAACAATAATAATTTAAGGGCACAATAATAACAAAATGGGGATTACAAGGGTACAATAATAACAATAAGGGGGTTACACTAACAACAATAAGGGACTATACTAGTAATATAGGGACCTAACATGCCCTCTCCTTCAAAAAAGTGTTGTCCTCAACACTTGAGTAGCTCTGGGTGCTTCTGTATAAAATTCTCATCCTCCCATGTAGAATCTTCAGTGGGTAAGTTCTTCCACTTGATGAGATACTCCGAAATTGATCGATTCCGTAGTTGTCGAGTTCTTTTTTCCATGACTGCTTCAGGTTCCAATATGATTTTCCCTTCCCCATCAAGTTCTGGCAATACTGTTTGAACGGGAAGATTTTCACCTATAACCTTCTTTAAGCATGAAACATGGAAAACTGGATGTACTCGCGAAGAAGCAGGAAGCTCCAATTTGTATGCCATAGTACCAATCTTTTGCAACACCTTGTAAGGACCATAGTACTTTAGCGATAATTTATTATCCTTCTTTGCTTGCTTGAGGGACATTTGTTTGTATGGTTGTAGCCGTAAAAATACCCAATCTCCTACATCAAAACTTCTCTCGCTACGATGTTGATTTGCCTGTTGTTTCATTCGATTTTGTGCCAAATTCAGGTTATCCTTTAGAGTTGGAGAACTTCTTGCTGATGCTCGATGTGATCTTCCACTGCTTGAACCTTCGAATTTTCCCTTAAAGATGATGTGATGGATGGTGGATGATATCCATAAAGTGCCATAAATGGGGTCATTTTTGCTGCAGTATGGAAGGAAGTGTATACCACCATTCAGCAAGAGGTAACCACTTGACCCATTGTGTTTGTTTATCAGATACAAAACAACGAAGATATCCTTCCAAACATTTATTTACTATCTAAGTTTGACCATCAGATTGAGGATGATAAGATGAGCTATGAGCTAATTGAGTACCCAAACAAGAAAATAACTCCGTCCAAAAATTTCCAGTAAAAATGGGATCTCTGTCGCTCACAATAACCCTTAGGCTTCCATGTAGCTTTTGAATTCTATCCATAAATGTAGTAGCAACTGTACTTGCTTTAAATGGATGAGATAATGCACAAAAGTGTGCATACTTGGTAAGTCTATCAACTACCACCATGATGACACTCTTTCCTTCGGACTTAGATAAACCTATGATAAAATCCATTGAAATCTCCTCCCAACGTTGACTTGGAATGGATAAAGGTTGTAGAAGTCCTGGGGTCTTAATTGTTTCCACTTTATTCTGCTGGCAAACCAAACATTCCACCACAAACTTTCGAATATCAGATTTAAGGCCATCCCAAAAAAATTCTTTCTTCACCCTGTGGTAAGTTTTTAAAAATCCTGAGTGTCCTCCTAAAGGAGAAGTGTGCAATTCAGAAGAATCTTTTGTTTTAGTTGGGAATTCTTACAAAGATATAAGCGATCTTTGTACCATAAGGAATCATTTTTCCAACTAAATGTATCAGATGTACTAGGATCTTGCTGCAACTTTTGAATGAGTATCCATACATCTTTGTCCTTCTTCCATTCATCTCTTGCTTCAGTTATCCAATCTGGTTGGATAATAGAAATGTCACAAAGCAATGCTTCCACCTCTTCATTCTTTCTTGAGAGTGCATCTGCAACAACATTAAGCTTTCCTTTTTTGTAGATTATTTCAAAGTCATAGCCCAACATCTTTGTGACCCATTTTTGCTGCTCTTCTGAAGATAGTCTTTGTTCCAAAAAGTGTTTAAGACTATCATGATCAGTTTTTACCTTGAAGTGTCTTCACATTAGGTAAGTTCGCCATTTCTTTAGTGCATGCAGTATTGCTAACATTTCCTTCTCATAAATAGGTTTCTGTAAATACTTTCCTTTGATTGGACGACTTCCAAAAGCAATGGGTCTTCCTTCCTGCATTAAAACTGCACCAATTCCATTTCCTGAGGCATCACATTCCACAATAAAGGTTTTTGTGAAGTCTGGCGTAGCTAAGACCGGTGCTAGGCACATTGCCTCTTTAAGATGTTCAAAGGCCTTAGTTGCTTCAGGAGTCCATGAAAATACATCTTTCTTCAATAATGTTGTTAGAGGTGCTGCTATTCTCCCATAATTCTTAACAAACTTGCGATAATACCCTGTTAACCCGAGAAATCCTCGCAACCGCTTTATGGTTGTGGGAACTTTCCATTCCTTAATGGCTTTAATTTTGTTAGGGTCCACTTTAACACCCTCGTGAGATACAATATGACCCAGATATTCCACCTCTTGTACTCCAAAAACATTTGGACTTTTTGCATATAATTGTTTCTCCTGCAATAGTTTGAGCACCCTGTCAACATGTTCAACATGATCCTTCCAAGACCTGCTGTAGATTAGTATATCATCAAAAATACTAGCACAAATTTTCTAAGGAAGGGTTTGAAAATGGAATTCATCAACCCTTGAAATGTAGAAGGTGCATTGGTAAGGCCAAAAGGCATGGCCAAAAATTCATAATGACCCTCATGAGTTCGAAATGCTGTTTTTGGAATATCTTCAGTCTTCATTCTAATTTGATGATATCCTGAACGAAGATCCAACTTGGTAAAATAAATTTCTCCATGTAATTCATCCAATAGTTCATCAATCACAGGAATGGGAAATTTGTCTTTAATGGTGAGCTTATTGAGCTCCCTATAATCAGGACACATTCGCCATGATCCATCCTTCTTGTGTACCAATACTACAGGAGCAGAGAAAGAACTTTGACTAGGTTGAATTATACCCGCCTCTAACATTTCTGCAATCATACGTTCAATTTCGCTCTTTTGGAAGTAAGGATATCTATAGGGCCTGATGTTTGGAGGAACACCTCCTGGAATCAAATAAATAGCATGATCATGATCACGAATAGGTGGGAGTCCTTTGGGAATCTTAAACACCTTGGAATGATTGTCCAAGACTTGTTGGAGATCTGCAGAAATAGATGATTTTGATGTCGGAACTTCTACTGAGCATAATTGTGCAACTACGCCTCGTTGTTCTTTCTTTAGAAGCTTTGTCATGACATTAGAGCTTATTATCCTTCCTGGCTTCCCTTCAATACCCCGTAATTCGACTTCCTTTCCTTCTGAAAAAAATTTCAAGAAAAGTTCTTGAAAATTAAAAACTACCGTCCCCAAAGATTGTAACCATTGTACTCCTAGTACAACATC
Organism: Pinus albicaulis; assembly: GCA_034641835.2. Classification (NCBI taxonomy): domain Eukaryota; kingdom Viridiplantae; phylum Streptophyta; class Pinopsida; order Pinales; family Pinaceae; genus Pinus; species Pinus albicaulis. Next base: position 262,413,252 of record CM076583.1, read on the forward strand.
AGCACCTCCCATAGGAATGGCAAGCATTGGACTAATCAATACATATTCCCCCATGGTTAGCTTGATATTATGGAATTTTCCAGAGCAATTTATAGTTCCTCCATTTGCAACCATCACTTGACATTCTGGTGTTGGGTATAGGAAACAATTTAATTCCTTGGCTACCTTATAATGAATAAATTATGGGTGCTACCTGAATCAATCAACACTATTACCCTTTTCTTCTTTATATGTCCTTCTATCTTGAGAGTTTGAGGAGTGGTAATTCCTGCCAGCGCATTACATGATATGGTCGGACTCATTTCTTCTTCTTCTAGGGGTGGTTCCTGGTGTAGATCCTCTTCTTGTTCATTTTCTTCTTCTTCTTCACAATCTATGTAAAATAATTTCTTCTCAGCACACTTATGACCTTTAGTGTATTTGCTATCACAACTGTAGCAAATCCCTTTTGCTCTTCTTTCTTCCAATTGTTGTGGTGTCAACCTTGTAGGTTGTGGAAATCTAGGCGTAGCAACACTTCCTTCTTTATAGAATTGAGTGGTAGGCTTCCTTGTCGCCATAATTTTACATTCAACTTTTCTTGCCAACCTGAATGCCTTCTCCAATGAATCAGATTCCAAAACGCGAACTTCATGTTGGATGTTATCCTTTAAAGTGCCTAGGAAGAGATCAATCCTGTGTTCCTCTGTAAGATCAGTTACCCTTATATTCAATTTTGGGAAGTCCTCAATGTGCTGCCCCACTAAACCCTTTTGTTTGAGATTTATCAATTGGGTAAAGAAGGTGTTGCTCTTTGTATCCTCATAATGTGCTATCATTTCCTCCGTAAAAATTGACCAAGTGACAATTTTTTTACGGGAGCAAAGACATTGATACCATACAAATGTATTTTGTTCTAAATGTAAAGTTGCAATGCGTACCTTTTGTGTGTTTTGCACGTTATGGAGATCAAAATATTGCTCCATCTGAAGTATCCATGTTACCGGATCCTTTCCATCAAACTTCTTCATATCCATTTTTGGAATATGGTGGTTCTTCCTGCCAACATTCGAGTTTATGAAATCATGATTAACATTTATTTTGTTCTCATCAGGAGGTTCTTCTCCTATATTTCCACCATTAGGAATCATTTCTGGTTTTAAGCTTGTCATCAAGCCTTCCATGTATGCTTTTAGATCACTCTTCATATTTTCCATGTTGTCTTTTATGTCATCCATCTTAGCTTCCATGCCCACTTCCATGCCATCCATCTTAGCTTCCAAACCAATCATCTTAGCTTCCACGCCTTTCTTCAAACCATCCATCTTAGTTTCCATGCCTTTCTTCAAAACTTCCATTTCATTTTTTGTTGTTTTTTGCGAGAGCGAAATTTTCTCTTGTAATTTTGATATGTCATGTTGCCATTCTTCATCTTCATGAGTCATAGTAGAGCCTTCTGAAGGCTTAATGGGTGTTGAATTCTTTTTAGGGGCCATTTTAGAATCCAATATTGATATCTATTCTAAAATATTCCCTTGGAATCAATTCAACTTGATTCTTCAAACAAGACTTATGTAATTCGGAAAAAAAAAATACACACCTTTTACTATCTTTTAGGAGATCGATATTGAAATTGAATTATCTCTGTAATTGAAAATCTTCGATATCTGAAATTCAGCCCTGTAGTAGCCCTGTGAAGCTTCTTTCAAATGCCACAGGTCTGACCTGATTTTGATTCTCCAAGACAAAGTTGTGTCCAATCTCCCACAATGACCTAATTCTGGACTGGTTCAGTAGAGCGAACTGGTACGACTTGCCACGTGTCTCCTTGTTTTGTCCTTTGTCTCTGAAATTGATAGCGAAGAAACTACAGGCCGTGTACTGGTGACCACTTTTGACGGCACTCCAATCCAATCTTCAGAGAGAGTTATTAAACTTTTCCCACGATCACCTCTTTGAGATGAAATTCAGGAGCCTGAAAAAGCACTACCTTCCACAGATCATATCTCCAAAAATATTGCGAACCAAGCTCTGAAATTTTTTTGACGAATTTCCTCAGGATTTCAGCTTCGCACCATATGAATTTCAGATTCTGAACCTTCGTAGAAACATATTTATAGCGAAAATGCCACGATGACCTGTTTAGGAGCTTGAAAAAAGACCTGACTTCCACAGATGATATCTCCGCAAATGTTACGAACCAAGGTCTGAAATTTTTAGAAAAGCTTCCTCATGATTTCGGCTTCGCACCCTAAAAATTTCAGATTCTGAAACTTCGTAGAAAAAAAGTTATAGCGAAAATGCCACGATGACCTGTTTGGAGCAGCGAAACCCTAGAATCCAAAGCTCTGATACCAAATGTTGTGTAACCAGCTCCAAAAAGAGAAGAAAAGAGATATAAACGCCTTAGAAATGAGTAGGCCACTTGGGGAAACCTCTGTTAGGTTACATAAATAGAGAATAATTCTTGGATAGAGTAATTCACAAAACCTCCCTTCTATATATAGGAGTCCATGGGGCCATAATATAATCCTAGTGGGCCACAATGTAATCCTAGCCGACCTAACAATAATAATTTAAGGGCACAATAATAACAAAATGGGGGTTACAAGGGTACACTAATAACAATAAGGGGTTTACACTAACAATAATAAGGGGCTATACTAGTGATATAGGGACCTAACATTTGTAAAGATGTTGATATTTCAAACTTTGACATTGCAATTCAGATATGCATACCAACCTTTGATAATATGCAAACTTTGATATGTAATTAAATTCGACCATTGATATGTATGGAATTCAAACTTTGAAATAATATAAAAATTTTAGCCCACACCATGGTCCACTAGAGGGGGCATGTGGCGGCCCCTGGTTGCACCATGTGTCCGCCTCTGGTTGGACTATTCCAACCATAAAAAAAAAAAATCAAATTCGAACTTAGGAGACACATAAAAAATTTCACCATCCAAACTTTCCAACGAATCCTTGTTGGAAAAATACTGAGAGGGGGGGTGAATCAGTATTTAGAGCTAACTGAAAACTTTTACTTTTTATTTCTATAAAACCCATACGCTACTTTACTGAACCCAAATTGCATATACATGGGGATATCCTTAATAAAACTTTCGTATTACCACAGATCTCATTATGCAGATAATTATTTACTTAGATCATTGCATCATTCATTCATTAGATGTTTAGTAAGCAGTAAACATGTGCAGTAAGAACAAAATAAATCATCACACATAAGCAACACACATGAACACCAGGATTTAAGGTGGAAACCCAATTCAGGAGAAAACCACCGCTGTCGTCGTCTCTGTCTTCAATATTTATTATAAAGAAAACTTCTTACAACAATGTATTGGCGCAGACTCATACCAGCACGCAGGCACCCACCTGCAGAAGGCTACAACCTTCTCTCATTTACCAGCCTCTCCTGGAAGGGAGCTACAACCCCCTGATCTCGTTTACCAGCTACCACTGGAAGGGAGCTACAACCCCCTTACTGAAGGCTTCGACCCTTAGCACCACTACGGACCACGTTTCATCAATTTTCATACTGGATCCAACAACTTTCACAAAACATTTCTTGTAGGCCTCTCCTCTTCAGATTTTCAGACTCGACCCATTTCACACATACATCAAACTGAACCTTATAACCCATTCAATTTATTCATTGAATCATAAACCAATCAACCAACCAACCACTGATCTTTAATCATAATCAACCAACAACATAATCAGTGTTCAAACAACCCAGATCCAGATTTCTTCATTTTAGACTTGCTCCAGGTCTTCATCATTTCTTTGTTGATCTTCCTATAGCTTTATCACTTCCTTGACCAACTCCATAGATGCATCATAGATTCAGTGTTAACAGACAATAGAGTTTGATCATGCAGATATCTTTTAAAGAGATTTATTTATTTACAATCCTTTCACCCGCACACGCTGTAGTGTATTCCTCTTCTCCTTCAATAGATTTGCCTTTATCAATACCATGAGTAGAAAACCACTCAACTGCTAATGGTATTCCTGGACGGGATCAAAATAGATAATTCAGCGGGGTCTTGGTAATTAAATAATTAATTTTAAGATTTTTAATATCAAAATGGAACCCCAACCTTCGTTCTTCCATGCACAAATCGTCCCAAGGGTAATCTTTGTCTCTGCCAAATAATACTATAGCCAAGGTTAAGAAACATTAACGTGCTACTGACTCATCATAATATATATATATATCCATATAACCTTTCGGGCCCTTCAAATAATATTCAGTCTTCGACTTGAGGGTTAGGATCTCGACATAACCCAGCAACGTATATTGAACTAATTAATATTGAGGGAAATCGGGTCCCACACCCTTAATACCCAACATAAAATATATTTGCGAAACCCCTCTGTGGGTCCTTGTGGAGGCACCAAAAGGTTGATGCTGGCTTGGCATGCAGTGCCCCCGTAGTAATTCTCCATCGTTGATCTATGGTCAGCGCTTGATCTCCTGGTCAACTGTGGGGGCACCCCCTCCGATTATTTTAAAACTTTACACTGCCCCCGTAACATTACTTTTAATCAAAATTCAATGAACTTTTTAACCCGGACTTCAATCCTCAAACAAACTGGATTTCAATCTTTGACCTTGGGCCCACATCGCAGTCGGCCATTTGCAATGTGCGATATGCAATGGCGCGATCAAACAAAATTGCGCAAAGTTAACATTTGTGATTTGCGATGGGATCGCATCAAAAATTGGTGATCAAACATATGGCGGAACACTTGGATGTGCGATATTACGATTGCGCGATGGCGCGATGTTGCGATGTTGCGATGGCGCGATGTTGCGATGGCGTGATGGCGCGATGTTGCGATGGCGCGATGTTGCGATGGTGCGATGGCACGATGTTGCGATTGCATTGCGGATTTCAACGGCGGAACATATATAATGCAACATGCGATTACGATTTGCGATATCGCATCGCATCGCGATACTCCACATCAACAAGACACTAGACTCAAAAACTTGTGATTTGCGATTGGCGCTAAAGTGGTGGGGACCACTTGTCCTCCCTTTTCAGAAACTTTAAGTCTTTCCGCTGTTTTAATCAATTTCCTTCATACTTGGTTGTTGAGGGCTTAAAATCTTGAAATGATTGTCTTTAATAACTCTGCTCCTCCGTAGATTAAAACTACGGGAAAATATTCATTCCTCCTGCCCATAACAAAAATTAAGTCTCCCTTACAAATTTCCCATCCTTCTTGAATGCGTGTTGCTGTTCACCAAAACTCTGCTGCGCCTTTGTACTCTTTTCTCCCATTCTGTCTCTGCTCCTTCTGTTCTTCCTCTGTTCTTCTCTCCTGACCTTTGCCAATTCTTTTGCCATCAAGGACAACTTCATCAAGTAGGATTCCATCAAGGACAACACATTGCATCATATTGCCAACAATCATCAAGTAGGTTGCCATCAAGGACAACACATTGCATCATATTGCCAACAATCTTGCAATGAAACTTGTCACAGTGTCATTGGGCGAAAATGACAAAATATTACCAAGATATCCCCTTTCTGCTAACTAGGCTGCCATGTCACCATTATGTCCTGTTCTGCAATTTTTTTAGCTGTTTAGGAAAATGAACAACAAGCTCTATCTTCTTCATCCAGACCTCGTTTTCGACGAAATGAATTGCGCCGGATTCCTGGAGACGATCTCTTCGTTGTCGTTCAGTTTCAAATCGATTTTGAGCACTTTCATTTTTGAGCTTTTACATTGAGCACCTCATCAACACATTTTGGGCATCAACAACGTCATTTTGCAATTCTTCTGATATCTCATATTTGTCTTGAAGGTGAGTCACACTAGTTAGTTCGAAATGCGTCGACAAAACATGTTCATATGTGATTATCACATATAGTCACTCTATACAAACTATATATATTTTCAAGTATTTATAAATGTTATGGATAGCTAGTCTAGATCCATCTTAATTCTAACATATGAGAACCCAGAGGCATTAAATTTCTCAAAGTGAAAAAGTCATTTTTTAGTGCAAAACTTTAGAAAATGTTTGCACCTAGAGAGATTTGATTGTGAATGGCTCTAAACTGGTTTATTTATTAATAATCATTCATTATAATTATAGATTGTTTATTCTATTTTATTTTATTAAATTTTATTTTATTTTTATTTGTATGTAATTTGATTGAGTCCAAATGTTTACATAATATAGCATCACATCACATCACCTTGTAACATCTCTTCCATATTGGCTTGGAGAGTGTCTCTGGGTTGAATCATACATTGATGTATGTTATTACCAACTTAGATACATCTTAACTCGGGATCTATAAAAGAACCAAAAGGTATAATGATCCATGTGATGCAAATCTCTTTTTTGAATGCAAAAATTGGGAAAATTTTTACACCTTGAGGAATTTGATCTCTCTCAACCATTTATAGATCTTAAATTAAAATATAGCTACCCTTCCCCATATTCCTTATATTCAATTTTATGTAATTCAATTTATTTTATAAAAATAATTAGTTTTACAATATTAATTATAATTTATTTTATAATTAAAAATATTCTAATAAAAATAAAATTTTACAATAATCTATTTCTAATAATTTTAATAAATTTAATTTTAATTTTTCTTTTCATTATTGTGTTTAAAATATTTATAATAATTTTAATTTTTAATTATTAGTTTTTCTTTTCATTATTGTTTTTAAATAATGACAAAGGGTTATAAATGCTAAATTTCCATAATGAAATTTAACTTTTCGTTAATCAAATAATGTTATAAATAAATACATGAAGTGTTGTCTTAAGATAGGGAAACTATCTTGGACACACACTCACTTGGTTGAGAGAATCTCTCAACCACACACCGATCTAGGAAACATAATAGGAACATACTCCTCTAGATAGAAAGAATCACAAATGAGACAAGTAGTAATTACTTTTTCCAACACACCCCCTTAATGACTATGTATCTTGATATTAATCTGCAAATTCTAGTTGTGGTCAAAAATAACAAAAGGATATGTTGGCCTCCATATAAAGGACCAACCATACACCAAAATGCATGGGTGCCAACCACTGCAACTAGAAATCTCGTAGGATTTCCTTCACATACATGGTTATGTCAACCATTATAATTTCATATTGTACCTGTATATGTAAATCCCCCTCCAACATCATCATCATGGGTTTTATCAAATTACCCATAACCATGTTCTGGGTTTTATCGGATTACCCTCGACCATTCCAAAAAGGGCTCTCAGCCACCAAGGCTTAACTCAGCCACCAAGGCTCAACACTACCACCAAGGTAATCAATCAAGCTACGAAGGCTCAACACAACCACGAAGGCTCAAATCAACCATGAAGGCTCAACACAACCATGAAGACTCAACTCACCCACCAAGGGCATCAAATCTGCCACCAAGAGAGCCCAATCACCATGGGCCACAAATCTGCCACTAAGACATTTTGGCCACCATGAGCCACAAATCTGCCACTAAGATGCTCCAGCCACTAAGGCTGACCAGAGACTCGACTCAACCAGGCCCAGGGTTTTCTTGGCTTACCCTCAACCATGCCAAGGGTCTTGTCGGCTGACCCTAAACCATGCCTACAGGAATCCCTGTCCACTTCACTCTCACACATGGTTTGTGGATTACCACAAACTGACACTGCAAAGTGGTTTCCGGCTGACCACAAACCTGTAATTACAAAGTGATTTTCAAATTACTATGAACTTCATGGGGGTACACATGCCTCATCGGGCTTACATTACACACTCCAACTCTTGGAGTTACTAGGTACATACTCTACAAAGACCACAATAAAAACATCCTATACTTTCTTACTAATAAATGTATGTGACCATCATCAAGAGTCTATTACACAAACTCAATTGTCCATCCTCCTACAATCTCTGATGTAGCTCAAACCATGATCCTTTGATGTCATTTTTCACTGTCATGTCTTCATCATATTTGGTAGTCAATCATTCATGCAAATAGATGTGTCTATTGTTGGAATGGCCAGTTCCAACAAAAACTCAAACTCGTAACAATAGTTGGCCAGACTAAATGTCACAACAATAAAACATATAATATTTTTAACCAGATTTACATGAATGATGTGACAATTTTTAAGCATTTAATAAAATAAGAATTCAAAGTACTACCACCATTCAACAACTCCAATTGAGCGTAACCCACTAAGATTTCCACCTTGCGCATCCGATGTGCCGCCATAATTCCAAACCCAACAGATATTTTCACACGAGTGGGAGCCTGCTCATACTCCACGTCATCTGTGGGCATCTCATATCCACAAACTGGACAAGAATTATGTTTTTCAAGCCATGGAAGAATGCAAAAAGAATGGTACTTGTGTTTACACTGCAGGGAAAAGAGCGTGCAAAGAAGGTACATATTCATTGCAATTTAGCCAAAAATTTCTGCCCCGACAAGTGGTGCATGCTCTGGACCTCCCTCTGCACATTCTTGATGTCATCCTTGTTCTCTAGATTCCACTTTTTGATGGTCTTGCACACGATCTGATTGTCGGTCACCTTGTGCATGCATATGTGGGTTACCCCAAACTATCCACACCCGAGCTCGCACCCGAACATGTAGGTTGACTGAACCTCCTCCATGGGGCACCCCAACATGGGCCCATCTGGTTTCCGTTGTGCATACACCATCGATTCTTCTCCAAGAACGTAGTCGCAGAAGACTAGAGCACATGAACAGACACGAGAATATTGGATCTCATAGAAAGAGTCCAAAAGCCTTGTTATTATGGACATTCTGAGCTTAGGTTTAGTTTCAATAATCTCTCGCACAAAAAAAAGATGAAATCCATAGTAGATGAAAGATTTTTATCCCCTAAGAATTCCATCAACAGATCCACAACAGTACTTGCAACTTCAGGGAACTTAACAACGCATAAGTTGATCACCTACACCAACATTTTTCTATACTCTCCATTCTTATCATATTTAGTGCTCTGGGTATTTACGATACCAATTTTGAAAAACAATCACATACATCGTAGGCTCCATGGTGTGGATTCTTCCAAGGCTTTATGGCGGCTTGTTACACATAAATTTATAGGCTGACATTTAGCAAAACACAGAACGCTCCTCTTTGTGCTACACATTGCTCTTTCTTTAACATGTTTCCAGAAATGAAGCATCGCCAATACCCACACCCTACAACAACTAATCTGGGCTCCCGTCGAAGTACTGCAACTGGAACAACCACATATATGATTCCATTGATATGTCATCCTTCACAGCGTAGATATGTCGACGCACTTCAACAGCTCCAAAATAAATTTAATAATTCGACGGAGAATCAAAAAAACTTAATGGAAAAAACAAACTCTTTATTTCCCTTGGCCCAGGAGCAGCCAAGGACCAGGCCTAAAATAAATTTAATAATTCGATGGATAATAAAAAAAAATTAATGGAAAAAACAAGCTCTTTATTTCCCTTGGCTCGGGAGGGGCCAAGGATCAGGCCCATACGGGTTCTGATACCATGCTAAATCTTCATAAGGAAGTTTAATTTTTTGTTAATCAAATAATGCTACAAATAAATACATGAAGTGATGTTTTAAGATAGGGAAACTATCTTGGACACACAATCACTTGGTTGAGAGAATTTCTCAACCACACACCAATCTAAGAAACATAATAGAAATAGACTCCTCTAGACAGAAAGAATCAAAACTGAGACAAGTAATAATTACTTTTTCCAATAGTAAAGTGAGTGTGTCCACTCTTTATATTTATGTGTGGGTGGAGAATTTTTTATATCATAAAACAAAGGAATATATATGTAATCGACCCACACTTTGAAATGTAAAATAATTTTGATTATTTTGAATGATATTAATATAATAGTGTTTATTTGAAAAAATGTAAAAAATTATATATAGATATATAGGGTGAGAAGAGTGTAGGGTGGTATTTTGTTAAAGGTAATGAAATATATAATTTGATTATGTTTGGGGTGTAGGTTTATTTTTAGTATTAGAGTAGAAGGATATGTTTTTTTATACAGATTTTTCTTAGTAAAGAGTAGGTATATAATGTCTTTATTGGTGTTAGGAGACTTTGGGTTATTAGTTAAGATATTGGTTATAATTATCTTCTATGACATTGATGAGGAGAAGCAAAAGTATGAAGGTCTATTTTTTCTATTCAAAATTCTTTCATATTCCTCTGTCTAATAATCAAGATGCAAACACCATGGCCAATAAAATAACCATGTTAAAACTTAGAGAAATAGTTATTAATAGATAGAGTAATTTTTTCCCTCTGTGGTAACCTTCACTTAGGAATTTTTTTATTTCAAACATATTAGATAAAAATTGGTACATGCCACATGCCACAATCTCTTATAAAAATCAACTTGCTTGCTCAAAAATATGTTGGGAACAAATATAGACCAATGAGACCAATTATTTGATCTTCTCTTATAAAATTTAAATTATACGAAAAATAAACTTTTGAAATGTTTAAGAATGTACTAAAAAATATTCACTTTCCAAAATTTTATTTTAATAGTTAATTATAATTGGTAAAAAAAAAAAAGTGTCCATACCTTATATCAATTAATTGATGAATTGATAAACCTTATATGTATAATTCTCTTTCACAACACCAATGCCATAAAATCACTATACACACCATACCATCAAAATCAATCAATAAATATGGTGACATTTTTATATTTTTTAATTAGATACGAATTGATCAAAGTGAAAATATTTTTATATTTTTTTATTAGAAACCGAATTGATGAATCTGATATGTACAATTTTCCTACACAATGGCATCAAGATCACCACACACCAGCATCAATTTCACCCCATTGAATTCAAATGTAAGTATATGTTTATGATGAACTTATAAAGGACATCTTGCAGTTGCGGATCCAGACCTTTGGATTCGATATGAGGAAAAACAAGAGTAACATCTCTATTCAAACTAGAGGATGTTTTAGACACACAAATACCTTATATCCTGCTGTCCTTCATGCTCCTAGTCAGGACTCTAAAGCCAGTGTGGTTGTTCTAACAGATTCAAAAAATCAGAAGATAGAACACTAAGTCATTAAATGGGAAGATCTAAGTTTCCCTGAACACTGGGTTGTTAATAATCCCAAACCTCCCGGTATGCAGAGCATCACATCAGCCAATGTCCAAGAGAAAAAATCCTCTGCTGTCATTTCTTTCCCTAGAAGATCTACTATTGACCACAGAAAAATACATAATCTCTGCAAAAATTCACCTTTGTATAAAAGCCCTGAAGTTATTGATATTGCTTGTTCTTCACAATCCATTGTATATTGTCATCACATTGAGTTGTTCGAATTTTCCCAGTTAGTTAATTTTAACTCCATTGAAGTTATTTTCCCAAGTTGTAAATCTGCTGTAAATCTAAGCCAACTTGCTGAACTAGTCATTCACTATAACCATCATCCTAGGACTGGAGAAGCCCCGCCTTCCACATATGTTAATCCATTTCCAAATCCGAAATGTTCAGACATCCCATTTCCACATGAGTTTGGTCATGTGACGATGATGCACAGTCTACCTTCATTAGAAAATGAAGACCCTAGGCTAAAAGAAATATTCAGCAATTTGAGACCTCCTGGTATGCCCAAATATGGTATTGGATACTTGGAACAGTTAAATGATTTAATTCCAAGTAGCAGATTTAAAGGTATTCCTGCTGATTGCAAAAATCCATTAGTCCCTGAGATGCATAAGTTTTTCTCAGTCATGGACGGGTGTCCAAAGCATAAGATAGATACCCATTGGATGAAAGCCATGTTAAATTGGGATCTAATAACACACCCTGAGGCTGATGCTTTTGACAATAACACTAGCAGAGAAGAAAAAATAAGGCTTGCTACAGAATGGAAGAAACATATGGACTATAATAATGAATGGATATCTTTCTATTCCTGGAAGAAGATATCTGAAACAGAAGCTGTCATGATGACAGACACAGCTACACCTTATACTTCACAAAATTCATGGACTACCTTGGATGGTGGCAAGGTTGAAACCAGTTAAACCTTTCTTCCCTATAAAGGCATAATGCTATGAGAAGCACAAATTTCTACAAAGGTAATTCCTTTAGTGCTTAAATATGATAATTCCCTAGGCATAGATGGGAGAATTCAAAAGGCCAGTGAACAAATCAACTGGACAAATACTGCAATAAAAGGTCTAGATATGAATGTTTCCAAAGCAGCCAAAGTAAAAGAATATTTTGATAATATTCAAGTCTCAGTTTCTGATGTAAATAATAGTTTAAATCATATTCAGTTTTTAACTTCTTCTATAAGGAGTTATTCCAAATAATCTTTGGAAAAGATTGAAGTTGTAGAGGCTAAGGTTGAAAAAGAATTTCATTCAACCCAAGGATTAATAGAAAGGCTTTCTGTACAGTTAGATAAAGCTCAAATAAAGACTGTTGAAAAACCAATTCCAGCATCATTTCTTTATAAAAGAAATATTCAGATTCAACATCCTGTCAAACCAGTTGAGAGATTTCCTCACCTTCTTCCAAGAGAAGAAGCTCAATCCAGTAAAGAAGAAGAGCCTACAGAAAAAGTAAATGTAGCTTCTTTACTCAAAGAAACAGAAGAAGAGTCTCCCTCAGGACCATAAACTAGTATATTTCCAATATATGAACCATTGGAAAGTCAGTATACAAGATAGCCTTCTCCTAACATAAAGGGGAAAACTCCAGAAGCCTACACATTCCATCCAGATGCTCATAGAGAATGGAATGTAGACAATCTGGCTGTAGGCCAGATAAGGCAAGTAATTGATTTAATGTTCATCGAATATAAGATGATGTGCTTAAGAGGTAAGTCTGAAGTCGAAGCCTGTAAAACTCTCATTCAATGTTTTACTAGTATTTTATCAAAATGGTGGGAAATAGAATCATCACCAGCCCTCATAAGAAAAATGGAAAATGAAGTATTAAAGGATGAAGAAGGTGATATTGTTCATAACTCTAATGGTACTCCTCAAAATAATATGATATGAGCTTTGACTTCCATGATTATGGAACACTAGTGTGGTTCAGAGATAGAGATAGCTGACAAAAATGAGATGATTCTTATGAACATAAAATGTCATAAGTTATCACAATATGAAGACTTTCACAGGAAGCAAAGAATATTATTGGTAAAATACCCACAGAATTTGCTTTGGAAACAAATTTATCTTGCTGCACTTCCTTCTAAATTTGTTGACCTACTTAAGCAACATGATGCTTTCCAGTTGCCCTTTGAGTCTTATACTTGGGGAGAAATATATACCATCATTGCTAAAACAATGGTTGGATTATGTACTAATATGAAAATGCATAGGTCTCTGTAGAAAATTTCAAGCATGCCTGACGGCAAATCTATTTGCCATAAGTATGTTCTTTCTTTAGATGATCTCGTTGTAAAAAGAAGAAAGGCAAAGAAGTAGGCAAAGAAGGCACGCAAGCAGACCAAAGGATATCCAACTAGGTATAGCAGAAGCAAAAAGGGTCATCAAAAGGAAAGAAAAGGATATTAAAAATATATCCCAAAGACCCATTACTATCAGCCAGCTGACATCCATTTGCGTTCTCACAAGCAGGATAAATGGGACAAATTGACCTGTTGGTTATGTGGAAAAACAGGTCATACTTCTTCAAAATGTCCAGATGCAGCGAAATCCAGAAAGAACAGAGGCAGAAAATCTCAAGCTGTAGCTCGAAATAATATTTCCATCCTTGAAGAAACTAATCATGAAATTAGAATCACCTAGTGGTTTTCATGGGTTCCCTGAAAAATATCCACATTGTTATTATGTCTAGTCACAGACTGACAGTGACCAGTTTTCCTGTGGGCTTTCTGGTAAAAAGCCTCCACAGTGTAAGTATTCCTTGTTACAGTTTTCGTGGACCTTCTATACTTAAAGGTATCCAATTTGTATCTGTCACTCACATGCACATGTCTGGATAAGGAATCTCTGTGTGGATGTCGCCTCGGCGTTACCCGAAAGCAATGATTCCAAATCCACGTCATTAGGTTATACCAAATCCGATTTGATTGGTTGTCCCCCCTCTCATCCTATATAAAGAGGGTTAGGCTCATTCATTTGGCATCAGATGTTAGAGAGTCATGGAGTCTGAGTCTTGTGTGTTTTAAGAGTCGGAGTCTGTAATCTTCCTGCTTTGCATATGCAAGCTTTAAGCTTGATCTGCTTGCATGACGAAGTTTAGATCCAAGTTTATAAGTTGATCTGAGAAGCCTGTGTATCAGTGTGCTCAACACTGGTAAGAACCTAAAGTGGCCAGATCTTATAGTCGAGTCTGTAAGTGTGTTTGTGTGTTATATTCCATAGACAAATGTTCAAATTTTTGAAGGGAAGAAAGATACTGCTAGTGGTTTTAGAGAAATGAGACTTTTAACAATCCAGTATCAACATCATCATGTTATGCTCAACATTTTTATTAAAGGACAGATGTTCTCACTTAGAAAATTGATTGATTCAGGGGAAGATATAAATGTCCTTCATAATAAAATCATCCCATCCAAATATTTGGTAAAGGCCTTAAGAAAAGTTGTTGGATTGGGAAACAAAGAACTGCAATATGAGGTTCCAGAAGCCACCATTTTTTTTGATAAACATTGCATCAAATTAGCATTTGCAATTGTAGAAATCCCTATTGACTTCATTTTGGGAAATGTTTTCCTAGTAGCAGTAGAACCTCATGGATCAGCCAGATTAGAAAATAATAAGGCTGGCTATTTTATTACTGTGCCTAGTGCTAATGGGAGTCCGAAGAAAATCAAGTTGCCTTATATATCCACTCCTAGAATTTCTAGTATGGTCTAAGCCATGGAACAATTAAATTTGGCCAGTAATAATCTTGAAGATTTAAAGGATTTGAAGGCAACACTGAGAATTGGAGAACAGTTGGAGTCTCCACATATCAAAAAGAAAATCTCTGTTTTAATACAAAAAAATTGAAACAGAATGCTGTGCAGAAGAGCCAAATTCCCTTTGGCATAGAAAACAACACTTTGTTGAACTGCTTTACAGGTAAAATTATGAAGGAAGGCCCTATAAGATTAAGGCAATCCCCATGAACAGAGAATACATAAAACTATGCAGCAAAAAAATTGAAGATTTTTTGAAATGGAAGTTGATAAGGGAGTCTGACAGTCCTTGGAACTGTTATGGCTTCTATGTAAATAAAAGATCAAAACAGATCAAAGGGATTCCCAGATTGGTCATAAATTACAAACCTCTGAACACTGTTCTTGCAGATAATACATATCCAATTCCACACAAAAGTGAACTATTGGCAAGAATTGCAGGTGCCAAAGTATTTTCAAAGTTTGACATGAAGTCTGGCTTTTGGCAAGTGGCTATCAAAGAAGAAGATAAGTTTAAAACTGCATTCAGTTTCCTAGCTAGCCACTATGAGTGGAATGTGATGCCTTTTGGGTTGAAGCATGCACCAAACTCCACACCTCAGCACATGTATAGCCGACAAGGGTGATCTTGGAGACCTGGACCTGAGATAGAATTGACCGCATGGAAACCAGATTGAACGGCCAGGATATAAGCTTCAATTCTTTTCTCAGCAACCATAAGCATGCTTTTAGTAGTATTTTAATATGATTTACAACATTCCATGGATTTTTTGTATTTTCTTTGTTGAGGTAGAGTATAACGCTCATCCTGAATTTTAATTTTATGTACATTGCAGTTTTTTTCGTTTTTTCATGCATGGAATAAATTTAAATGTTGACTTTAATTTATATCTATTATAACTTTGGACTTTGATATATTCAATCTCTAATTAAGATAAATGGCTCTGGTTCATTTTGAAGGTGGGCAGTATTGATTTCTCTACTAAATCTCAGAACTTTGAAATATTATGTATTTAATTTCTAATTAACAATGGTTCATTTTGAATGTTGGTATTATTGAATTCTCAATATATATATAGATAAGATCAGTTTTGTTCTATTAAAATTTAATATAAAAATATTCACTATGTTAAATTACTAGGTTAATTCATATATATAACTAATGTAGATTACTAAGTATTAATATAAATCAAATTTATTTTTTTACTTTAAAAAAACTTTATATTTCAAGACATTTAATCCCTCTTAGCACTTGGTAGATCTGAAGTTAAAATAAATTATTAGTAATAATTATAATTACAATTTAAATTATTTTTTTATGTTATTTGACCTAGTCCAAATGTTAAAATGGACATTACATTATAACACGTGACCAAGTCAATATATATATATATAACCTATTCATTAATCCTCACTCATATCGTATTTAATTACCTTAATAATGTTGGTAGAGGTAAGTGAATGTAAATGGGTCAAAGACCCAAAAAAATTGTATTATTCATTTATTAATATATTGCGAAAGATAAAAACAAGAGCAAGAAATAGATATTTTGATGCTTGGTATGGGAGTTTTCTTAAGAGGAGATTTGTGAGGGGGGATTATAAAGTTTCCTATCCTCCTGAATTAATGTTATGATTCTCCTAATTCGGTAGTTGAGGTACCCAAATGTTACCACTTATGAGGAATCAAGGAAGTGGTACTAAACTTCCCTAAGAGTATGAGCTACATAACTGCTTTCTAGAGAATATTGGTTCCCACATTGCCTAAGAAAGGTACCCAAATTCCAATAGGTGGATAACGTGTGCATGGAAAAGAAAATTGTAAAGGTAAGCGAGGAAAGAGAGCTTAGTGGCATGCTTACAAAGAACATAAGGAAAAGAGGAGAATGAACCCGAGAGAGTTCCTAACCAAGTGATACTGAAAAATATGAAACCAAAGAGTGTGAAACCTATGAGAACACAATAAACCATGTGAATTGAAATTGAATTTGATTAGGACATCAGTGCAGAAACCTTCATTCTAAGCAAGGGGGCCATAATAATTTCTTGAATTTTGTGCTTAAGGAAATAAATATAGTGCAAGAGGAAGTGTCGACAAACCATAGACTTAGTGCAAGGCTCCATCTATGCAGTGCCAACCTAAGTCGGTCATACCTTATATATTAAAATACCTACATATGCCTTACCTTGAGTGTTAAATGGCCCTATCTCAGAAGTTAGAAGGTTGAGCACTGATTTTTCAATGTATGAAGAAAGTGGCTTCCATATCATCCATCAAATTTGAACTTTGTGAACCATAAGTGAAGCTTCTCTTAAGGCATCATATTTGGCACAGGTTTAATAGTTACAAGAAATATTGTATTGTAATTGAGCCTATTGGTGTGATGGAACATGGCTCAACCTTCTTTAGCTTCCAACAAATTCTAGTGGAACATATAAGTGTATTATTATCTTGTAGATGAAATGTAATTATTAAATAAATGCTTCATGTTTAACTACTATATAAGATTCATTGTGTATGTATGCAATGATAGGATGAAATTTGTTGTGATGCCTTATTTAATATGTATGAGAACTGAGTTGGGTGTAATGTTCAATCTGGTTGAATACCAATATGTATTATTTTTATGAATAAGAATTTTGTATGCAATACAAAAATCTCATTTATGTCATCTATCATTAATTGTGCGATGTATGTTCATCATTTAAGAACTTAAGATGTTACCTTTGGCTATAACAACTATAATTATTTACTATTTCATTAATGATTCCATGCTAAGTCACAGTGTATATACTACAATTGTGAGGTAAGATTTGTATGTTGGTAGGAGCTTGAGGCTCCATAAGAAACTTGAGGTAACCCAACAAGTGACCTCTCTATTATATAAGTGATGGAGATGTGTAAGTTGGAAGTCTATTTGGTTAAAGGCAAAGAATTGTTATGGTCTTGGAAGAGGATGAAGAGCTAAAAAGTGGAAGTGGGAAGAAATTTTCAAGTTTTCCTTATAAATTTGGAATTTGGAGGTGTCATCCTTAGCCCTTGGTAATATGGTCCAACAGGATACATAGCCAAAGGCCCATCAAAATGGGGCTTATCGAATACTAGGCCTTGGAAAAATGTTGGAAACACATTGTGGGAATATCTGATATAACATGAATCCGATAATTGGGGCGACACTTTACAATAGATAATATGTTAACTAGATGCATTTATTGATGGCCTTGAACATCAAAGTATTAGGAATTCCTATAGGTTGATGTCATGAAACATGATGTGGAAATGTCACGTGTACAAAACTTGTCACCTAAATTCAACCTTCTGTCTTTCCAGCTAGGTGAATATGAGTTTCATGTGGCACATGTTAGCAAGTGCCATGTGTCAGAGAAAATGTCAACCTCTGCCATATGTCAAGTTGTGATGGAATGTTGGAGGATGATGTGTCAAGATTAGCTATCATATCGAAATATCAACATATCAATATTTTCATGTGGGTCAAGCCTTGAAAAAGTCTCTGATAACTTGATAACCTACTATACACATCAATAGGGTCGCGTTTCTATCACACGAAAATTTTCCATGTGTTAGATGATGAATGAGTGTTCAAGAAATGAGGTGATATGACAAGTTTTACTGCAAGTCATCGACCTATAAAGAATTATAACTCTACAATTATAGATAGATTATTGATACTCATATCGAAGGGCATCACATATCAACATATCTAAAGATTCTACCATATCAAAATATCAAAGGGTTTATACCCTTTGCGACATATCGATGGTTTGGAACTACTAGAGTATTGGCATTCTGTAACACCATAGGTTTATGAAATTGCACTTGTAATGGAAAATATTGATATGATGTAGCTTCAGTATGATAGATATGATAAAATATTGATATGATAAGTTGTTGATGTTTCCATTAAGGGGTAAATCTTCAAAAAGGCATAATTTTATGCATGAAAATTGGAATGAGATGAAGTTTATATCATTCGAAAGCTCTTGATGAGTAGAAGATGAGTTTAGTATCAAAAATATGATTTGAGATGATGGAGGTAAGAGGAAAATTTGATAACCCCATCTTCATAAAAAATCTTGATGGTCAAGTTTAATTATGCTCCACAACCCTAATATGACATAAATATTTTTGGTGTGTTAGAGAGTGGTATCATAGTTGTGATTCAAATATTAGGTCTAGAGGGCAAATATACACCACAAAAATGATTTTGGAGTTTTAATATAGAGAGCTAAGGTTCAACAATTAGATTGAATGGGATCTGGAGGCATAATTATCATAGATAAATTGGGAAGCCATGATAATTTTTTTATCATATCTAATATTCAAACACAAGGCCTTAAGGGTCAGAGATGTACTACAAAGGTGAACTTGAGAAATATATAGATCTTGCTAGTTATGTTTTGCTAGTAGTAGTGCTACCTAGATTTAAAACACACACACATATCATTTAATCTAGAAAATTTGTATGAAAGATACTCTCTTGAAAATGAGTCATGTTTCATAATTTGTTCCTTGTGGAAAATTGTAGAAAGGAGTGCGAACTCCTATAATTGATGCTTACCTTAAAATCAACAAAGTATTATTAAAGGCTAAGAAATTAAATGGATATAATTACATGTGAGTGGTTGTGAATAGATTCAATACATGTCTTGCATGACAAGGAAATGCACATCTAAATAAATGCATGTGTGCATAAAGAGAAAATGATTGTTGTGATAAATTATTAAATTAGATTGATGAGTTTTGGAAGTTTATTTTACTAATTGGAATACTAAATGAAATATGAAGGTGACTTCCAATGGAAGAAAAACTTGAATTCCAGAAAATTATAGTCCAATGCATATTTGTCCAAAGTAATCAAATATTCAAAAAAATATCATATATTTTCTTATGCTAGCATTGATATGTTGTTTTTAGCACATAAGAAGAAACCGAATCGTGAAGGAAAAATTACTAGTAGAGTAGTACACTATAACATGGAGGAGATTCCATGAATTATGGATGATGAATCAAATGAAAGGAAGGTTATAGAATATATCACATATTTGGTAGAAACAATGAGTAGTTTAAAGGGTGAAATTTAGAGCTAAAACACTGAAAATGGCAAACTCATTAGAAAACAAAATAAGTAGGAAGACTCTAAATGCAATCCTACTAAAAATCTTGTCATAGAAGAAAAAGTTATTGCAATCTAGACCAATTGATAGAGATGTAGAGAGATACTATGATGAAAATATTAGGGAGGTCCATGAACTCAAGTTGGGACAACCCTCCTTGGATGACTATGCCAACTAGTTCAAACTTAAAGTATGTACAATTTATTAAAGAGGAGGAGATCAGAACAAATTTTTTTCTTAGAGGGTTTCCAAAATATTTCCAAGATTAGGTAGAGAATGAAGAACCTAAGACACTTGATGACACCATATGAAAAATAAAAACATTTCTATGATAAATTAAAGACTAAGGTTGAGAAATACTTTTGAGAAGACCCACATTGATAAAAATTCAAGATACATTAAAAAAGCGTGTTCTATCTTGAATTTTTATCAACGTGGGTCTTCTCAAAAGTATGCATAATGGGTACTCGTTGGATGCATAATTTAATTACACATCCAATGAGTGTCTACACTTTAAATTTGAGTAAACATATAAGGAGATAAGGAAAAAATACAATTAAAAGAAGTAGTTTTTCTTCTTTTCCCTCCAAAATATTTGCATGTACCTCTTTTTAAATTTAAATGATTTTGATTGTTTTACATATTATGACATGGAAATTACGTGAAAATTTCATGGGCACCTTTAGGCTGAAATTTCCTCTAATGTTGAAGAGATAGTTATAAAGGTAAGGGAGGAGAGAGAGATTGGTGCCATGAGAAAATAAAATGCAAGATGAAGGATAATGAACCTGAGAGAGTTCCTAACAAAGTGATACTAAATAGTAGGAAACCATAAAGAGTGAAACTACGAGAACATCATAAACTATGTGAAGTGAAAGTGAATTTGATGAGGACATCAATGTGGAGGTCTTTACTTTGGGAAAATGGCATGTTGTAGCATACAACACCTGCCCATTAGTTTTATTTTTAATAAAACATAGGGTCCCTTTGAAATTTTTCTAAGTGATTTATTTTTCTTAGTGATAAGATTGTGTATTATTTGATGAATAAAAGGGATAAAAAACTAGAATAACCCTCTTTTCTAGTTTAATAAACCTTTGAAAAAACATTGAATACACTTAGTTTTAAAGGAAATCCCAGAAACTCGGAATCCCAGGATCTCGTAACTTCAAATGAATTGATATTTAAAATAATTCCGGGGTCCAAGATCCAGGAACATTGAAGAACAATACCATCTCCCACTATCCAGTATAGAGGCCTTCCCGCAAGCTTAACTTCTCGACTCTCAGTCTAACCCAGAATCCAAAATATAATTTATAATTCCAATTTAAATAAAAGCTGGGATCCACATCATCCTTTAGGAGAAAGGACCCACATTTACACATAATTGTTAAAAATATGATGTTTTTGTTAATAAGCATGAAAGCTTGCGACCCTAAAAAAATTTGGATAATTGAATTTTTTAGAGGTTACGAGATCCAAGATGTGACATTTCTGTCGGATGTATCCTTTTCACATGGTCTCCCGCTCTTGCCTGTCTAATCAATTGAATTGGTAATTAAAGGACCTAATTGGCACATTAATAATTGAAACTCATAGTTTACTTTTAACTTTTTTTTATCCTTATTTCCTTTATTATACATGTTATGCGGATTAATCCCTCTTGCGGACAAGAGTGATCTCCCTAGTACCCTACAGATTTCTAGAAACAAACATCCATTTATAAATCATTTTGTCTAGATTATATGTAATTCAGAATTATTATAAACAAAGAAAGAGGACATTCCCCTACCTTTAAATCCGACGTTCGGTGCAGTCTTTAATCTAATCGCTCCAAAGAGGCTTCTTCAGTAAGTAGAACCTGCAATCAAAGACAGACAAAAGAATTAAAAGCACCTACAACATATAATAATTGAGAATAATTAATCTAAATTAGTGATCAAGGAATCTAAGTATTGAATTATTCAAATAGACACAAGAACAACTCAATGAGAAAAGGAGATCCATATGTATTATCTTGAATGAAAAGAGTAACTTTACAACCTGATGCCTTGATGTCGTACAAGCTCCTCCCAGGGTCCTGAACAATCATTCCTCCTTCAGATTGACAAGCCTTCTTCTCATTGAACTAGCATAAAGTTATGGACATGAGTGTGTGATCTTTCTCATACCAATAATTACTAGTATAGAGAGTATGCTCTCTTGAGAATTTCTTCAGCAATTACCTTACATACGCTAGGTACAATATACCCTTGAGACTGAAACATGAGCTCAATTTATAGGGAAATGGAGGTAGTTTCAATTCCATGAAGAGGGGGATGGATTCCTCTCATGAAGGGATTTGAGCTCTATATACCAAGGGATAAACTCCATGAGTGAAGGGATAGAGCTCCATGAGTGAAGGGATAAAGCTCAAACTGATCGCGCCTCTAGAAGCTTCCAGTTGGGAGAATATTCATCCAGCTGGGCTTCTAGAACTTAATTTTTCCTTTATTTGACTATTTATGGGGGTTCACGGGTTTTATAAGAAGAACATGTGGGATGTGCTGCAGGCTATAGAGAAAATATCTGCGGATCTGCAGGAAAAAGCTAGGAAAAGTGCGGTGTTAGAATTTTTAGGGTTTTAATGAGCTTTTCTACAATTCCAAGACTTGGTTTAGGAACATTGTGGTTTTTGACTTCTAAGGGAGAAAAATATAGGTGATGATGAACCTATATGGACAGTCAAATTTCATGGTGCAAAAATAACGTGTAACAAATTGCCCCCTAAAGTGCGAAGTCTGAGGTAGTTCTAAAGAGTGAAGTGCTTTATCATTCCGAGGATTAGATTGCGGACACACCAGTCAAAAACCTATAAAAGCATGCAATGCAAGCATATATATGTATATCATCGCTGAGGTAGGAATTCCCATGCTCGGATCAAAACTAACTAAATGTTCAGGTACAAAAATGATTTTAAAATTACATCAATAGTAGACATAGTATGGACACAACCATCTTTCATAAATAGTCTACTGTATCATGAATAATAAAACTCCTTGCAGCTTGGATGGTGGAAATTAGATCCAGGGTCTTCATTTTCGCTTCGCAAACTAGTACGATTCTAACCATGCGATTGATTGTGTTGAAGTTGAACATGGTAGAAACCACTTGATTACCAGTTAGTGATGTGAACTATTAACAAGTGTGAGAGAGACCACCAATAATAAAAATGGCTCTCAAAGTACTACGTACAATCCATGAAGTGTGAATGAATGATTTGCAGTCGAACACTTCATGGAATCATTTGATTGAAGGTAAATGATGCAGCTTATCGTCGAAGGCGATAAACCTACCATTAAGGCATGCATATCCCAAGGCGCTGATAGGATTCTAGATCAAATTTCTAGATAATGCGTTGTCGTCGATAGAAAGCGACCTGTCGTAGGAAAGCCCACGACACGAAACCATTAGATCAAGTTTTGAAGAAATATTTGCAAGGACTAACTCAGGGATGGTCAATGCGAATGGAGACAAATTTTTGCAATGAATGATTTATTTGAACTATCTCTTGAACAAATAACGACACTGCAGATGGTTTGGTAAAAATTGACCTAAAGCTAATACCTAGAAACCGGCTGAAGACTTTCAATGTGGTTTGATTAACTGTTAGACAAAGGATTTTCCCAACCCAGGTACAAGTGTGACAAAAAGTTTCATGTTCAAGAATGGTATACTGCTTTTAAAACAAGGGTGACAACTGGATTCCTTTTCTCTTTTCCCCCCACCATCACTGGTAAGTACCTCTTTATTTTTTACAAGGTTGAGGAGGATCACATTTGCTTATTGTGTAAGCTCATCCTTCGGATGAGTCCAACTTAGTGTTAAAATCGAACCCTAAGAAGGAGTGGTTCGTTCCTGTTTGTAATCGATAGGTCCTTTACTATTAAATTTTAACAAGTCTAGTATAGGAGAAACTCGACGTTTTTCAGTTTTAGGGAGTTGGAAGAAAAACATAAGTAAACTCCATGGTTGTACTTTTTCGTAAATTTAGTCTCTTAGGCCCGAAAAAGGATAAAATAATGTAGGAGATAACTCTATTGACCATGGTTAGTCAACGTATACCTTTTTCGTAAATAGTCCATTTTAGTCCGGAAAAGGGGTAAAATTATACTGAAAGGACGACTGTTCATTTCCTTTAACGAGTTTGAATAGTCAAGTACTCGGCGATATTTTCATGTTTAGAGAGTCTGAAAAGGGCTTAAAAGAGAACTCCAGGGTTTCGCTTTTTCGTAATTTACAAGAGCCCGAAAAAGTGATAAAATTATAGTCATCATCAAAATAATTCTTTTTCACCAAAAACCTATAATCTACACAAAAGTAAAAAAATTAAACATACCTGCTCCAAAGAAGTAAAAATATTAAAAAATAGCCCTTTTAAGTGAAAAATAAATAAAATAAAATATTTCATTCATTCAAAAACTATAAAAAGGAGTTTAAAAAAGTCATTTTCACCTTTTATCTTCAGAGTAGTAAATTGAGAGCTTTTGGCAAAAAAAATCTGGAGTTGATATCGGGAGAACCGACCGCTCAAATCATGATTCGTCAGAACCAAGTAATCCACAACACTCTTCTCTTCATTTCTATCTGATTTAATTCTCTTTTTTGGATTTAAATTCATTTTTTGGGGAGAAATTATGTTCAAAAATGCGCCCTCGGGGGTTCGTAGGTCATGCACGCGCTACCTGCGGACCCCCATAATTTTCTAAAATGAAAATTATCAAGCTACTGCAGTTTTTATGTAGAGCTTGTGTGGACGTCTACACTGTCTCCACACAAAAGCTGAGAAATGTTTGTTGAGTCTAAAAAATGTTCTCCATATTCATACATATTTCCATTATATCATAACCATTTAGCTCTTATTTCATAGCCATTTGACCTAAAACCCTACATCAAGTAACCATTTTCATAAATATATGGGTTAGGATCCTTGTTTTCCAAAGTTATTTATTTTATGTATTTTAAGTGAATCTATGATTAGAAACTAGAAAATTAACATAGTTTCATATATCTATATATGTGTTATGAGTTTTGTGACATGTGTAGGTCAAAAGGAGACTTCTAGAAGACCCTTATGTGGCACTCTAAGGCCAAATTCGAATTTGGTTGGAGAAGATTATGAGATCAAGAGGATATGTGTCTCACTTTGTCAAAGTTGAAACCTTAAGAGTATATGTGTCTCACTTCCTTGTTGTATTGAAACTCTAAGAGGATATGTGTCTCATTCCTCAAGTTGTGTTAAAACTCTAGAAAGACATGTGTCTCATCATTTCCTATTTTGATTGTAACTCTAGAGATGGAGGGAGAGATTCATGGACTCCCATTAATGAGATGTCTCCTCATATTTTGTATAAATAGGAGAAGCTTTCTTCTATCATAGGTAATGAGGAAGTAATGAAAAAGTAGTAGAGAAGTCTTTTGTAACAAAGTTCAAGATGGAATGGGATGTAGATTTGTGAGTTCTTTTTAATAGAGAAATTCAGTTCTTTGATGTTATTTTGATTACAACTTTAAGGAGCTGAAGGACTTCACCAAATTGGTAGCAGAGGGCCCCTGCTATCCAAGGAGGTTTTTACATGTTTTCTAGATAAGTTGCTTTCAATTCTGTTTTGTCATATTTCCTTACTTAGATTGCTTTCTGAAATCATAGCTTTTAGCATAATTTTTAGCTTTTAGATTACAGTAGGCAGCCTGGGCATTTGCACATCTTTTTATAATGACTAATGACATGGAATCAATATTTTCCTTCTGCTAATTTACTTTTCTTAGTTTTTGTTTAATTCCAGCACTATTTGTTTATTTCAGTCTTGCACATTTGCTTTAGTAGTTAGATTTAGATATTAAGTTGCTCATGTCATTTTCAGTTACCTCCGAAAGCCATAGCTGGACTAATGGTGAGGGATTGAAGTATGAGTGTGTAGTTTGATATTAGTTTACTTTTCTACAAGTTAGATATATTAAATTGCTCATGTCATTTTCAGTTACCTCCGAAAGCCATAGCTGGACTAATGGTGAGGGATTGAAGTATGAGTGTGTAGTTTGATATTAGTTTACATTCTGCAAGTTAGATATATTAAATTGCTCATGTCATTTTCTGCCATCTAAAGCTGGCAGTCAGACTAATGCTAGGATTGAAGCATATATAAGTCGATATTAATACTTTTCTCGTAAGTTAGATATATTAAATTTCCTTCAAGTCCTTTGGGGTTTACCTCCTAAAGCCATAATCAATAATGGTGAGGGATTGAAGTATGAGGGTGTAATTTGATATTATTTTATTTTTCTGCAAATTAGATATCAGATTGCTCAAGTTGTTTATGATTACCTCCGAAAGCCATAGTGAGACTAATGGTGAGGGGTCAGAATATGAGTTGATGTAATTTGATTTTAGCTTTACTTTGTTTGCAATTCTTGGATTTCTTTGAGTACAGTTTCTTTTGTATTTAGAAAGCAGCAAGGGTAATGAGTTTCATGATCAATAGTTCATTGTTTGTTTGATTAGTATAGTGTCACATTTTCATTTTCTTTTAGGAATTAATTTTGTCATTGTGTGTTTTAAAATTCTTTTGAAGTTTGGAAAACCATTAGAAGGACATCATTGTCTTGAATATTTGTCTCCATACTTGTCCTTTAGAATTTCCATCTCACATTAGGAAACCAACCAAGTCAATAAAAATCCAAAAACGCATAAAAGTAAGAGGGTTATCTTGTGCATGCATAGTGTTTGCCACTTCCGCCGAAATACCATTTAATCCTGGTTGATAATTTATGTTGGGCACTTAGACACACTAAATCAATTAAACAGTGCACCGCGGAGAGCCTGTAAAATTAATAAATTCTCTCAAAAATGGTTAAATTTTCACACTCAAATAGTTTCTAACCTTCAAATGTGTCCATTTGCAGACTATTTCACCATGCTAGAGTGGAGAAATTGTGAGCATGAAGATATAGAAAATGAAGCCATGAATAATCCTCAAACAATGCGAGTGTTAAAAAATTGTGGTTTATATAAGTTCTGGGTGATTCAGGGTATGAGAGCACAGGTAGAGCTGATGACATGGTTAGTGAAAAAATGGGATGTTCAAAATTAGTGCTTTATCATTGGCGACCATCGACTCGAAATCGAGCTCGAAGATATTTATTTTCTCACTGGATTGTCCAAAAGAGGAGAAAATATATCCTTTTTTGGAGCTAGACATGGTGGGCTACACGTTGCTAGCTACAAACAAGAGTTTTGCAGTGATGCGACAGATCCAAAGGATAATCACATAGACATAAAGACGATCTTGCGACTAGATCTCAAAGTGATTGAATTCATAGTAACCAGGCTGTGTGGAAGTGTGGATCCACATGTAGCCACTAAATCTCAAATGAAGACCGCAGTGGAGTGTTTTAGAGGCACCATTTTCAACTGGTGTGAAGGGGTATCAGCCAACATGAAAGGCCAACTAACTAAAGCAAAGAACGCAAAGTAAAAACTTTGGTTATGGCGCCATTTTGATTTCATTTGCTCTGGAGATAATTCCACTTCTTGGCCCTCAGCTTATTCTAGTGGATCGTGGGGAGCCTAGAGAACCTTAGATGGTATGTTGGGTTGCATTAATGGCCCACCATGGTGGTGACAACAGTTCAATGGTTTGGTTCACTTCGGCTTACTTTATGTGGCTGTAGAACCAAGTCTTCACGATTGAAGACTTCCCCTATGCAAGTATATATTTCAGAGGTGATCCTGAGATGTCCTTGCCTCCAGGAGCACAATGGGACGAATCAGGTAAGCGAATCATTTTGATGTGTTTTAAATAATTTTTTTATTTTTATTTTTTATCATCGAATACTGATAACAAAATATAAATGCAGATGTTGGTCCATGACGACCAGCTACACTCTGCCACTTTGAAAGGCAGAAAGCAGAGCCTATAGTACCACCATAGGATCAGGCAGCAGAGATCCTAACTAATATGGAACACAACCTGGAGAGGTTAACCATAGATATTCCCAAGATAGGGATAGATGACATTCCTCTCTGGCTTCAGAGACATGTTACAGGTGTACCATGACAGTTTAGGAGATTCCTGCGCAAGGTGGCGCATGGGATAGTCTACTACCATGATCATCATCACAAATAGTGGATGATCATTGTGGATTGACATATTTTGTTTTTTGTATCAGTATCTATTAGTTCATAAGGTGTTTGAACCTATGATCACAGACGATGTAATAGTTTTTGAAAACAAACCTATCTATGATATTACTACTTTCTCTAAGTATCTTGTTTAACATGTATCGAATGTTGTTTTGGTTTACTGTTTTAACATTGCAAATGTCTATTTAGAACATGATTAGCTAATGCATTAGCCAATGTGTTTAAATTTCTTGAAATGTGTTGATATTCGATGTAATCAAATTGTCTTTCCAAGAGACGAACCTTCAAAAATAATCTCAATAACATTGGATTTTTAATTGCATATACTCTGCTTAAATGTAATACAATGAGTTCTGAATCTAACCTAATGATCAAAATTCGAATACCAAATGAAATGGCATCAGATAATAACTCAATGACTGCGCTATATTCTGTAATATTGTTCGTTGTTTGACCAAGTCTTACCCCATGCATAGAAACTAACCCATCAGTGGGTGAATAGATAACCCAAGTTGCGGAAGAAATATTTCGTGTACTACGACAGGCACCATCGGCAAAACCAATGTACGTTTGAATGGATGTTGACATCTGTAATATCAAGCGTAATCAAGATAAACAGTGATAGTAGTAAAAACAAACTTAAACTAGGTACACTCATCTAATCTAAGGCACACTAACTAGAAAAATAACCAATATACAAGTGAGATCTTCACACGAGAATCAGGCATAATATCTCTTCAGTTAAAGACCATTTCTGGGCTTATCTAAAGAGACCCCGTCTTAATTAGT
Organism: Pinus albicaulis; assembly: GCA_034641835.2. Lineage (NCBI taxonomy): Eukaryota > Viridiplantae > Streptophyta > Pinopsida > Pinales > Pinaceae > Pinus > Pinus albicaulis. Next base: position 262,442,306 of record CM076583.1, read on the forward strand.
CAATTCATAGGCCCTTTTGGTAAGCACTCGCTTGACAATGTAAGGACCATGCCACATTGGTTTGAATTTACTAACACCTAGCTCATCATTAGCTTGATCATATACTAATACTAGGTCACCTTCTGAAAAAACACGAGGTGTAACACTTCGATCATACTGAACTTTCACATGTTTCTTATGAGCTTCGGTGTAATATCCCAAAATGGGGATGCAACAATACATAAGCACAATAATAGAATAGAAGTAATAAATTAACTCATAAAATGTGTTGAAAAACACATGGCCATCAATTAGTGTTATAGCAACAACTTATTATGCTTTTTATGATCCCAAAAGTTGGGGAAATGCAGCAATATGGACCATAAAAACGTTATTTTCAGAATATTCCATTATAAAAGGGAGAAATAATGTTGGGATCCCTTAGCTTATGTAATATGGGACTTACATCCATAATAGAATAAAAAACAAATCCCTTTTGATGTGTTAAACAGATCTCCCAGTCCCAATATGGCTTAAAAATGCTGAAATCCCATGACTTAAGCTATACAGGAATTTCTGAAGCATGCACAGTGTAATTTTATGAGGATTTCAGATACAATATGATGCAAAATTCAGATATAGAGTTGCATTGCTAAAAAAAAATGAAGAAAAATAGGGATCTAGCCCTTTTACACATCAGGAAGATAACTTGGCAAGGGTTTCATGAAAGCATAAATAAAAAATGTTGGATCTGCAGATCTGGATCTGAAAGGGACACAGTCCAACTGAAGTTATGCATATATACAGCTGAATGATACAAGAAGTGAAGTAGGATCCTTCTTACAAGCTTTCCGGGAGAAGGGTTGGCCCTTTCCCTATGGGACAAGCTCAAGATTGAGGGATTTGACCCTCACACTGCAACACTGCAAGAAATGATGCAGTTCCTACAAGAAACTGTGTTGTAGATGATGGAATTCCTTTGGCCAAGTGCCAAGATATGAAATTCTGCTCCAATATCTTCCTTACTGATCTTCCAAAGGAATGGAGGCTCCCTCCTCTGAAAAATAAGTGCAGGAAGTGGTGTTGTGAACTCCCACTACAACACCTTGCAACACAACATTATAATATTGCAGAAATAACACTGTAGCTGAAGGAGGATGCTTGGTATCAAGCCTGGATGTGGGGAGAATCAGTACAAGCTCCTTCAAGAGGCCTCTCAAGAAAGGAGAAGGATTCCTAAACAGGAGATCCTTGTGCTAAGCAACACAACAATCTCAACTAAGCAGTTGAAGAAAGTAGAATAGTCTACGCAAACACATCAAAATACCGTTCACAAGATTTCTTGCTATGGCTACCTTGCCCTCATTTTAAACATGTGTGAGCCTTCTTGCCTTGGGCCCCACTCATTAGGGTTTCCTCCACCAAGGAATCTTCCTCCCACTATCTCTACGCTGTCTCACAAGATGATCTCCACCTCCTATCCCAACACTATTGACTTGGTCAAACTTGACCTTGTCCACATGCAAAGGTCTCTGTTCACACATGAGAGTGTGAAATCTAGCTCTTATGTTGATCCATTTTCACATTATGAGGGATTTTATTCAGATTTTTATTATGCATGGGCTTCCTTACCCATTTATTCATATCCTAAGTGAAAACAACAAAATTTAATATTCCAATTTGCTGCATGAAAATATTGGAATATTACAGTCCTCCCCTCCCAAATGTTGCTTGTCCTTAAGAAACTGCAAGGATATAATTGAAGAGTCTCCCCTCCTCCTACTGTAGCATCCACATATGATGAACTCCTCCAAGGAATGAGATGTTGTCTCATCAATGAATCTCCATATTGCCTCTCCCAAGCATGCAAGTTAGCTAAATAGCTATCATCATGAACCAATAGAGTACTCAAGAAGGCAATAAGGTGTTGTCCAGAGGTCCCTTTGAGGTATGGGATCTAAAATGTATTGGGAAACATCATTCCCATGTGGATTCTCCATCCCCAAGCAATCATCCATACAAAATGAGTCACCTCCCAACATGGCAACTCCTGAAAATGTTCCTCCACCTTGAGATCATGCAAAGTAGGTGGGCTGAAAATCTGAATATGGTAGACATAGTAGCCTATCCCACGCTATCCTCCTCTCTACTTATGATAATTTTAGAGTGTCTGCTGATCTTGGGCTACAATAATATTTCCCTCAAGTGGAAAAATGAAGACTAGATCTCCAAAGATCTCCTCTCCAACGCTATGAATCAAGCTAGACCAAACCATTCCATATGTGATGGATAGGAAATCATCACCATATGGAATCCCATCAAACTCATGGCCCACCTCATAAAGAAACAAGTGTTTGGCTGTGGTGGCCATATCTCCTCCCATGCTCCCATTATAACATGTAATGCAAATAGTGTGGGAATCCTCCTTCCCAAAGAACACACCCAACCAATGTGTTTCTCCTCCAATCATGCTCCCCAAAAAAGTAAGAACAACATCAACAAATGGAATCATGATTAGCATCAAGATGAAGGAAATACTGAAGGTTTTATGTGGTGATGGAAGGTACCAACAGTTTCCCAAGTAGTCACAGCGCAGTCTTCCTAACTGCTGCTTCAGAAAATAAGATGGCAAGTTGTTTTTTGATACACAGATAATTATGTATGTCATGACATCTACTGATAAATAGAAAATGGCTTGGTACATCAACTGAACATACATGAAAGGAAACAATTTCCCAAGGCCATATAAAATATGGCTATCTCCATCACACAATTTGGCCCAATGTTGACCATGGAGCTCAATGGAAAGCTTGCCCTCTTGTGGAGCAATGCACTGAATAGAAATGGTAAGAATATGCAAATACTGCGTTAGACAATGAATGAATGCAAAAGCAAAATTATTACCATGTGTTGAGAGTAAGATGATGCATATGTATATGAATAAATCCTCCATAGTGGTATGACACATTCCCATGAAGAGGAATGAGCCATGTGTTGCATGAATATCACCCTTCTTATGCTTGGAATTCCAAGTTAAGAAGATCATATCTCTGTAATAGATGTTTCCATCCACTACTTCATCATTCTCACCTCCTCCTTGTCCACCAAGTGCATCTAGTGTGAAGTGATCAAGGGGACACTCCATCAATAACCCCAAGCTACCAAGTTACAATGCTTTTGGCCTATGCAAATAGGTTCCTACAAACTCATAGCTCCTTTCTTTGACATGCTCTTTGTCAAAGACATCTCCCATAGTGCTGCTACACATAATAAGTTCCTCCCAAGGTGGAAGTACCTCTTGAACATCTAAGGCCAAGGAGTAGCCCCTTTTCACCATGATAGTGCCATCTCCTACTCCTGTAACATCATGAAAAGTGTGAGAGCAAATCTTCCCTTTCTCTCCCAAGAACAACCAAAGCAAAAAAAGTTTTTGCTGCCTCTTCATACCTCCATCCTACAAATCATGTGGTGAAAACATGGTGATTGATATGAAGAATGTCATATCAACACAATGTGTCCATACTCCTTGCTGCCCAATGATGCAAGTATCCTGCCATACTTTCTCCACCCAGATACCTTTAGAAAGAGGATATGTCATATGATGACCAAACTCTTTCAAGAGTAGCCAATGCAGCCAAGCCTCCTGTTGCCTGGTGTCATATATTTGCAAGTAGCTTTCTAGCTTCTTTCTCATCATCCACACCCATCCATCCACATGTAGGTGCCTCCCATCATGTTCTTCCTTAGCACTCTCCCAAGGAAGACTACCATCCTCTCAAATCAAACTTCTCCTCTTGCATTTCATGGGATGTTGAAATGCAACTCCTTGGAGATCTTCTAGAGAATACCTCTCATCAATGTCCTTCTTGAATCCATAAGGATCCAAGTGTGATGAGGGAAAAACCTCTTCAAGCTGTTGAAGAACTTTGCACTCCATGATGTGTTGAAGTGCACCTCCAATGAGATCTCTCCATGAGAACTTCTCCTCATCAATGGCCTTCCAAAACCAATAAGGTTCTGGATCTGCTACAGGTAGAAGTTTCTCTTTGAGCTGGGGAGTGCTCATTGAGAAAGGGTCATCTAGAAAGGAGAATTTTTTTCTCACTTCAAGATGTCTACCATCTATCACTCCTACCTCCATTGCTTCATGAATGAAGCTTCCATTTGAATGCTCCCATAAGGAATGGGTCTTGTTTTCTTCATTAATACTCTTGTACAATGCAATGCAATTCTATTGCTCTAAATTAGTAGTATGCAATGATGTATATCCCTCGATAAGATTTCTGAAATGATAAGAGATGGAAACTTAGGCATACCTTGGTGAAATTTGGAAACTTCTTGTAGGGCTGCAAGAGTTCCTCCCTCATATGTGTTGGCTTTCCAAACTGGTGAAGATGAAGGGTTCTCCTCCGTGGTTGTAACAGCACTGGTACATGCCTCCTCTAATGGGGGTATGGGTTTCTCCCCCCCTTTGCCAAATTTCCTAATCAAACTTTGAGAAAACTCAGCAAGAGTAGACACTCTTGCATGGCTCAAATGGCTGAACCACTAAGTGTTTGCTTCACCTTCAAGGTGCAGCACTGCAATTTCTACAACCTCTCTCTCTACTACTAGATGTAGTAGGAAGAAAGCCTCTAGCTTCATCACCCAAGCCTTTGCTGCACATGTGAGTGATCCATCAAAAGTGGACAATAGAAATATATTTCCTCTCATCATCCCATTGCTGTAGGGTCTCCTTTCTTCTTCTAGCTGAATGTATTGAGGTAAAGCTAGAGTCTCCTTGAAGGCTTTAGGTTTAGTTTTGTATTCAGCCAGGTATTCACTTAGAATTTCATATTCCAAGTGTCATTCATGCTTCTTGTCTTCTACTCTTTGAGAATAGGAAGTGCATGGCCCTTCCTCTTCTTGAAACCCTCTAGGAGTTTCATTGCATTTATTCTCCTTCATCTTCTTAACCTCCTTGGAGAGGTTCTTTCTGGATCTAAAAAGTGATGAGATCAAGCTCATTCTCTCCATCATTCTGATCTTGCTTCTTCTCTTTGTCTTCTTATAGCATAATGGCTGAAACTCACAGGCTGAGCCAAGATTATGCTCTGATACCACTGTAATATCCCAAAATGGGGATGAAACAATACATAAGCACAATAATGGAATATAATTAAGCAATTAAATCATAAAATGTGTTGAAAAACAAATGGCCATAAATTAGTGTATGCTTTTTATGATCCCAAAGTTGGGAAAATGCAGCAATATGCACCATAACAATGTTATTTTCAGAAGATTGCGTTATAACAGGGAGAAATAATGCTGGAATCCCTTAGCTTATGTAATATGGGACTTACATCCAAAAGAGAATCAGAAACAAATCCCTTTTGATGTGTTAAACAGATCTCCCGGTCCCAATATGGCTTAAAAATGTTGAAATCCCATGACTTAAGCTACACAGGAATTTATGAAGCATTCATAGCGTAATTTTATCAGGGTTTCAGATACAATATGATGCAAACTTTATATCTGGAGTTTTATTGCTCAAAAAAATGAAGAAAAATAGGGATCTAGCCCTTTTACACATCAGGAAGATAACCCAGCAAGGGTTTCATGAAAGCAAAGATACAAAATGTTGGATTTGCAGATCTGGATCTGAAAGGGATGTAGTCCAACTGAAGATATGCATATATACAGCTGAATTATACAAGAAGTGAAGGAGGATATTTCTTACAAGCTTTCCGGGAGAAGGGTTGGCCCTTTCCCTATGGGACAAGCTCAAGATTGAGGGATTTGACCCTCACGCTGCAACACTACAAGAAATGATGTAGTTCCTACAAGGGACTACGCTATAGATGATGGAACTCCTTTGGCTAAGTTCCAAGATATGAAATTCTGCTCCAAGATATTCCTTACTGATCTTCCAAAGGAATGGAGGCTCCCTCCTCTGAAATATAAGTGCAGGAAGTGGTGTTGTGAACTCCCATTGCAACACCCTGCAACACAGAGTTATACTGCTGCAGAAATAAAATTGTAGCTAAAGGAGGATTCTTGGCCTCAAGCCTGGATGTGGGGAAAATTAGTACAAGCTCCTTCAAGAGGCCTCTCAAGAAAGGAGAAGGATTCCTAAACAGGAGATCCTTGTGCTAAGCAGCACACCAATCTCAAATAAGCAGTTGAAGAAAGTAGAATAGTCTAAGCAGACAAATCAAAATATCATTCACAAGATGTCTTGCTATGGTTGCCTTGCCCTCCTTTTAAACATGTGTGAACCTTCTTGCCTTGGGCCCCACTCATTAGGGTTTCCTCCACCAAGGAATCTTCCTCCCACTATCTCTGCGCTGTCTCACAAGATGATCTCCACCTCCTATCCCATCGCTATTGACTTGGTCAAACTTGACCTTGTCCATATGCAAAGTCCCTATTCACACATGAGAGTGTGAAATCCATCTCTTATGTTGATCCCTTTTCACATTATGAGGGATTTTATTCCGATTTTTATTATGCATGGGCTTCCTTACCCATTTATTCATCTCCCAAGTGAAAACAACAAAATTTAATATTCCAATTTGCTGCATGGAAATTTTGGAATATTATATTCAGCAGCTAATGCAGTGATGCGACGAGTTTCATCTAATTGTGTTAAGTACAAAAAGCATTTTTCTTCTTCAGAGGTAGCTGGTAGTAGCTCTATGGCTAATTGGAGTGACAATATTTCACATTCAATGGGTAACACAGTTTCTAAACCGTAAACCAGTTGAAATGGAGTGAATCCTATAGCAGTTTTTGTTGAGGTTCAATATGCCCATAGTGCCAAAAAAAGAATGGTATGCCAATTCGATTTGTGAGTTCCAATAATCCATTTAATCATAGTGGTTAAAAATTTATTAACAGCTTCAACTTGACCATTAGCCTGCAGGTAATATGGAGTAGAGTTATCATGGCGTAGGCCAAGTTGATCAGAAAGTTCGGTCATCATTATATTTCGAAAATGACTCCCATGGTCTGTGATAATAGCTTGGGGTACTTTGAAACTAGTAATCACATGATTGAATATGAACGTAGCTACAGTTTTTCCATTTTCCGCGAATGTAGGCATCGCCTCAGCCCTTTTGGTAAAGTAATCTATAGCGAGAATAATATACCCATGCCCCATAGTCGAGTGAGGGTTAATGTAATGAAATCAATGCTCCATTTCGCAAAAGGATCGACAACAATTATTGGGTGAAGAGGAGCTGGAGGTGCACGCATCTTTCGATCAAATATTTGATAGTTGTGGCATTTTTGGACTGCAATAATGCAATCTTTGAATAATTACGGGAAAAAATAGCCAGTGCACAATATCTTTTGGGATGTGGCATACCCAGACATATGACCACCACATGCTCCAGAGTGGTAGTCATTTAAAACCCTTACAGCCTCTTCGTGAGTTATACAACTTCGAAAAACAGAATCTACACCATGACGATAAAGTGTGTCTCCAACAATATTGTATTTTTGAGATTGATAACGGATTCTCCATCATTTGAATGTGAAAGCTTAGGGCGAAAGGTTTGGGTTTGAAGATAAATGATGATATCTCCATACCATGTATCTAATGTACTGATAAGAAATAGAGATTCATCTATAATGGGATGCTCTACCACAGTTTCCGTCTTAGTATTGGGAAAGTCACACATAAGTTCTGCAAACACTAGTGATTTATTTGATTTATATTTCTCGAATTCCAAATCAAACTCTTGTAGGATAACAATCCATTCAAAGTATTTCCCCCGAGTAATTTTTTTTTCAAAATATACATCATCAGGTTGCAATTGGATATCACAGTTGTCTTTCATAACAATATGTAGTGACAAAATATTTGGACAGCTTGAACTGCTGCCAAGGCCAATTTCTCGACATGCGAATATTTAATTTCGGTCGGATTCAGATTCTGACTTAAATAGTAAATCACATGCTCATTGTGAAATTCATCCTCTTGAACTAAAACCATTCCAATGGTGGAATCAGAGACTTCTAGGTATAAAATGTAGTCCTGGTTGTAATTGGGTGGATGCAATAATGGTGCATGGGTTAACGCGTGTTTTAGAGCATCAAAATATTGATCAACAACCTCATCCCAAATAAAAGGAACATTCTGTTTCAACAAAAAGGATAGTTCGAGATAAACCTACGCAGAAATTTTGCTTTCCCTTACAAACTTTGGAGTTGGTGAAGTGTGGAAGGAGGAGTTAAATTTATGATAGCCTCAACCTTCAAGGGATCGACATGAATGCCGGCTTTCGAAACAACGAATCCCAGTAATTTTCCTGATTGCACCAAAAAAACACATTTGTACGGATTCAAATGAATCTTGTAATGCCTACATATCATAAAAATTACTCGTAAGTGAGTAGGATGATCTTCCCTATGTAATGAGTGAGCAGGTAAATCATCTAGATAAGGCTGCACAATATGTTTGATGTCATGAAAATCGTAAGACATTTCCCTTTGAAAAGTTGCACCAGCATTCTTTAATCTGAAAGGTATTTTGCAATAAGAAAATGTTCCCCAAGGACATATAAAGATTGTTTTGGGTTAATCAGCAGGGAGTATGTTTATTTGATTATATCTGGAAAATCCATCCATAAATGAAAACATTTCATTTCCAGCACAATCATCAATGATTTGGTCGATATAGGGGGTAGAATAATTGTCTTTTGGACATGCTTTATTAATATCCCTATAATTGACACATACTCGTATAGCCCCTTGTTTCTTGGTAATGGGAACTATGTCAGATACCTAATTTGTTAATGGGATTGGATAAATAAATCCTGCTCGCGGTAGTTTTTCAACTTCGGCTTTAATAGCAGCATCTTTTCGCGGATGTATCAGATGTAATATTTATCTAATATGCTTTGCATCTGGGTATGTATTTATTTCATGAACGAAAATATTTGGATCAATTCTTGGCATCTCTTCATAGGACCAGGAAAATATGTCTCGAAATTCTTGAAATGGGCTTTATATGTATTAATTTTGTCAATTGTACAAGAAGCACCTATATGAATTTTTTCAAAAATTCCAGGTTTAACTGATATTTCAATAGGAACAGTTGTAGAAGTTTCCCAAATTAATCTCAGAATTCGAATTTGTAATCGATATGGGATTCTGTGGTTCCTTGACATAATCAATTGTAAAAATAGATGAAAAATCATTTTCAAACCTATCAAGTTTAGGTAAAAACAAAGATCTATGGTGTAGATCATCCCAAGGTAATTCATCCATAAACAAAAATTCTCGAATACTTTCATTAGTATGAAACATTCGTTGAAAAGGATCAGAAATTGATGCCAAGGCTGAGCTTGATAGTGAAGAAGATTCTTCAGTGATCACATTCATTGGATCAAGATTAGTTTAAAGTGTGTTAGAAAACGATTGTACTATGGCATATTCCATCTCAAAAGGACTCAAAGGCATCTTTCCATTGAAATAATCCATTTCTGACTCTGAAGGCACTATCCAAGTGTCATCGAATGGAATAGTTCTTGATGAAATCATATTGATGTTAGAAATGGTACGCGGTATGTTTGGTGGAGGCATAGAAAAAATTCCCATCAAAGCGGAGTCCTTTACTATACCTACACCAACATCTTCATAGGGGATAGTCGGTTTTCCAACATGTTGAATACTATCTGTAGAAGCTAGATCAGACGAATAATATGACAACTAATCGATTTTCACAATCTTTCCTTTATGTGGAAACATTATTAACCGAAAGAAAGATGAAATGACAGTAGTCATGGCATAAGACCAAATTCAAACCAAAAGAAGGTTGTAATCCAGAGGGGCATCAACAACTTCCACATCTAGATTAACAGTTTTTCCTTCTACTTCTATAGGTAGATCCTGTAAAATTCCAAACGGATGGAATCCTCTTCCATCAAAAGCTTTAAGGATTGTCGGAGATTGGTTGAGTGTCGGAGAACCAAGATTTTTCCAAAAATTTAATGACATTATGCACGTTGATGCCCCCTCATCAATTACAGTACGAAAAACTCATCTGTTTTTTACTAATACTGGAATCTGAAAAGCCATCTAATGAGGGAGTCTCGGTGTAAAATTTTCTAAATTGAAGACCATGAGGTTAGAATCTTGGGGATCTATAGCTCCAATAGCTGATAAAAGTAATTTCCTTTGTGCTAGACATGATAATATCACTTCTAAGGGCGACATTGCTAAAGGGGAAATTGCCAAGTCTTCAATAATGTTGTAGTTCTGAGCAGCTCTCGCATGTGGATTGAAAGCTGATTTTTGAAGTATACCTTTAGCAGGCGGTTTAATTACTAGCTCAGGATTAGGCTTCTCGACATGAAGTGGATAAAAAACTGAAGGATATGTAGCTAGTGTCGAATTAGAATTTTCTACCTCTTTACCAGTTACAGGATTTTTACTTCCATAGTCTTGCGATCGTGTAGAAACCATAACCTCAGACATCATTAAAATATATGCTGATGAATGTGAAGAAGATCCTATCATTTTGCTATCTTGAGTAGGAAAAGGATCCTTCAAGACAGTGGGTGTGGGTGAACTTTTGACGAATCTAGAGACCTCAGACCGATGCGAGCACTCTTTAGTAAAGTGATCCTTGTCATAGCTAAGACAAGGATAACGAGGTTTTCATTTATCATCAGATGGTTCATTATTTTCGGTTTTTTCCTTAGGAGATGTAGTATGTTTGATTTTATTCTTTCTTTTCGTCTTATTACCATTTTGGATTTAGCTGTAGATGAATCTACATCGTGAATGTTGGCAGAAGTTTCAAGGGAAGAATCTCCTTTCGGTGAATCTGGTAAAGTTATGATAGGAGAAGTAGTTTTTGAATAATTCTTTGTACTTTTATTTGTGTTAACTAAACCAATTACACCATCTGCAACATGAGACCCTAAAGGAGTTGCAGTTATTTGACCAGGACGTGGTAAGTCAGGAATTTTTTCGTATAAATTACCAGATTATGTATATACTAGGTCTAAGTACTGAGTTTGAGCAATGACCTATTCTTCAGTAACAACTCCTCCCTTAGCCACATCTTCAGTGATATTTGGAAGTAATGATTTTATGAACCATTCTGCCAAGATTCGAACTGGAATAAATAATTTCACTAAACGTCTTCTACCTCTCCATTCATGTATGTGATCAGATATGTACGTAGACGTAGATTGTTTTAATGAAGTCAATACTTCCGTGCCATTGTCGTATATGACTGGAAACTGAAAATGTGTTAATGAAGCTGTTGTTAAAGCATCGAAATTGTTTAATGAGCCACGTGGTAGTTCAATATACCATTTTGCAGCTAAACCTATCAGTGTTCTTTGAAACAGTCATAATCAAATGGAATCATCAATCAAAGAGTTGGATGCGCACCAGAGGTGGTAAGTCATGACATGGTTTGAGGGGTCCTCTCCTGATTTACCTTCAAACTTAGGAATATCACTGGGCAACTTCTTCGGCATTGGTAGCCAATACAGAAGATAAAAGATTGGATCATTCGTTAGGCGCAATAAATATGGTAAATCCAAATTTGCAATGAATGGAAACTGATGGTTAGGGTCCTGCTGAGAAAATTTATAACCTTGTGGAACTATAGCAATACTAGGAGGAGGATATCTAGGATATCCTGGAATAGCATGTACATTTGGGATTGGAATACCTCCTCGATAACCAGGATTGGCCGGACCATATTGAGGTTGAGCTAGTATCTAATAAGTGTAACCAGGATATGGTTGATGCTGGTATACTAGATTTTATGCTACAGGTCCATATTGATACTGCTCTTGATACGGTTGATAAACAAATTGAGGTTGGCTTGTTACAATTGTACTTGTACTAGGTTGTCCCGTAGGCATCTGAAGAATAGTTTGAACTGTAGGTCCAGGTTGTTGTGCAGAGACTATAGGGATTTGTTCTGATAATTGATGGGCTGTAGAAATAGGGGCTGCAAAAATTCCATGGATAGGTGTGGTAGCTTGAACAGAAGTTGGTGTAGTAGTTTGAGTTGGAGTTCTAGGTGTACTCGGACCTGGTTTCTGAATTATACTAGGTGCAAATACTTGTGGTATAACTTGAAGCATAGGTTTGACAGGTTGATGGATTTGATTATAACCAATTGGCTGAACAGGTTGATTATAAGGTAATAGCACATTAGGTTGCAAATTCTGTTGAATTTGTGATGGATCCCACACCGTGTTTACTCCAGGATATGGAGGTCCCATTGAAGGTTGTGTTGGATAAGATGGACCATAACCAGTTTGATAATTTGGAACATATGTTTAATAGTTAGCTAGATAATTCCCACTTACATGAAACAATTATTATTCTGGGTAGAAATGTGGCCCTAAAGGAGGTTGTTGTCCTTGGAAAGATGGTTGCCCTGACATAGGGTACTGTCCTTAAAGAGGTTGCAGACCCTGAATTGAGTACTGCCCTTAAGGTTGATATTTTCCTTGAGGTATGTACTGGCCTTGAGGTATGTACTGTCCTTGAGGTTGATATTCTCCTTGAGGTTACCCCCTAGGTGGTAAATTACTACCTTCAGGTTTCCCCCCAGGTAGTAAGTTACTACATTGAGGGTCGAGGTTAGGAATATGTCTAGACATCATGTAAACGTGTTCCGCACTCAAAGTTTTGGTATGTGATTCATTTGGACCAGATGATGGTATATGTCTATCGGGAGAAGGAGCTGCTCCTGATAAAGTACCATAAAGCGACTGATATCCTGCAGGAACAGATGGAACACCATACAAATATGATTCTGGTGATGCAGAAAACATGGATCACTCACCAGACATGTTTAATTAAGGTATGAAATTACCTCTTAGTATGGCATAAAAGGGAATTCGAGGTGGTGAATAGTTTAGACCAGAATTGTGTAGAAAGTCTCTTAACTGAGAATACCAAGGATATTTTTTGAAAGGGATATATTAAATCAATTCACTTGGCCTAAGATCTAAAGATTCCTGATGTGAAGGAAGAAAAACTTCTTCTTCAGTGTCAGTAACTTCTTCAATGCTAATGAGGCTAGGAGGAAGGTTCTCAGTAATGAAAAAATTCACTCTAAGTGAATCAGGATGACCAGGGGTTGGATTAATGAACTCTGAAGCAGGCTTAGATGTAACAGGTTCAGTTTCTGGTTCAAAAATTTCAAGCTCAGTAGCTGATAATTCACTAGTTGTGGAAGCAAGTTCAACTAGTTTAGAAATTGTAAGTTTTCTTTGAGAACTCTCTGATGTTTGAGGTTGATCTACTTCATAATCAGGATGAATAATTACTGATATTTCCTCGTGTTTAGTTGATCCAGGCCCTGATGTTTTTCCTTTCTCAAATTTAAGTTTTTCTAACTGGCTTGGTGTGTACTCAGGGGGTTTCCCCTGCATTCTACGTGATTGTCTAGGTAATTAAACCATGATTAAATATTTTAACACACGGAATCAAAGAAAATTTCAATAAAATATCCTAAAGTCTCTAAGGAAACAATCAAATTGATCACACGCCTACAAATCTAAGAGAGCAATCCACACACAAACAATAGATTCCCACACTAAAAACACTAGTTGGTGATGAAGTCTAACGTCGTAGAATTTTAAAGTGGAAATGGCAGTTGGAATAGATACCCTGAAAACGTGCTTAATGAAACAGTCTGGTGCAAGTCTCTCCACTTATACCATCTCGAAGTGAAAATTACCCTCCAGAAAGTCCAAGTGAGTCTAGTCAAAGTCTGCTCCAGGTACAGTGGGACCTCCCCTCCATCGTCACCTTGGGAAATAATCCTAAAGTTTATAGCCACTAAGGTCATCAATAGGAACAAATGTACCTAGTGGAATAGTCTACGATCCGATATACACGCAAGGGAAAAGTAACTAGCTCAATCCCCTTGAAGGCTCCTTGATATTATCCAAGGTTTACCAACAAGGGACCCCAGGTTCCTCGACAATGGTCTATCCGAGGTTTACCGTTTTTAACATGTGCACCTTTGCTATCTTTCCCAATGAGATAGGTACGATTAATTCACTGGTTTGGACATGATCTCGTGCTTGAATCTTTTAAGAAGAGCTTCGCAGAGCACAAATGCTACAATTAGATTTTCCCTACCGCAATATTGCTACTTGTTTGTTTAAACTATCTTGAAATGTTAATTACAACCTATTCCAAGACACCAGCCTTAGCTATGTTGGTGGAAAAGAGCCCTAGAAAATGTAAAATATCTAGATTGATTTTATTAAAGCATTGTTTTTAAATTGGCTGTTTCTTAAGACAGAAGGTATGGAAGTGAAACTTCAATGATATTTTTTGACCTGACTCAAAAATACGCTAAATGCATCTATATGAAATGTGCAACTCTTTTCTCTTCAATGAATCTTATTTAAGGGAAATATTGAGAGATTTAACAATTTTCAAAGCACCAATTTTGTCTTCATAAACAAAATATTTGAAAAGAAGACGACTTCTTTGAGAACTCTATTTCATAAAATGATCAATTACTCGTTTGAAATGAAATCCTTTATCAATCAGATCAGAAACTACAAATCATTTAAAAAACCATTTCCAAAAATAAAACCATATCTAAAACTCCTAAAAACATAAAATTCAAAACCAAAAGAAGAAACTCTAATTTTGAACTTTATCTAGAAAGTTTGAGGACGTTTTCTCTTAGTTTGTGATCGAACCAGGAAAAATTTCTACTTATCTCAGTAGAAATGAAAACATCCAACAATGGTTTAATGTGAAATTCAAGCCTTAACAAGCTAAAATCTCTTCTAAATTTGCAAATGAAAATGAAAATAAATTTTCATAAAAGTAAGGTTTGCAACAAGTTCAATGGCTCAACAAGAAAACAACATCATACCAGTAAGCTAAGGTATATGAAGGTTTCTGGTATGGAGTAGCGAGAAAGTAAGGCAAACACTCACTCATAAAATGCAAATCAGATGAAAAATCACACAAACACAAAAGTTGTTGAAATGAATTCACACATAAGACTTTGACAATCAAAACAAGTTGGGGAAAACACAGAGAATCTGGTAATCTGGCTCCTAAAAAGAGAATTCTTAATTTTTCAAAAATTTTCCACAAGTCTGCAGGTTCTAATGGAGAATCAGTGCGGTACGACCCTGTTCTAAACTAAAAAATTTAGAGGCTACCGCACTGTTTTTAAATAAAAACCGCAGAGGCCAAGAAAAATACAGAAAAAAATAAAAATTCATATTTTCCTTTCCGGGATTTTGATAAGTTATCTACCCAACCCAGTTTTAGAATAATTAAAATCAGAAAACTCTTAAAGATTCCAAATAAAAACTAAAAAGGAAAAACTATGTTCTATTCCCAATTGGAGTTGCCATTTTGTTATGCAGATTAATCCCTCTTGCGGACAAGAGCGATCTCCCTAGTATCCTACAGATAGCTAGAAACAAACATCCATTTCTAAATCGTTTTGTCTATATTATATGCAATTTAGAATTATTATAAACAAAGAAAGAGGACATGCCCCTACCTTGAAATCCAACGTTCGGTGCAATCTTTAGCCCAGCCACTCCAAATAGGCTTCTTCAGTAAGTAGAACCTGCAATCAAAGACAGACAAAAGAATTAAAGCACCTGCAACATATAATAATTGGGAACATCTAATATAACTTAGTGATCAAGGAATCTAAGTATTGAACTATTCAAATAGACACAAGAACAACTCAATGAGAAAAGGAGATCCATATGTATTATCTTGAATGAAAAGAGTAACTTTACAACTTGATGCCTTAATGTTGTACAAGTTCCTCTCGGGGTCCTGAACAATCGTTCCTCCTTCAGATTGACAAGCCTTCTTCTCTCTGAACTAGCATAAAGTTATGGATATGAGTGTGTTGGAAATATTGTCATTGATGGCAAAGGAGCACAAAGGAGCAGCACCAAGACAAGGGAGCAAATCAGATTCAGAGCAGATGTATTTTGTGTAGAATTTTGAGTATATCTACTTTTGTGTAAAGATTCGGAGGAATTTAGAGAATTTTGGTTTGTTTGCTTGAGATTGGGAAGTGATTAATTTATTTATGGTTATTGAGTTACATAGTAGAAAGGAGGGTTTTATCCCTTTGAAAATTCATTGATTTATGGTTTTCTATGTAGCATCGAGAGTTATTAACCTCCGTAATAAGGGTTCGGAAGAAAATTAGAACTCTGGTTCTTTGGTTGAAAGCGCAGTGATAATCAGTCTTTGTCTATTGATTTATGCAATGAAAAGGACGTTTTCATGAGAAATTGAAGTTAAATGAAGAAATGGTGAAAATCCGCGGTTGAATGCGATTTAAAACAAAGTTTGCAAGTTAAGCGATTTTCAAGAAAACCGGACACTATTGTTGCACGACCTTTGAGTTGTGAGCGGTTTTTCCCATTTCGAACGCAATCGAATGATATTGTGACATGTCATGAGCACAAAACCACCCATTTCACGTTGTTTTTGGTTGATAAACTATGGAGGCGGAATGAACGCGATTGTCGTCTGATTAGATCTGTGGGAGATCCGATGGTGTTCGCATCAGTAATTGCACGGGGTTTAAAACAAGGTATGGACCTGACAACAAAAAAGGTATGATAAATGTCATGCATCTTAGTTATGCGATAACTGTTGGATTGTTGAGTTGGAGCACGATGAGGTGTCAGCCGTCAGAAGTATGAGCATATGTTCTTTTGGTAAATTGTGGGCCATATATGATTTAACGTGCAAGCATGCCTCGACATGTGTGCGACCTGTTGATAGGCGGAAAGGGTAACTTATAAAGTATTATGTTAACTATATAACATAAAGTTTAAGCTTTGGAAATATTATGGAGAGGCACGGTGAAATAGAGTTGTGGCCCTGTTAGTAATTATATGGTTTATTTAGAGTTTTAAACCTTAGAGTTGAAATCATAAGTAGATAGATCACAGGCAAAGATGCATTGACAATTTTTGTGGGACCCAAGTGTATTTATATGATGGCACTATGGTACATTTAACCAAATTATGGAAGGGTAATAAACTTTGACATTTGCAATATGATGAAGACCGTCGGATTTCAAATAGGATCGACGACAGTTGTTTAATCGGGGATGCGACATTGGTATATGTGCAAGACTGGTAGAAAGATAAACCTTTACAAATGTTTTATATATTAAAGGTTATATGAGTATAGAGCAGAATGATAAAAGTTGTGGGACTAGCGAAGGGGCACAAACATCTAGATGACTAACCCAAGGGGGTGCCTCCGCAGTTGACCTACCCATCGGGTGCTGACCGTAGATTGACAGTTGTCATTCACTGCGGTAGCACAAGCCAGATGATGATTCAATACCAAGGAGTTCCTCCGCAGTGCTGAGAACTGGGATCCGCTTTCCTAAAGTCCAAAAGAACAGTGGTGGACCGACGCGATGAACGGATAATATTAAAGGAGAAAAATCGCACAAACATAGTGGTCACAGAAAATGAAAAGTGCAATATGATGATGTGGGGATGACATGGCAAGTGATGTGGCAAGTGACGTGGCAGCTGACGTGGACCTGACCCCATAAATCGAAAATAAATCAAGATGACGTGGCAAGATGATGTGGTAGTGACGTGGCAATGACATGGAAATGTGACGTGGCACGATGACATGGAGATGACATGGACCTGGCCTGCATATCGCAAATCGCAAGATCGGAGGGGTGAAGATCGTAAGAGAAAAGTTACGATGCGAAGGATAGAAGTGATGCAATGTGCCGATGCGAAGAGACACGTGGCGGCACAGTGCTACATCGTGCATCGGCGATGAAAATTCCATCGCATATCGTGAAGTGGCAAGGTGATGTGATGCAATCGATAGATGTGATGCGATGCGATCACATATCGCAATCGGAGCATGAGAGATATCACACAACCTAGAAGTCATGTTAGTTGCGATGCGAAGTAGCGATAAAGCCAAGTGGGACCCATCGCATATCGCATATCGGGAGCTTAGATGGAGGAAGGCACATGGATAACTGGAATCGCTAAAATGCGATAAGGAGAGTGGATGTGATAAAGAACAAAGTCGAAGCCTAAAGCATTTCAAGTCCAGTAGTATGTGGATTTTCTTTTGTAAATCGTTTTGTAGAGAAAAAGGAGGACTGTAACGGAAAACAAAAAGGAAAGTATAAACGTGGGTAGAAAGGCTTGGGTAAGGACTCGACACAAAGAAAAAGGCAGAACGAAGTGTTTAGAAGAGTAGTGAAGTCTGAACACTATGGGCACGATAAAAAGAGGTAGAGTCGAGAAAAGAAGAATATAGTGGCACTGTTGAAAACAAACAGCTGGGTCAAGTTAGGCCAAAATGAAAGTTATGCAAAAATGTGTTGAATATAATAGCAGGAATCGAAATGACTCTGACAGCAGCAGAAAAGACAAATGCACAACGAGAAAAGAGATGAAAAGACTGAGTGAAATATTTTTGATGTAACTGTAAATGTAAATGTATTAATTATTTTTATTGTATGTGATGCAAAGGAAAGTCTCCAAAGGCAAAGAAAAACTCCTCTGTAATACTAAAATGTATACATACTGTTATATTATTATGAATGGGCTGGACAAGAAAATGAGAAGGGGGAAGGCAAAGAGTCATACCTGTTCATTTCGAATTCCCTATGGAATGCAAACGGTTATGAGGTGATCCCTATAAATAATGTTACCAGCATCTGCATAAAGAGGTTGAGAGAATGAAGAAATGAGTGAGACATTGTAAGAAGAAGAAGGATCAGAGAGAGGAATTGCGAAGATCCCGAGATGATATAAAGCAAATTAGAAGATTGGAAGGATAGCAGTAAAGAAGGAGAAAAACAGAGCTAATATCCAAGTAAATCAGCATATGATTTTATTGTACAGTGAGGAAGTTGGTGCTTCCATATCAAGTTGTAGCTTGATAGATGTCCAATTGTAGCTGGCTGAGGTAGGAGCCTCCTGTAGGTTGTAGCCTGTAAAAAGTAGATGGGAGTTGGAGCTTCCTTGCAAGTTGCAGCTTGCAGAATTGAAGTAGTAGCCTCTTGTAGGTTGGAGCCTACAGAAAATCAGTGGTGAGAGGGAGTTGGAGCTTGCCTTTGCATCACAACAATAATAAGATGTGGTTTTCTCCCTTATGGGTTTCCACTTATATCTGTTGTCTATGCGCATGATGTTTATGTGTTGATATGGTGTATCTAATTTGCTTAATACTTGCTGCTCACATATTAAGATTGATGTTACATTATGTAATAAGTTGTACATGAAATGAAGGTGTAAATAAGTTTAAAGGAAAGTTTTAAAATTCCATGAATGTGTTAAAATGATTCACCCCCCCCCCTCTCAGTTTAAATAAGGGTTCAGTAGAGTGCTTGATCATTCTCATACCAATAATGACTAGTATAGAGAGTATGCTCTCTTGAGAATTTCTTCAAAAATTACCTTACATAATATAGGTACAATCTACCCTTGAGACTAAAACATGAGCTCAATTTATAGGTAAATGGAGGTAGTTTCAGTTCCATGAAGAGGGGGATGGATTCCTCTCATGAAGCGATTTGAGCTCCATATACCAATGGATAAAATTCATGAGTGAAGGGATATAGCTCCATGAGTGGAGGGATAAAGCTCGAACTGATCGTGCCTCTAGAAGCTTCCAGTTGGGAGAATATTCATCCATCTAGGCTTCTAGAACTTAATTTTTCCTTTATTTGACTGTTTACAGGGGTCCACAGGTTTTATAATCAGATCATGTGAGATGTGCTGCAGGCTATAGAGAAAATATTTGTGGATCTGTGGGAAAGAGCTAGGAAAAGTGCAAAGTTAGACTTTTTAGGGTTTTAATGAGCTTTTCTCCAATTCCAAGACTTGGTTTACGAGCACTAGGGTTTTTGACCTCTAAGGGAGCACAATATAGGTGATGATGAACCTATATAGGCAGTCAAATTCCATGGTTACAAAATAACGTGTAACAATGCATTATCTCTTTGAGAAATTGATTTTTCTCTATTAAAACTTTGTTTTCTGCTAGAGGCTAATTTGGGCAAAAACGCCAAAGAAAAAATGAAGAAATTTCAATAGAAGAAGAAAACCCATGCGCTTAAGACATCAGAACCATACAGAGAAATAGTGGATGAAAAATAATCTGAGGCAGGTTTATTCTCCGATACGGTTTGCAAAATGGATTATGGAAATTCATCTTGGGAAGACATCTATAAGTTTTTCAAAGATTATGGTCCACAAGTCATGGAGAAAACAACAACAGTAGATGACATAAATCATACTTACGACCCTACTGAATGGAATGCAACAAACTCATTTCTACATAGTATTGCTGCCATGCGAAGGCTCATTCCATACACTGACATGATCAGATGGGTGCTTCAGGATGTTTTAGTTACAGAAAGGAAATTTCGTACCAAAAGGGGCATAGTTATTGGTTCATTTCTAGTAGACTACCTCCAGGCTATGTACAAGCTGCCAAAGCCAAAATATTATTTTACCAAACAGTATATTGGGAAAATCATAAAAAATCATGAGGTACTAGCAGATTTGATGAAATATTGGAGAGGGGATCTGAATCGTCATAAAATTAAGGCTGATGGTAAGTACAAAACTGCTTCTCTTGCAATCCCTTTTGGTCAAGTTGTTGTTATGTTATGTAGACTTTATGAATTTCCAAATGTCTTGCAATTCCCAGATGATTGGATTTCCTTAATTGATGGTGCCTCAAATGGTGAAATTTTTTACTGGGCTAATATATTATTTGATAATTTAGCCAAGCATATCCTTGGATTTCGTAAATCCCGCATTGTTTCTGAAAATAAAATTTATCCATTTTTCCATGTTTACATACATCCTTTTCCCATTCATATCTATTATAGTGTCCTATGGGAAACCAACTATTTTGCACAATTTTATCAAATCTTCCATAGGGCAATGATTCCTATTTATGAGTTGGTATATGAGAATAAACCACCAAGAATGTCCCAGAAGGATATGGAAAATTTGAGAAATATTGGAACTTGGTTTGGATAGGAATTGTTTACCTATATTAAGGTTTGTGGGAGTTATGTTGCACCACAAGCCCCGCCCCTGTATATTCCAAATAAATTTCTTTGTAGGGAAGTGGCTTATCAATTGGTTGGGAATGGTATAACCAGAGCTTTGAAAGAAAGCAACAAAAGATTATGGCCTTAGTTTCCATTTCCATTTGGCATCTTTTCTTTAGCGCATTACAAACATGGAGAGAAAGAAATACCACCTTTGCAGGAACTCAAGTTGGATGTTATGCCTTTCCGTACATATGACCCTAGTAAAGAGGCAAAGAAAATAGCCGCTCAGGAGAGAATAAGAAGATATATTCATGAAGAAAACAAATTTGATGATATATTTTCTTAGAACTCTTCTTTGAAGTCAATATTGAAAAAAGTGATAGACACATTACCATAGGAATAACATGATCAATTATTTTCCTTCAGAAGGGCCAGGTTAGAAACATTTCTAATGGATTCACTAGTGCTTCCTACACAATAACCTATATTTATCATTAATCCAATTATATCTACTCAGAATACTACATCAAAATCTACACAATAGGAGGTTTCAATACAACCTTAGTAAGTAGTAACATCAAGTTCATAAGGTCCTGAAACTATGTTTTCTACAGTACATGAAATGGAGAAGTTATGGGATGAATTTGATCTGAAGCTAATAGGTGAGCAGAGCAAATAAAAGCAATAAATTGTTGATTTAAAATTTGAAACAACCTCCCAAAATACTACAACTAATATTGATCCTACTACCATCCAAAGCACTCCTAAGGATAAAGAAAAACTTAGAAAAGCATCCATAGATATGGAAGTCATTCCAGTTCATCCCACCAGTAAGGTATTCCTAAACATTGAGGAAATCCCTGCTCTTGATATATTATATAGTCTGGAACATAGAGAAATTGTCAGAAGAGGTAGAAAGAAAAGAAAAATAGAGGAATCTGAAGCTCTAGTTACTGGAAAAACTTCTCAAGGCACACCTGTTGAAGTACTTTGCAAGAGATCCTCTATTGATTCTACTTATGAGCTAGGAAAATCGAGTCAATTTACAGGTGCCTATGCTTCTACCACAATTGTGAAGTTCTTTAAGGTACAAAACTAGATAAAGGAAAAGGATGAGAGGATTGATAATATAAAGAAAACTTTTGAAAAAGAAAAAAAACAACTCAATGCTCAGTGGCAGACACAACTAAACTCAAAGGATAATATGATAATAAAGCTGCAAAGTTAGTTAAATGCATTAAAAATTAAAATGAAGGAGAGCTCAATGTAAAGGAAAGTCAACTAAGAATCTTGGAAGCAAGTAAAATAAATACGAGCTAGCTCAATTCAATTAGATGAATTCAAACATGAAGCACATGAGCTTAAGAATCAACTAAAAAAGAAGCAAGATTTATTCTTTGAAGAGATTGGTTTAATGGAAATACAATGCAAGTTTGGTGATACAGTAACTAACAAGATAGTAGACATAAGTTCCTCTTATGATGATGTGAAGAAGGACCTCAAAGAACTTTTAAAATGGAAAAACAAGGAGGGTATAAACTCAAATGAGCTTACAATCAATGAAAGAGAGGGCAAGATTATTCTTGAAAACTAGAAAGTGAGAATTGGTGCAATTGAGAAGTCTCTTAATGATGCCCATGATTTCTCAAACCCCGTAGAGGAAGCGGTGACTGATCCCCTTCTTGAAGTCTATCTAATTGAAAAATTCCTCGAGGACTCCTTACCAAACATGCAACAATTATGAGACGAATGAAATAAAAAAGAAAAGGATGTTATCAAATAGATCGAGAAACTAAAAAAGGTAAATCTCGATGACAACTACTAGTTTTTGGTAAATCCCCACAACCATTGGTTACTATTAAAAACACTCATAAACAGCTTCGCCCAAATCATGGCACAATTCAAAGTGGCTCAAAGCCATATCTAATTTTTCTAACCATAGGATGACTGTTAGTTCCCTATATTACTAGTATAGTCCCTTATTGTTGTTAGTGTAACCCCCTTATTGTTATTATTGTACCCCTGTAACCCCCATATTGTTATTATTGTGCCCTTAAATTATTATTGTTAGGTCGGATAGGATTACATTGTGGCCCTTACCTAGATTACATTATGGTTTCCATGACCTCCATAGAAATGAGGTTTTGTAATTTGTATCATCCAAGAATTTTTCATTAATGTAATGTATTGGAGGTTTCCCCCTCGAAGTGGCTTATTTCTAAGGCGTTGATATCTCTTTTCTTCTATTTTTGGAGCTGGTTTCACAACAATGACATCTACCGAATTTTTACCCTACAATTTGGATCCAAGTTCAAAGAGACACTTGCTTTTTATGTCTTCCTTCTGTATATCCTTTGACTGTTGAAGGATAGCATAGATGTTCTGAGAGAAAGGCATGTTGTTCTGCTCTTTCTTGTGATCTATAAGGTGTTTCCATTTATGATCTGCAAAAGTAGTGTAGTTGAGAGGACCAGATGATGTATTACCATGTTTATTCTTGAGGTGTTTCAAAAAGTAAAATGATGACATTATGGCTTCATGACATCAAACTTCAGCCCTTTTAGGGCAATGATAGTGTAATGATATTGCCCTCATGCAACTAGTACTTTGACAAACTCTGCTTCTCGTTCAATCTCCTCAATATCCTTGAAGGTAATTAGCAATTCAAATCCTCCAAAAATTACTCAAATGTAGCTGAGAGATAAAAATTCATATTAAAAATCAGGATATGGCCATTTTAATGATGTGAATTGGGATATATTTTAAATAAATGGAATCAAGCCTGCATAAAATATCGAAAACCATGGATGGATCCCTTGCAATAAAATTAGATTCTTTCGATCATATTATCAATCCAAAACCAGCCAATGTCTTAGACGAATTCAGAGCAACAACAAAACTTCCTTGCATTCAAATTTTGAATATCTTTAATGAAAATCTATTGTCTGCTGGAAAAATCGTACAATATTTAGATTCTCATGGGGATAAATAAACCATGAATGTAGTAGTAATTTCAATATTCTATAGCCAAACCCTACAAGTTGGGCTTCTGATGGGCTGGTAACCAGTTCCAACAAAATTACCCTGAAACTCCATTAGCAGAAACCCAAGCTTAGAATTCCCTACAAAGATAATATGCATATGAAAGGGCAGCTCATTCCATTTGATTGTGGCCTTGATTTGTGGTCCAACTTCTAGCCTTGAAATACCACTCTAGGATCGAGAATTGAATCTGCAAACACTCTACTCCAGTAGTGGATCACAAGTTCGAGTGATAGGTATAGCTTCCCTCACCCAAGGTATGGTTCTATCCTACGACTAATATAAGCTCCTCAATTGTCTATAAGCTACTTCTTGCCGTTTTTGTTGGATAGGAAGAGGATATTAAAGACACAATAACACAAGTATTTCACACATGAGCTGTGACTCTTCTATTAATCTTCAATCACTCTCAATCACAATGAATATAATGAAACCAGTGAAGGGTATTTAACCTAAATTGACATGCACACACTCACATAACTCAACCATACCATCACTCACTTAACTGAATCTATAACTCACTTACCAAATTCATCTATCACATAACTCGTCTATCTCAACACTTACTTAATTGATTGTCTAACTCTATATGCGGGAGTAATCACATATTTTAACACTCCCCCTTAATTACGACCGCTAAACTAAAACATAACTCATGACAAATCTAACATGCCTACTAGTCTATGTCTTAGCTAGGCTTGCAACACCCAATTTTCTTTTGTGAAACTCAAACAAAGTTACTGCTAATGGCTTTGTAAAGATATCAGCCAATTGATCACTAGATTTACAAGGCTTCAAGTGAACTTCTCCATTTCTCACAAGTTCTCTAATAAAGTGATATCTAGTATCAATATGCTTTCTCTTTTGATGAAACACACTATTCTTGGATAATGAAATCACTGAAGTGTTGTCATAGTATATCGTTGTTGATCCTTGTTGTTTCTGCTTGAGTCCATCCAATACTCTTCTTAACGATACTGCTTGAAATGTTGTTGAAGTTGATGCTACATATTCTGCTTCTGCTGATGATAGTGTCACAATGGGATGCTTCTTAGATGCCCATGCTATCACACCTGAACCAAGATGAAACACATAACCAGATGTGCTCTTCTGATCATCCAAACTGCCTGAAAAATCACTATCTGTGTATCTAATCAAATCTTTCTTTTCTGTACTTGCATACATTATGCCATAATCTCTTGTTCCTGCTATGCATCTTAGAATTCTTTTTCCAACACTCCAATGTGTGTCTTTTGGAGTCTCCATAAATATGGAAATCAAAATCACTCCTTGCATAATATTTGGTCTTGTAGCTGTGAGATACATGAGGCTGCCAACCAATCTTTTGAATAGAGTTGGATTGACATCCGATCCTTCACCATCCTTACTTAACTTCGTACATGTTGCAACTGGTGTAGGTACAGGTTTTCAATTATCCATCTTGAATCTTTTCAGCAAATCTCTGGCATATTTATTTTGGAAAATAAAAATTCCTTTTTCAGATTGCTCAACTTCAATGCCAAGAAAATATTTCATGAGACCAATATCTGTCATCTCAAATTCTTTCATCATGGCTGCTTTAAATTCATCTAACTCAAGATCACCTGTAAAAATCATATCATCAACATATAAGAAAACAATAAGAATTTTTCCATGCTCATTTACCTTTGTGTATCAGGTAGGTTCAATGCTGCTTCTGCAAAATCCATTCTTGATTATGTAGCTGTTAATTTACCATGCTCTATGTGCTTGCTTAAGTCCATAGAGCACTTTCTTTAATCTGTAAACTTTATCTTCTTTACCTTCAACTTCGTATCCTGGAGGCTAATGCACATAAATTTATTCTTCTAGAATTCCATTCAAGAAGGCTGATTTGACATCCACATGATATACTTTCCACTTGTTCTGAGCTGTTGTCGCTAGAACTGCTCTTACAATAGCCAATCTGGCTACTGGATAAAATGTTTCCCCAAAGTCTATTCCCGGTTGCAGCGAGAATCCTTTTGCTACAAGTCTTGCTTTAAATCTGTCAATCTCACCTTTCTCATTCAACTTTTTCTTGTACACCCACTTCACACCGATGAGGTTTTATCATTTGGTAAATCAACAAAATCCCATGTATCATTCTTTTCAATAGAATCCATCTCTTAATCCATGGCTTGCACCCAATTTTCATCTCTGATTGCTTCTTCAAACGAAGATGGTTGGAATGACACCAATGCAAAATTTGAACTAACATCCAAATCATCATAAATATATTTCAGAATTCTCATCTTTTTCTTACCATTGCTTGATTCATTACCTGATTAGCTTCTTGGAGAATTTTGGTCTATTGATATGCTTGAAGATCCAGGTTGCTCTGAAAATCTTGGAGTCCTTGCTGGTGTGAGGTCTAGGTGGTCACACATGAGGCCTACTGCGCCTTTAAGATCTAGCCTTCATTCCCTCTATTGGGTATAGCTCAATGATATTTTATTTAACAATTATGTTGACGGTGTTGTTGTGGTGGCTTTCAAGTCTCACAACCTCAGCTTCAAAAAACCGACTTATCACGCTGCTTCTTGACTTATGACTGCATCCATCAACGAATGAATATAATTAGCGTCCCCACTAGATCCAGTGTCAGTGATGCGTCCAATTCAAATAGAGGAATCAACCTTGGTTGAGGATGTGGTAGTCCTATCAAATGAGGGCACCATCGTTTACCTCATCTCGACACTTGCCTCTGATGACTAACCATTCACAAATATGCCACACTAATCTTTCATCCAATTGAGCTTACTGGCCCCCTTAAGCGCTTCAAACAATATATACTAAAAGCAACCAATACATTATGTTAAGCACCCTTAAGCATAATTTCAATGTATTATATAAAATGTACCAACAAATAAAATTCACTTGTTGTTAACCAAGTGGTGCACCACTCCCTTGTTATTCACATATGTGTATGGATTGTCCTCAGTCAATGTGGTTCTTGTGTTTATGTTGCAACTTGTCCAACCACATATGGATATTTTCCCATCACACATGTTACTTGATGTTTATGTGGTTGCGTATGAACCCACGAATTTAGGAGCTCCACTGATCCCTTAGAACTAAGTGAGCTATCGACCTTCAGATGTGTCGTTTCCCATCCTCCATGGGCTAAGGCACAAATTTTGGATCTTACAAACACACTTCGACCCTTTGATTGCTCCCGATAATGGCCCTGCTACCTCCTAGGCAGCACGACGAAGACAACACAAGTAATGGTCTCAAAACCATGGCCCTCTAATTTCACACCTTCCCACTGATACGCCCATAGGTTTCCCACCTAATTCATGGCACAGTGGTTGGTTTTCCACCTGTATACCTTTGTACGATGAAATTGTTTCTAGTTAGGTGCTTAGTTTTCGATCTGGCCAAAATTTTCTATGAAAATTAAACAGGTGAATAATGTCATCCAAAGGCTCTCCATTGGACAAAATAATAATCAAGCCCTCTGCAAAACTATAAACTCCAAAAAAGTAATAGGCCAATTAGGTGGCCACATAGAATCACCGAAATTGCTGAGATTATAGCTAGAGTGATTATGGAGGATCACTAAATACTATTTTCTCTGAAACCTTTGATCTTCCTCGAAGTTGATCTACAATAAAACTCTCAAGATGGTAATAAAACCAACTCTGAAACCATTGTAAGATCCCAAACATCTAAATAATTAATAGATATTGAACATTTCTATGTTCTAATTGAAAAACTAAGAAGCGAAACACAGAACACACGGGATCTGAAAAGAAAGGTGAAACCCTTATTTATATTATTATCTAAAAGTAATACATGCTAATATGAGCAATCATGAAATCCCCTTGCCAGATGACATGCACAGCTACTCAACAAGACTAACCTAAACACTGAAACACAATCGTGGACCCTAAATGGATCCACTGACAATTACACCCATGGGTTTTTATTCCCTGGGATCAAACTAGTGGCCCTGCCAAGTTCTCAATAAAACACAAATAGATAGATAGACTCTGGATTCCCTCAATTCCTAGCCCCTATCCCCTTTTATAGGCTTGAAGGCATCTCTATAAACTTTATTTTATTATTTTCCCTCAAAAAATGAAGGAGAATACTATGGGTAGAAACCATGGGTAAATACCACGATAATATCATGGGCAGACTCCATCCATTTTGACCATATCCAAAGAATGGAATATACACTTTGAATGTTTCCTCTTCCATGTCACTGTGAACAGAATTCTCCAATAAAGAGAAAACATACAAGACAATGGAAATGAATGAAGCTACAGATTTGAAGACATATCCATCTCAATGATCTATGCATTTGGACCATCCAAACGGGCTTGAGCTTGTTGTGGACCTGTAAGAAAATATTGATGTTGTAAACCCTGAAGCACATTTTCTCAGATAGATCCAAAGTTAGGAACTAACGTTTAATTTTAATTTATAATATATAGTTTAAATATTAAAATTGGAAGGAAAAGTTTATACTTGAATTTGAGCTCTAAAAATCTACCGAGCTCTAAAAAACCCTCATCTCTCAAGTTCATTTCTCCTCAAAACCCTCATTTCCCGTGCTCTAAAAATATATGCTCCCCAGTTTCTTCCAGCTAAAAAATTCCGTCTAATCAAGGCTTTCAAAGCCAATGGTTATTCCTCTGTTCAGGTCTTTAAATATTTCCATTCTATTTCTCACTGTAGACCCACCAATTTTGAACCCTCTCCATCCTGTGGCCAAGTTACCCTTCTATACATTAAAGGAATCACTGATCTTATTGTGAAGATCTTGGCCAAGAAAAACATAAAAACCATATTTAAAAATCATAAAACCCTTAAACAGTTACTCCAATCGGCCAAAGATATATCAGATCCCAAGCTAGGATCATGGGTATATCAGATTCCTTGTTCTTGCGGCAAAGTCTATATTGGCCAAACTGGTTGGCCTTTCAAAGCCGACCTCAAGGAGCACATAGCTAATACCAACCATAATCGTCATTCTAAGTCTGCCATAGCTGAACACTCTTCTAATTCCAAGCAGCTAATATTTTTTGACCAATACAAAATCCTTGCCTCTGTACCATTCTATAACTCCCATGTTATTCAAGAAGTCCTCAAAATCGAGAAAAACCCTAATAATATTAATAGGGAATATGGCTATAGCCTTAGCGAGTCCTAGAAACCTGTCATCCACCATCTCACCCCTTGATTCTTGCCCCCCTCTTTGGTCACCTCCCCCCTCAGAAGCTTCCTTTTCTTTTAATTAAGGATGTTCAAAATTTAATTTATGTTAAATATTTTATTGATTATTTCAAGGTCATCTTTGCAAATTTCATATATATATATATATATTCTTAATTATTTCCCCCCTTTTTATGTTAGCTCTTTAATTCTTAAATTGTATTTTCAACTCTTTCTCAAACTCCCAATTCTCATTATTTTATCAATAATCCTTATAATTTATTTCTTTTGACTATTAAATAAAAATAAAATTTATTGATTCTAATTTCAATTTAATTTAAATAGTTTATTTTGAAGATCTGTCATATGGCTAATTCTTAAAATTATTTAGTTATTGATGTTGATTTTCAAGTAAAATATTTATTAATTAAATCGTTTAATTAAAAATATAAATTTCCTTTCTTATTTAATTAATTTTTAACTATTTGATATTTTAACTCTTAAGTATTTATTCCTTTTTCATATATTATTAATATTTAAATTTATTATTAATAATTAGTATCTAATTCTTATTATTTTTTAAAATTATGAATTCATTCAAATAATAATAATAATTATTTCTAATTTAATTTATCATTTTTTATCGTTAATTCAATGATGATGGATGGAGGAACCATCCAAATAGTTGGACAAATCCCAAATTATACACAATTCTAATCGGGAAATCCCAACAATAGTTAATCTCAATTTAACTTATTCTTACCAATTAAATTACATTATTATTTTTATAAAAAATGAAATATAGCTTAAATATTTTATGTTTAAAAAGATTACTTAACAACTGAATAACTATAAGAAAATTAATTATTAATTTATTGTTTTTCAAACATAATTATTTAATTTAAATAATTTCACATTTTTTGTTAATTAAAATATATATGATGATATAAAATACCACATGCTATGAGGGATCACTGTAATTCCTTTTGCGCATATGAAAGTTGACATATAACACTTAAAATAAAAATATTAATTAAAAAAAATCAATAACTTCCATAATTAATTTGTTTCAATATCCAATTTACGTAAAATAGTTTTGTGTTAAAGTAAAAAGGTTTTTATTTTGTTCATGGTTATTTTTTCCATCCTAATACTAGGGATATGTGTAATTCATTCAATATGGAATGAGGATTTAGCACATGTCACGTGTACTAAATCCTTATTCCATATTGAATGAATTACACATCTCTACGTCATATTGGGATGTAAAAAATACCCATGAACAATATAAACACCCTAGTCATTAATATTCATTGATATTATATTTAATTATGTTAATAATTCTCTAAATCTTCATTCCATATTGAATGAATTACACATCTCTAGGTCATATTGGGATGGGAAAAATACCCATGAACAATATAAACACCCTAGTCATTTTTTTTTTCTAAGTAAAACTATATCTATTAAGCAGTCAAACCAGAGTTACAATTCTCATCCTTGGAAATGGATGAATCCATGACGGAGGGAATAGGCAAAATGCTATTGTCCAAAACTAAACTGCCCCTAGAGGGGAAACCAACCTTGAAAATCCAACCATAACATGCTGCCCATAGTGGGAAACCAGCCTTAGTAGCAGTAAAAAAAGAGATAAACAGAGCTAAACAAAGATAGCAGATAAACCAGTAAATGGAGAAATTTGAAGAGTGAACTCTATGGAGAACCTTCATGCGAGTCACTAGGGGGAGGCGATTCTTCAAGAATGCAGTAGATATATCCATAATCCAGAGTGTCCAAGCCTTGGTTCGCGTCCTCAAGCGGTTCATGCAGAGAAGGAGGAAGACCAAGGCGGTCCTCCGGTGAGTCCGCAGAGGCGATATCCTGCAAGAAGGCTGGATTGTCCAGAGAGGCCATCACATCGTGGTCATCTATCTTCGAGGTGGTGTCTGAATGGCTCAACCCTGGGAGTCGCTTCTCCGCGGCTGGTTCAAAATCACTGTCATCTGAATTAGAAATGGAAGCAGGCTGCACGAGGAGGGATTTAATTTTGTGGGGGAGGAAGGTGGGCTCAACAGCAATGGTGGATTTACGAGCCCTCTTCTTGCAACGGGAGGAGGAGGGCGGAGCATATGAATCAGAGAGCTGCGCGGGAGGAGCCAAAGGGTCAGAAAACACAGTGGGAGGCGAGGCCAGAGCAAGGATGGAGGGCGAAAAGTCTACCATATCCCAGTCAATAGGAAGATTCAAGTTCATGTGGAGAGCATGTGGCAGAGGGGGCCGCGCACGGAAGCCCCTTCCCCCTTCTTGCCTGCAACGTTGTTGATGGTGCCATGGAATCTTAGTGATCCTGGGTAAGGCGTAGTATTGTTGTAGAGTCGATACAGAAGACAAAGCCCAGAGGCTTCTAGCCAGAGCCGAGGGGGGCCGAAGCTACACAAGCACAGGGAAGGCAAGTAGAGCAGGATTAAGAGCTGAGGGAGGAGCGGGGATGGCGAACCTCATAGTGCAGGAAGGAGTAAATAAACAAGACACTGAGTACATCGAGGGAAGGGTGGTGCATGGGACTTTAAATCCCAGCCCACATGAGCAATAAAGACTTTGGGTATCCCCAAGCCATGGCACATGGGCGCGCCATGTGGTGAGCCACATGGCTACCCCCTGTAGCCCATTGAGACTATATAACACCTGCATCTGGGGTAAACACCATAGTAATTAATCCACATTGATATAATATTTAATTATGTTAATAATGCTCGTAGACATAAGTAAATGTAAATGGGACAAAGACCTAAAAAAATTGTATTACAAATCTATTAATATATTACTAAAGCTAGAGATGGATCAAGAAATATCGATCTCGATGCTTGGTATGGGAGTTTGCATAAGAAAAAAATTGTAAGGGGGTATTGGAATGTTTCCTATCCTCTTTGAATTAATTTTATGATTCTCCTAATTTGGTAGTTGAGCTACCCAAATGTTAGCAATTATGAGGAATCGAGGAAGTGGTACCAAACTTCCCTAAGTGTATGTGCTACATGCCTAGTTTCTGAAAAATATTGATGTCCACATATCCTAAGCTACCCAAATTCCAAGAGGTGGACATCGTGTGAATGGAAGAGAGAGTTCTAAAGGTAAGAGAGGAAAGATAAATTAGTGGCGTGCTTATAAAGAACACAAGGAAAAGAGGAGAATGAACCTGAGAGGGTTTCTAACCAAGTGATACTAAAAAATATGAAACCAGAGAGAGTGAAAGCTATGGGAACACAATAAACCATGTGAAGTGAAAGTGAGTTTGATTAGGAAATTAGCATAGAAACCTTATTTCTATGTAAGGGGCCATAATAATTTCTTGGATTTCGTGTTGGATTCAATACATATAGTACAAGAGGGAAGTGTCGACAAGCTGCTGATGTAAGATCCCAAACAACTAATTAATCAATAGATATGGAGCATTCCAGTGTTCTAATTGAAACATTATGAAGAAAAATACATAACACAAGGGATTTAAAAGAAAGATGCATCCCTTATTTATATTATTATGTGAAAGTGATACATTCTAGAATGATCAACAATGAAATCCCATTACCATATGGCATACATGGTTGCTCAACAGGACTACACTAAAACACCAAAGCATAATCATGGACCTTGAATGGATCCACCAAACAAAGTCACCGCAAGGTTTTTCTTCCTGGGATCAAAGTGTAACTGGCCACGCAAAATTCTCAACAAACACAATAAGATAGACAACTCAGGATGCCTTGATGCCTAGCTCCTATCCCATTTTATAGGTTTGATGGACTCTCTAGAAACATTA
The DNA here is from genome assembly GCA_034641835.2 of Pinus albicaulis. Classification (NCBI taxonomy): domain Eukaryota; kingdom Viridiplantae; phylum Streptophyta; class Pinopsida; order Pinales; family Pinaceae; genus Pinus; species Pinus albicaulis. Next base: position 262,475,383 of record CM076583.1, read on the forward strand.
TTTTATTGTTTTCCCTCGAGAAACGGAAGCAGATATCATCGGGAAATTTTGTCCAGTTTGGCCATATAAAGAAAAGGGAATATTACAAATCCTCCTGCCCACAGATTTCTTACCCTCAAGCAATCCACTTCTATCAATAGTAGAAGCATCTATACATTGATACCATGATCCCATACAAAGCAGTGTGTTATCCCATGCCTCCATGCTAAATGATCCTGAATGGATCCTTTCATACTTGGATCCCAATTCCACCTAAGTCCTAGGACATGTGGGTTATGGTACCATCTCAACCCTCCATTGTCCATGCCTAAGAGCCCAAGCTATAATATTCCCTCAACTAAGAGTATCCTCTTAGGAATCATCCCACCAATATAGTTACAATTCATAATCTCTCACCAATCCATCCTATGGGAAGGATCTAATGCACGAATGCATGCACATAGAATAAGTCTATTATGTTGATATTTCTTGATGTTCAACTCATGCGGCTCCACTCGGTCACCCAACATGATCCATTTGGAGAACTCTGCTATGCTTACCTTGATGTATAAGTGTGGGTGGGTAGTGTCGCATGCCCTATCTATGTACTCCTATAGAGGGTTGCTCTAGAACTCCCAATTGTACTCCTATTTCTACCTTGTGATGGACTTGAGACATTCCTCTGCACTAGACAGCTTGGTCACTGACTCAACATATACCCCTATGAGCTCCTCAATTTTTTTTTTCTCCTGTAAGGAAGTGTCTCAGGCTATCTAGACTCTCCGTGAAATGCTTTACCTTTTCCTGAAATTCCTCTACTGGAAATTTTGGTGCCTACTAAATGTCTCTATATCTGTTTACACTAGATGCCCAACTATTACAGCTCCAACTTGAAGCTTTGACTGGCTCTTTGGAAATGTCTCATCCTCAATACTATGTTTTTCATGCTACCCCTCATAATCATGCTCATCATGCCAATTTATGACTACTGGATCCTCACTTAAGTCTCCTTGAATGTCTTCTCCCTGGCCTTCTCCAGTTGTGGGGAAAATTTGTTGTTCATCCTCTCTGGTTGTAAAACATGGATGCACTGGTGGACTGCTATCTACACTTGATTTCTCATACTCTTCATTGATGTCCTCTAGAATATCTATGGACTCAACTGTACAATAGTCTTCCACATTGTTAGGAATAATTTCCCCTTCCTTTCCCAATGTGCATTATGATGTTTCTCACCATCTGTACTTGACTGCTCGAATCCTTCATGGGCGCTCTCCTGAAAACCAATGAACCCAACTATAGATGAATCCCCATGATTTGAAGGAGTCTCCAACTGTTCTACCCATGTTGCCTCCTTTCTATCACCCGAGCAAGATTAGGAAGGTGCCCATGGCCCCTTAAAGATAAAGCATAGGCCTCTCCTTCTTATTTACTTCTTGCTACATGTTTTACTTCCTTTGTTATTTCTTCCTCCATCAAGCCTCTTCATCTCCCTCTTAGTCAACACCCTTCTGAGAAAATTTATGTTTTGCATGACCAGCTTTTTGGCTAAATCATAGTCATCTGGTGATACAACTAGTCCCTCTCTCCAAATGGTCAAAATTTGGATCTTAGTATCTTGCAGATGTCATCATCTCCTTTTAAGAACGAGGAGACAATATTTTGCATGATTTTTTTTAACCTAGTCGGGATGCGTTTTTGTAATTCTGTTGAAAATGGTCTAGAGCAACTGAAATATCAATTTGACACATTCAAAATTTAGTGTAAAGGTGCCAAATTTGAAGTCAACCATGAGTTATAATATTCTATGTTGCTTCTGAAAAGTAGGAAGCATGATGTTGTTCAACCCTTGAAGGGATTCTACTACCAGTTGCAGTATCTCCCTCGTTATATCATTATTGTAAGATGGTGAAGGTGATGTTAAAGTTATGATACTACTGAGACAAGATCAGATTGTGAGACTTAACTCTTAATAAGGATGCTCCCAGAGTTTTGGTTGTTTCAACACAAGCATGGTTGGCTAGAGAGCCCAACTAAGTTTCTTCCGTTCTGGTTGCCCCACCTCGGAGAGACATGTGTCTAATTCATTGCAATTCAGATCCAAGTGTAAAGAGCTTAGCTCCTCTTCCCTCTCTTCCCTTCAGTTCCCATAGTTTATTCTGTTGCATAATTACATGGACTCTTTTCGAGAATGTTGGTAGATTTAACATCCATTTGATGGACTTCCCATTTAAAGGAGGAATCAAGGGAAAGAATAAGGCATATAGAATTCATTTTGGCAACAATGGAGAATCTTTCAATATAGTCAATGCCTTCAACTTTTCAAAATCCTTTAGCAACAAGATGAGCTTTATGTTTATCCATTTTCCGTCCGTTCCAAACTTTGTTCTATAAACCCATTTGCATCTGAAAATTTTTCTTCCCTTTGGAAGAGGAACAAGATCCCAAGTATTGTTTTCCAATAAGGAACAATATTCTTCATTCGTAGCTGCATCCCAATCTAGATGACCTGAAGTTTCTAAAGAGGTGTCTGGATCAATATTTTCTAGAACTTGAGCCAATAAGGAAGAGGTTATGTCGAAATGAGAACGTGTATGAATTTAATCTGTAGGGTCACCTATAAGAGAACCTGTTGCATCCTGAGTAGAGCAGACCCATTTTGGAAGTTGTGGAGTTGAAGGAAGATATTAAGGAGGTGGAGGAGTATTTTCATCCTCACTGTCATCATTTGAACTAGAAGTAATGTTGTCAAAAGTAGAAGAGATAGAGATAGGTGGCACATATAAAAAATCAGACTCGCAGGACAAAGGTGGCACACCCACCGAACTAGGCTCGTGGGACGATATATTTTCATCAAATTTTACATCTCTTCTAATGATTACATTTTTTTTTTTGGTTGAAGAAGTCTATATCCTTTGACATCTTTAGAATATCCAACAAAAATGCTTTTTTCACTTTTAGGTTCTAAGGCTTTATGTTTCTCATCTGGAATATGGGCCCAAGCTTCACTTCCAAAAAAATGAAAGTGACTTACATCTGGATTGATTGAGCTCCAAGCTTCTTTTCGAGTGATATTCCTTAAAACCTTGGTAGGAGTGCGATTTACTATGTAATTTTCACAGTTAATTGCTTCTGCCCAAAAATTAAGACTAAATCCTTTAGTTCGAATCATAGAATTAGCCATTTCTTTTAGAGTGTGATTCTTCCTTTCAGATACACCATTTTGTTGTGGAGTATACAAAAGAGTATGTTGCAATTGAATGCCATGCTTAGTGCAAAATTTGATAAATTTGTTGTTAATATATTCTCCTCCATTGTCAGATCTTAACTTAAGAATTTGATGTCCAGATTGTTTCTCAACAAAGGCCTTAAAGGCCAAGAACATGTTAAAAACCTCACTCTTTACTTTTAAGAAGTATACCAAAATGCATCTGGAAAAATAATCAATGAAAGTTAAGAAGTACTTGTAGCTAGAGAAAGTAACAACTGGAAGTGGACCACATAAATCACTGTGCACAAGCTGCAAAGGGGTTGAAGAGTGCCAAGAGGCACGTTTGTCAAAACTATCTCAATGATGTTTTCCGAGTACACAACTGGAACAAACACTATCTTGGCAAGAAACCATAGGAAGATCTGTCACCACATTTTTTTTACATAGAGTTTGAAGGGAGCGATAGTTTAAGTGACCAAATCGTTCATGCCAAAGTTTTCTCACTTCATCATTATGAGCAACAAAAAAGGAGGGAAGACATGATGACCCAAAGTTGTCAAACTTATACAGCCTTGTGGAATCATCAACAATGCCAGTAGCTAAAATATGTCTATAATCTCTTAGGTCCTTAATTACAACATCATGAGGTGAAAATTCTATGGTTTTCTCTTCACCTGAATGAGTTATCTGATAAATAGATAGAAGGTTGCAGGACAAGGTAGGAACACATAATACATCATTAAATTGACCTTTATCTAGATTAATATTTCCAAACCCTATAACACTAAGAGATATATCATCACCAACATAAATATTTTTGGTGTTCCAATAATTTAAAGAAGAAAACATGGCTTTATTTTTGGCCATGTGGTAAGAGGCTCCATAATCAATGAGCCACTCATGAGAATGAGAAGAAGAAGAGAATTTCAATGCATAACCAGATCTTGATGCTTGAAAACCACATGTAGAAAGTGCCATTCCTGAAGATGAAGTTTAAGATGAACCAAATGGATGTTGTTATTCTTCATTGTTGCTTCCAAGGCTTCCATATTCTTAAAACATTTTGACTCTATGTGTCCATCACAATTACAAAAGTTTCAATGTATATATGTCTTCTTCCCTTTGTTTTTATTTTCCTTATCAGTTTTTTGAGTTTATTTTTCAGTTTTTTGCTGAAATTGGTTAAGACCCTTATTTGGTTTAGGACCATTATTTTTTGGAAGTTGCTTCTTAGGATTCTTTGGATATGGTTTCTGTTGGGTTGCTAAGGCTTTCTTATAAGATTTTACAGTATCAATAAGACCAAGGTGTAAGATTTTTTCTTGTTCTCTTATCAGAGAATCACAAAAGGCATCAAAAGAGAGAGACGTGTAGGCTGTTCCTTGAGAAATGAGGGCTTCTCTAGTGGAATGGAAGGTGGAAATAAATACAAAGTATGCAGGGCCTAGCTTAGCAAGAATTGAATGGATAAGACTACCATCTTCTTTTTTCCCTTACAACCTTATAAAGGAAGTCTAAGGGTCCTGGATTTGGATAAAAACTTTTCAATAGAGGAGAAATTATTGGGGTCCAAAGTAAGCAACTCATTTTCAAGTTGGCGGGCTCTGATTTCATTTTTAATTCCAAAAACAGTATTTATATTTTTCTTAGCTTCGGCAAAGGAGTCAATTCCTTGGATATGAAATCTAAGATCTTGAGCAATGGAGATTCCTATCAACCCTCATGCTTGATCTTGTTTACTTTCCCATTTAGAAGTTTTATCATCATTGGTAGGTTTATATTCTTGTCCCAAGGCTATTATATAAATCCCTTTACTTCTAAGTAAGTTTGCCATATAGGATAGCCATTGGAAATAATTGTTGTTGTTAAGAATAACCGAGCATGCACTTTCCATTTTTAAAAATTGAAGCTGAAAAGGTTGAAAATAACTGCTCCAATAGAAATATCTTGAAAAATTAGGCAAGTTAAAAAAAAAACGAATCTGAAAATGGCTTCCAGATGAAGAAGTTATGCATTTTTGAAGAAAATTTGTAGTAGATGTCAAGTAGTTACGTGATAGGTTGAAAATTGATGATCAAGTTGTACCTTTTAAAAAAAATTCCTCCATTTTCCAAACTTAATATAATAAGTTCACTTTAAAAACATACTACTTTATGTGACTCACTTTTATAAATAAGTGAGAGACCCTTTTACAATGTTACTTTTACATGTGCTTTTTAAATAAAACCTTAAAAAAAAAAGGCAACTTGCCAAAAAGTTTTTTAAGAAAATGTAACTTAACAAAAATCTTTTTAGAAAAAATAAGCTTGTTAAAAAGACTTTAACCGAAGAGCTCTATTCTCATAAAGTAACTTTCACCAAGTGAGCTAGTAAAATGATTCTGTAATTGTTTGAAAGGAGGAACAGGGAGGGGGGGGCTATTTTTCTCTCCAGTTTGCATACTTATTCCTGAAAAAAACAACCGTGCAAAAATAAAAATACAAGCCTTATGGAAGAACGTTAGATTTCCAGTTAGTCCATCCAGAAACTATATATTTTTTCCCGCTATTTCTAATTTCTTGAGATTGTACAAAGTCACGAGGTAAGAGGATACGTAGTAGAAAAATATCTTCTTCCTGTATCTGGTTTGCCAGATCGCATAGATCCGGTAATAAAAAAATTCTATAAACTGAAATTAACAGAGGGATTAATAAATATAACTGCAAAAAAAATTAATTTATACCTCTAGATTTAAAATGAAATAACTTGGGCAACCATAAACCAATCCGCATGAAATGAAAGGGCTTCCTCACTATAACAAAAGCTCCACACACAACAGAGCAGTTCTCTCAACTCGAAAGTGGTCAGAAACAATATATTTGGAAAACGACAGTTGCATGCAGTCAAACCGGCTTCGGATTTGGATCAACAACGGACACTGCCCTCAAAACAGATCTGGTACCATGTAGGAAATTACAGGATAAGTTCCTTAGATCAAACACCAAAGGTCATCGCTCACAAATAGATCACAGATCAGTACACTAGTATTTGAGTGGTTAAAAAGGGAAACAATCTACGACCTGAGCCAACACGATCACTTCAAAAAAATTATTAATATAAAGAAAGAAAATTTACATAAGCTTCTCTCATAAATGGTCACGAGAAAAATGACCCTCCATTCTCTTTAAATAGAGATCATGGACCAATCGGGTGTTAAGCCACAGATCAAGTGTCGGCAATATAGAGGAGAGAATTAATCGTCGGATCACTACATATCATGAACATTGAATTATAAGTTATAAAAGTACATAGTAAATAAACAAACTTTACCTAACACTACACTAGACCAAGTAATACTTGAATATTTCTTATGTGTCAAAATATCCTAACATGCATGGCAAGGTGACTGTACAAGTTGACTTGATCAATGGTTTTCCTCGTCAATTCATGTGGTGTCAAGTAGCATGATGACATTGGTTTGATTTGGCACATTGTGATTGGTTGGGCATGTGGCCAACCACATGTTGCCAAGAGGTCCAACAGGAGGCCGCCATGTGGTAGCACGGGAGACCACAAAATTTTGGGTTGAGTTCGAGTGGAGCGGGCAGGGGTCGAACCCGTGACCTCCAAGTCCAAGCACCAAGTCTTTACCACTACGCCATGCGCTTTGTTCCTTACACTATATAATTTCCACATTGTTTTGATTTCAAATTGGTTTTGTTGTTTGGGAGGGGGCCAGGGTCTATCCCTAGCCCTGGTCACCATGCCATGGGTGGGGCCCATGGGCGGGAGGCTAGCTCCACATCCCCTCCCCCATTAACTACAAACGTCGGAGCCGCACCATGTGCACACCATGGAGACCGCAACCATGACCACCTTTGCTAAGTTTCTGCTCCACTCATTGCGACATCACTTGCCAAAAAAACTGCCCCATGTGATCACTACTGATGTGACCACCATATGGATAGCCGTCATCATTAACCACTCTAGAAGCCACCAATGTTACCACACATGAACTAACCGATAGAGTTTTTTAATAAAAAAATAAAATGCGCCAATAACCAATATGAATTGAAATTCAGACTTTAGGCGTTAGAGGGAAAATTAATGCCCCAACAATTTTTCCTTGTTTTTGGTGGAATTGGTGCCCCGTTAGTGCTTTTGGGGACAGAATTGTGGTTTCGGTGCCGGATTTTGGGGAAAATGTGGAGTGAATAGTGCATAAACTTTGGGAATTCATAACTAAGTTAGTTTTTGACCAAATTCGAGGAGAAAGAGGCTACATTGGCATTTTTGGGAATTCTAGAGTCGATGGAACATGTTTTAGAGTTGTTTGAGAATTGTAAACATATGTAATCACACTTTTGAGCATAATAGAAGAGGACCAAGCCATTGGAAATTGGACCAAGGAGATGTAGCCCAGATAGGGTGAACTCCTTCATCATGTGCTATTGTGTTACTATTTATGGTGATGCTCATGTCTGTTAGATGTTGTTGTTCAGTGCTTTTTTTATGCTAATTTGATCATGATATTCACATAAAAACTCATGTTAAACTTGTAATTAACCTCACAATCCTCAAGCACTTTGTTTATATTATGAATTGGATCTTAGCACAGCAAACACTAATATTCTCATTCAGATCAATATATATATATATATATATATATATATATATATATATATATATATATATATATATCAGATGACCCTCCCCTTAATTCACTCTCAGTATTTAATGTTTGTACAAAAGAGATAGAGTCTTTATTAACCCTCCGAGAACTTGCAATGGTTATCTCTTACGAGTGCCACCTCCTTTTGTTCCTTAATATTGTGCCCTTGTTGTTGTTTCTTTTTCAAGTTAATATTATTGTTCATTTTTAATGATGAATTACACATCTTTAATTGCATGTAAGTAACTCTATGAATTTATTTCAGTATGAGTTTATTTAATAGGAGTAGGGGAAGCGGTGGATGCAAAGGAGGAGAAAACATGGACCATAATTTAGGGGTGAGAAGAAACATGAGTCCAAGAGTCTCAATCCATTCCGATATAGATTCACAAGAATTGAGACAATTTCTCTGCAATGATGTGGTGAAACTTTTAGGTCAACCAAAGCCTCATCCCATGGCACAACCTTAGCCACAATAGCCCCTTGTTCGTCATGTACCAAGCATTGGTATTCCTCTCCTACCACATGTGCCTACTACTCTTGTTTCCTCTAATAATGTTTTTTGGGAAGCTGAAATCCCTGCACACCCTTTGTGTTCAATTCAAGGTTTCTCCATAATATCTTTGTATTCTCCTAAGGAACATGTTCCTAACTTACAATCTACTGCTTCATGTATATTCCACTCTCTCCAAGTAGAACCATAACCATCTACACCTTCAAGTAAACATCCTCATTCTATTGCACAAGTCTCTAAGAAACCCACTGTACTCATTGGCCCTTTGGTTAGTCTTCAAAGTAGGAAATCATTCCTCAGCTTGTTATGAGTGACAAATGACAAAAAGAAGAGGTTATTCTTTTTGACTCTTCACATGGTTCCTCACACTCTGTCATGTCTCACCTTCGCCAGGAAGAGTAGCATGTATAATTATCTCCATCAGATAGGCAAGGCTGATATTTTACGAGTTCCTGTAGTATGCTTTTGATGTGCTTATGGACACTGGTCAATTTTGGTGTTGTTAGTTTGATACAATGCTCCTATTTTTCTTGTTTTTCCTAGATACTTTTCTCTGCATATATTTGTAAATATCTACAATGTTTTTATGATATGGGTATTTTGTAAACATTTTGTTTGGAGGAGGGGAATATATGATCATATATATGAAGATATATTTATTATGCATACAACACTCTATTTACATATTTTTGATGGTATATCTTATTACGACTATGGAGAAACATTGAGCAATGGAAGACACAAGGGTTTAATTTTATGCGTTGATATGAATATAGTATAATATATGGAGAAATTATACTGATGTGCTATATACTTTGATTGGTTGTACGTGAAACAAGGATGTGTGTTTTTATATGGTATAATTTGATTATTATGACTTTGATTAGATATTATGTGGAGCAAAATGCTTGGTCATGTAATTCTTTTAATTATTTGAGACGAATAAATTATCAGCTCAATTAATAGAAACAAGGGTCCCACCTAATAGAGCCAAAATTAAAAAAGCTTCATAAACTAGTCTACTAATTATTTCCTTTTGAATATCTCTCCTCCCGCTTTATAATCAACCTGAATAGAAAATGAAACTTAATTCAATATTTTAAAAATTAAGAAACCTTGTAAACTGTTTTGGATCTTTTAAAAAAAGGAAGGATCTATTAAGGCAGAGAGAGAGAGAGAGAACTTGGAAGCTAACCTTGAGGGTGATATTAGTCTCATTTCACCAAGGCTAGACAAATTAGGTTGACTCCATCAATATTTTAAAGGAATTATTGAGATATCTTATGCTTTTATGATTTATTTATTGATGTTTGAAGATCTGGTTACTTTTTACTAGTGTTGACACCTACTTTTTTGCAGAGAACGAGATGCCCATATTTTCACTTGCATGAAGGATTTTAATCTACTTCCATTATTTCTTGATTCCTAAGCTATTGTATATTATTCAATTTATATTGCAGAAGTTTTTGTCTTGAGACTCGTTAAAGGCTTCGCTAGAAGTATTCCTTTCAAGATTTGGATGTACTTTCTTGTTATTAATAAAATCAATCATTAGTTTTTACAACTTTAATATTTGGCATATATCAGTCTTTATTATACATATTTAAAAGCAAAAAATAGTCTCTTTTTCCCTTTCTATAATTTATTGTAGCGTATGCTCTACAAAAATCACAGTCCCCAAGCCCAAATTCTCACTAGCTTACTATTGTAACTAAATTTTATTTTTTATTTTTTATTTTCTTTTTCTACTTCATTTGGTTTGACATCCATTTTACTATAAATATGGTATTTCAAATGTGTTTATTTTCATTTCTTTGATGATGTAAACTCCCCCTTTATTTACCTTCACTATAAAACATAAAAAAAAACCCAAAAAACATATAGATTGGAGTTGTAAATTCTAAGTTCACTATCTATTTATCTCATTGTGTTAACGATATTCGAGGATTTGACTTGTTAAATTATAATAGACAACAATCATAAGCAACCTCTCCATCAAACCCCCTAATCTAGTGGAACCACAACCTCCTATAATGTTGGGTATGTTATATATTCTTTGCATGATATATATGTACCATGCACATTGTGGGGTCATAGGGAGATATGTGATATAAAATTGAATGTTAGTTTTGTTGTGCTAATTCAATTTCAAGTATAAAACTTATTTACAAATCCTATGCTTGATGTGCAACATCCCTTGTTGCTTATGTGTGTCAAAGAGGTAATTAAAACTGAATTTTTTGAGTGTTTTTAAAAGAATTAAGCATGAATTTAAATGGCTGAAGAACAAAAACATAAAAAATATAAAATCATAAACAACTGATCCATTAAAATAGAGTTTTGATGAAGGAGTTCACCCCTCCTCGGCTACATCTCCTTGGTCCAGCTCTATAGCTTGGGCCTCTGTATTAGTTCAATTGTGCTCAAAATTCCGTTTACATGCATCAAATTATCTTGGACCCTATTCCAATGAGTTTAAAACATTGAAATATATCGGAAATGACTATTTTTTTACTCAATTTGGTTACCAGATGCTCTGGCCCTAGCTTCAAAAATCTTCAAGGAAAAGAAAAACCTTTGTAGATTAACTCCTCTGCCTCTCCAACTTGTTCCAATGGCTCCACAACATCAAAATATAATAATAATGACTCTTCTCTCACCCTATTTGGTCGAAAATTGCCTCATTTATAGAAAAACCAATTTTCCCTACAATTTTGCCTCCAAATCTGGAGAACTGGAGTTAACTTCGACTAAATCTGGAGTTGTTTTCCAAAATTGGCCCTCCACCAAATCCACCACTAACTAAACGCGCCATTCGCTTAATATAAGATTGATTTTATTGTTTTTTAACTGTTTTATTAGTGCTAACCGCGTTTAGCGCGTTAGCTCTCCGCATGGTCACAAGGTGGTGGTATCCGTGGGCCAACCTGTCTGTTCTCGGTGTTGTAGCATTAAGCACTTAAAATACATGTTTGGAGCATAGAAATACAATGACATGGGCCCATGGCCCAATGGTATCATAGTGCAATTGATGGGGTTAGGTCCTGAGGTCAAACCCCAACCTCGACCCCTGTATATGGTTTCGCAACGTGAACATAGCGATTTAAGTTATGCGCCTCCATAATACAACACTTCCACATTACATATGCCAATGGAATTTAATTGTAGCACAGAAACCACCATTATATATATATATATATATATATATATATATATATATATATATATATATATATATATAAACCATATAACATATTAAACAGATATATATAATATATACACATTAATTTCAACCTTAATTAGTTAAAAATAATAATTTCCAAGACATGGAAATTATGAACCCACATTCAACCTTGGGAGGTCATTGAACAAATTTTACCTTCACAAACTAAACTGGAGAATCCTGGAGTGACACTTGTCACAGTTTCATTGGACTAAAATTGAAGAAGATTCCTTGAATGCTGACTGGGCTGCCATCTCATCAGGCTGTACCTGTTCTGAATTTTTTTAATAAAAATTTGCTTGTTCTAAACGACAATCAGCAGACCATAACTCCTTCATCCGAACTCGGTTTTCAACGAAACGAGTTGTGTTGAATTCCTTGCGATACACAGCCCCTGTCGTTCTGGTTTCATTCAATTCTGAGCACTTTCATTTTTGAGCTAAAATATGAGCCTCTAAACATTCCTCCCCACTAGATGTCTTTTGGACCCCAAAAGCTCTCTGATTACTAATTATGTGGATGAGGGTATTGTTCCCTCACCCTTCTAGTCTCTATCCACTAAAATTTTCCCAATTTCATCATTTAGAGATTTTCACAAAAAGTCAAATTTTTCCTCAATTCTTGCGACCTTCTCTTTCTTTCATTGACACCATCATGCTGCAATATTTCTAAATTTTCAGAAAAAGAATCTATTTTTTCAGAAACCACCTTGTTTCGACCTTGGTCAAAAATTAAAGAAAACTAAGAAAATTTCTCACCTTGCACACTGTCACCATGGCGATTTTTAGTTGATCTAGCTTTGTACTTGCGTAAACTCTTGACCAAGTATCTTTGCCATTGCCATGTACCTTTTGGAAACCAACAATAAGCATTTTTGGAACCCATGCCTTCTTTTCCAAGCTGCTTTGTCGCTTTCTCTTTGACCTTTGCACCCTCTTGCACCAGCATCTTGTTTCCAACACTGCTCAACACTATTCTTGACTGCTGCAAATGTTTTTCACCTTCTTTCAAAGGCTACTTGTTAACATCCTAAAACAACTCATTACAAGAATAAGAATATTTTTGAAAAGTGTGATTCAATAAATCTCTTTTTTTATCATCAACAATGTCAAGTTCTTACTTGCATTCACTATCCTATTCATTTCAATTGCATGTACAAGAGACAAATCTATCTTCTTCTTATGCGCTCTGATTATGTACTCAATACCATCCTTAAACAATTGATACTTGTTCTCATGGCGATGAAATACTTCTTTCCTATCATACAGATAAGGACTTCCCAATACAATACCTGATATTTCAAGCAACACCACATCAAGAAAGTTTGAGTTGATGGAGAATCTTAGTAAGCACTTCCTTGTAACCTTCAAGTTTGCATTATTGCATATCCAACCCAAAGGATATGGTCTTGGATGTCTAATAGTTTTAAGGCCTAGTTTCTTAACCAAATCTTCGAAAATCAAGTTAGCTTGTGACCCACTATAAAAAAGTGTATCAATCTTGGTATGTTTAGAGACTACTCTAATGTGGAAAATTTCTATACTTGTATCTTCATCATGAGTATCAATTGAACAATTTGAAGAAATAGTGCTTGCAACATGTTTACCTTTCAAACCCATGGCTGTAATTTTTTTCTTATCTCCTGAATTTGACCCTAAGTCATGTTCAACTATAGCAACAATTTTTCCCTTCTCTTTGGCTTTCAGTATATTTGGTTTCAATTTTGGATGAAGTTGCCAACAATGGTCTTCATCATGGCCAATATTTGAAAAAAAATTTCATGTGATTTTTTCCTTCTCTTTGTTTACAGAGCTATTTATTTTTCCTCTTCCATAAAACTTTCCTTTCCATTTACCCTCACTTTCACTTTTCTCCTCTATGTTTTGTTTTCCCCTTACCTCCAAGTGTGTGGCTTGTACACAAAATTCATCTAAATTGCTTGGGTTAAACATAATAATAGTATGCTTCAAATAGGAATATCAACCCCTGATGTATTTGAAGATTGTACCTTGCGAATTCAAATTTACTCCTAACAAAAAAGCTCTCTTCCTAAACTCTAGGGTATACTCTTGAACTGTTTGACCCTTGATTTGCTTAAATTTTTGCCAACTCATAATAGATTTTTTCATCTTGGCTAATGGATAAAACTACCTTTTAATGGAAGAAATAAACTCAACTCAAGAAATGGATATCTTACCATGGATTTTCATTTCCTCTTGAGTCTTTACTTCCCACCAAACTAGTGCTACTCCTTCTAGACTTAATAAATCTAACTGTATATTTATGTTGTCTTCATGAAGGTTTTGAATTCTGCAATACACTTTTAATTGACGTATCCAATTGTCAAGAATCTCTGCATTTACCTCGCCATTTCACATGGGTAATTCAAACTTAATGTTTAATTTGAGTAATGGAGTTTTCCCTTTTGTGGCTTTTGAGTGAGTGTGAGTGGTCTTTATGGTAGAAGTGAAAGATGATGTAGATGGGGATGATGAGGATGATGAAGATGGTGGAGATGGAGGTGTCTTTCCTCCACTTCCCTTTGAACTCTTCTCTTCATCCTTCTTTGATTTGAAGTTCCTTCTCCATGTGGAGGCTTAGAAACTTCTCCTGCCCTTTCTGCAGTGGATGCATCAAACATGATTTTAACCATTCTCTGAATGTCCTTGAAGTCTCTCTTAACATCCTCCTCTTCTGAATGTCCATGAGTCTCTCCAACACCTGACATAATGGCTATGGATTCAAGCTCAACTTCTGATGCTTGTACCTCTTCAATCAACTCAGCTTCTTGTGCAATTTGCACCTCTTCAATCTCGTCTTCTTAAGACAAAACTTGAGGTTCTTCAAGTGCAGATATGAGTGGAATTTTGGGTGAGCATTATTCTATTTCATATATCCTTTTTCTGGTCTTAATCTCAGCACTTTGAACAAACAATTTCCCTTCACCTTTCTATAACTTTAACCTTGTCAGCATCACAAAATTGTAACCATTAAACTTGCACACTATTCAAATAACTATCGAGCGAATAACATTAGCAACCTTGAGCTCTGATAACAACTTGATTTGAAATTGAATGCTAGTTTTTCTATGCTAATTTCAATTTCAAATATAAAACTTATTTACTGATATTATGCTTGATGTGCAAGTTCCTTTGTTGCTTATGTGTGTCAAAGAGGTAATTAAAAATGAATTTTATGAGTGTTTTTGAAAGCATAAATCATTAATTTAAATGGATGAATAGCAGCAACATAAAAAATAGCAAATCATAAAAAACTGATCCATTAAAATAGAGTTTTGATGAAGGAGTTCACCCATTCTGGGCTACATCTCCTTGGTCCAACTCCATATCTTAGGCCTCTGTATTAGCTAAATTATGTTTAAAATTATATTTACATGCATCAAATGCTCTTGGAACCTATTCCAATGAGTTTAAAACATTGAAATATATAAGAAATGACTATGTTTTTACTCAATTTGGTTACCATATGCTATAGGCATGGCCTTCCCTCTTGGTGGCCAGCTTCAAAAATATTCAAGGCAACAAAAACCTCTATATGTGACCTTTTCTTCTTCTGAAACATGTTCCAATGGCTCCAAAACATCAAAATATACTAAGAATGACTCTTCCTACACCTAATTTGGTCGAAAATTTCCTAAGTTATAGCAAAACCAATTTTCCCTACAATTTTGCCTCCAAATTTGGAGAGCTGGAGTTAACTCCGACTAAATATGGAATTGTCCAGCAAAATTGTCGCTCCACCAAATCCGTTGCAAAAATAAACACGCCATTAGCTTAATATAAGCTTAGTTTTAATGTTGATTAACTGTTGTATTAGTGCTAAGCGCATTTAGCGCGTTAGCTCGCTGCATGGTCACAAGGTGGTGGTCTCATGGTGAGGGGTTGGCCCCTCCGTTCCTACTGCTATAACATTAAGTGTTTAAAACACATTTTCGAAGCATAGAAATACAATGACATGGTTCCAAGGCCAACGATATCATAGTGCAATTTCTTGGGGGCGGTCTTGGGGTCCAATCCCGACTTTTACCCCCATATATGATTTTGCAACGTGAACTTAACGATTTAAATTATGCGCCTCCATAATACAATGCTTCCACATTACATATGCCAATGCCAATTGACTTAACTGTAGTGCGGACCCACCATAATATACATTTTCCAACGAATATATATGACAATGAATTAACACCATCGGATCCACCATTACCATATGCCATGGAACTTTAATACGGGTGCATCGAAAGTTTAATTACGCCTATAGGCGTTCTATTGTGGGGTTTTTGGTTGCGACACTGTAGAGATTCATCGTTCTCTACAGCGGTCCCTAATGAGATTTCCCTTTATCATCTTCTACTATCTGGCTATCCACCTGCCTATCCACATCTTCCTACCATTAACTGATTGATACTGAAATCAATGTCTCCGCTCAATCTAGATCTCTCTCCATTAATCCCTCCGGCTACTGAAATTAATGTCTCTGGCAGCTCGTCTTCATCTCTCAGGAGAAGCTGACAATTAGACGATTAAAATGGCTGCTCAAGCCTGCTCAAACGACATCGGCCAAGCTGCTGTCCAAACCCCTACCCCCGGCCCAGGCTGTGAAAGAGTCGAGAAATGGACTGGGCATAGGAGGTCAAGGGAATCATAGCCGTGGCAGCTACAATGGTGACCGTTTTAATCGAAATGGTTATAATAATGATAATGAAAGCAATGGATATTCAGGTAGTGGTTATGGTGGGGGGTTTCTATAGTGGTTATGGTGTGGGGGGTTTCTACCAAGGCTGGGAGGATGGATCTGCTTGCCAAAAAAATGGATAATTTGGTCGTTCATCTGAGAGAGGACGAGGATATGGAAGGGGCCGTGGCTATGGTGGTCATGGAGGATATGGAAATGATGTTGGTGATGAAACTTAGAGGCCTCAAAGGTAGTATGAACGTCAGAGTGGTACTAGACGAGGCTATGAAGTTAAGAGAGAAGGGGCTGGTCAAGGAAATTGGGGCACTCCCACAGATCAGGGATTCACAGAGGAACCTGACAAAACGTAGAAACCATTATCTCTACGCCTTTTCTCAGCACACAAAAATTGAAGCAGTGACCTTTTTGAACCTCGAACGCATGGAGCGGTTCTCTTCTATTGTGAATCTTGACCATATTGCATTATAATAATGAGTCTTCTTGTGCCGTGATTTGACTCTGACTCAGTAAAGTTGCAACTGGTATTATTATTCCTACCAATCACTCTAAAATCCTGCAAACCCTCTGGGACTGAGTGAGGGAATCTCTCTTTGTCTATTCTTTCATTTGTGTGATTATAGCAAGGACGACTAAGTGCAGTTTTGATACCTAAATGCTTTGTTTCTTTCTATTTTAATTGATTCAACATTTTTCCCCTTTCGTTTAAATACTTCATGCGAATTATTATATGTTTTAAGTTGAAAGAACATAAATTTGAGGTTCATTTTGAAAATTTTGAAATTGAAGAGACATGGAATGATGAGCATTTTGAATTCAGGGTTTGATGGCTTGGCTTTAGGTTAGGGGCCAAATTTGACTAGCGGGTTTCTGCTTCAAGCTTTAGGGAATGAAATTTATCGAACTGGGTTTTGATAACAGTGCTCTCCTTTAGAGTAATTGAGGTTTTATCATAGTGAATTAGTTGTATTTTTATGCAATCATTCGGTCATGGAACTCCACTGTCTTAATCGATCACAGTTAGAAGTGATGGCGATCTCATTCGTTTCAGCCATTTGTGTGTGCAAAGTGATAGATTATGCAAGATATCTGTAGCCTCTGGAAGTTCAGTGTTATTGAATAAGATATATACATGTATTGATGATACAAAGATAATTGTCAAAGAAATTTCTGTGGGTAAGGCTAATTTTTTAATGATGGCATATTATCTTCTGGATCTTCGATCATTCCTGGAAGATTCAGTCTTGAAAACCTTCCAGAAAAGCTTTATTTAGGTATTTTAGACCAAAATCGGTTGCTTATTAATGAGATAAAACAAAATCATGAATCCATGAGTTTGCAAATCGTAAATTTCAGCTGAATGCTTCTATTTTCTTGCAAGCAACTTATTAGGCATTTAAATCAGATGAATTCATGGGACCCTACTGCCTGTTATGTTTAGATTTTTTTGTAGATGGAGGGGCTTGATTACTATGTTTTCAAAGTCTATACAGCCACTTAAAATGTCATCACTACATCCATTTCCTTCCAATCCCCTCTCAGTAAGTGTACTTTCAACACAGCAACCCCATGCCTTTCTCTACAACTTCCTATACTTGTATTACTGTTTTTCATTTCATCTATCATTTATGCTTTTCTTTTACTTAAAACACATTTAAACACCCAGATCTCCTTCAAAATTGGAGGTTCTAATGTTAGCTACCATTCTCTTAAGCTTCGAGTCCTGTTAAGTATCCGGATCCAGATCCCGTGTTGACTTCCATGCTTTCTCATCCATAGCCTTTACTCTGAAGAAACTACTCTAACATTACAATATAGTTACTGCTAACTTTTTCAAAGGCCTTTAGTCATTTAAATCTCTTCCTTGTGTAAAATAAATCCCCTAGTTATCAATTAAAAAGATCAAATTTCCTTTGGGCTTGTACGGTTTGCTAGAATTACCTTAAAGAAGTATAAAGTATTGTGACTTATAGGAGGATAACAATTAAGGATTAAGAGAATTTTGGCCAAAGAATTCTTTATGACTGATAACAATTAGGATTTTTTTGGCAACAAAATGCTTTATGACCTTTTTTTCCCTAAGCTATAGCTTCACTCAGTTTTTTTTCCCTATTAATCAGTCTTTTTCTTAAGCCATATCTTTAATCCGGGTGCTTAGCTTCATTGTAGAAATTACATGTGGTCTATTCTATTTTATTTTCGGATTACTCTGGACCTAAATACTGGTAGATGTATTTGGAATTTTTAGAATCATTATTATATTTGCACTTCAGGTCTAGGTCCTGTTATATATATATGTGGACTTACTGGAAATAGTGCTATGCGCACTTACTGGAATTAATGCTTATTGTTTGTTGTATTCAGGTGGTGGTTGATTTCACTAATACGTGGTGTGGACGCCGTCGAATCATCAATCCAGTGTTCGTAGAATTGTCGAAGAAATTCTCAGAAATATTTTTCTTGAAGGTCGATGTTGACGAATTGAGGGTACAGTCATTTAATCACTACCCTATAAAGTATTGGTTGGAACTTGGATAGATATTTGAAACATAATTTTTTTATCTGTGATTTTTTCTTTCACAAATTTGTTGATCGTTTCCCTTGGTAAGAGAATTTTATGACAGAAAAAAGGTAAACGAGGAATGATTGTTTAAACCAAATCAGATGTTGTGTTACATGGCACGTTTGTTTTTAGTATTTCTAGGAGAATTTCATGACAAGTTCGTAAATGAAAAATGAATCAAATGAATCAATATAAAGCAGAGTCCAGATTAATGAAAGCTTTTCTGAGTATTGCAGAGTCCAGATTCCTGAATGCTTTTATGATTTTGCAGGATGTAGCTGAAGAGTGGGACGTGGAGGCCATGCCTACATTTATCTTTAATAAGGATGGGAAGTCTGTTGATAAGACCGTGGGTGCAAATAAGGCTGAACTTGAAAGAAAGTTGCAGCTCTTGCTACACAAGAAGCCCTTGTTACTGAAGCCTAGCGCCATTTTCATATGCTATATGTTAGTATTTCTTTTGAATTAAAACTATTACCAGTGTGGATGCACTGCCAATGTTAAAATTGGCTAAAATATCATATTGTACTCTGTATTTACCCATATATTGTACACATAGCTATTAGCTTTTTGTACTTCTATTAAATATCAATTAATAAAGGCGTTCTTACCCTAGGATCTAGTTTCTCTGTTTGGTGATAAATATGATGAATGATGATACTTGGTGATAGTGTTAGCCAATGTTAAAATTGGCTAAAATATCATATCGTCCTCTGTA
>CM076583.1:262495054-262812596 GCA_034641835.2 Pinus albicaulis
TGTACCCTTGTAACCCCCATTTTGTTATTATTGTGCCCTTAAATTATTATTGTTAGGTCGGCTAGGATTACATTGTGGCCCACTAGGATTACATTATGGCCCCTTGGACTCCTATATATAGAAAGGAGGTTTTGTAAATTGTATCATCCAAGAATTGTTCATTTATGTAATGTATTGGAGGTTTCCCCCTCGAAGTGGCTCATTTCTAAGGCGTTGATATCTCTTTTCTTCTCTTTTTGGAGCTGGTTACCCAACATTTGGTATCAGAGCTTTGGGATTCTAGGGTTTCGCTGCTCCAAACAGGTCATCGTGGCATTTTCGCTATAACTTTTTTTCTACGAAGCTTCAGAAGCTGAAATTTTTAGGGTGCGAAGCTGAAATCTTGAGGAAGTTTGTCTAAAAATTTCAGAGCTTGGTTCGCAATATTTTCGGAGATATGATCTGTGGAAGTTAGGTCTTTTTTCAGGCTCCTAAACAGGTCATCGTGGCATTTGCGCTATAACTTTTTTTCTACGAAGTTTCAGAATCTGAAATTCGTATGGTGCGAAGCGGAAATCTTGAGGAAAGTCTTCAAAAAATTTCAGAGCTTGGTTCGCAATATTTTGGAGATATGATCTGTGGAAGGTAGTGCTTTTTCAGGCTCCTGAATTTCATCTCAAAGAGGTGATCGTGGGAAAAGTTCAATAACTCTCTCTCTGGGCATCGGATTGGAGTGCCGTAAAAAGTGGTTGCAAGTACACGGACTGAAGTTTCTTGGCTATCAATTTCAGAGATGAAGGACGAAACAGTGACACGTGGAAAGTCATACAAGTTCTCTCTACTGAACCATTCCAAAATTGGGTCATTGTGGGAGATTGGAAATAACTTTGTCTTGAAGAATCCAAATTAGATCAGACCTGTGGCATTTGAAAGAAGCTTCAGAGGGCTACTACAGGGCTAAATTTTAGATATTGGAGATTTTCAATTACAGATATAATTCAATTTCAATATCGAGCTCCTCAAAGCAAGTAAAAGGTGTGTATTGTTTTTTCCCGAATTGCATAAATCTTGTTTGAAAAATTAGTTTGAAGTGATTCCAAGGGCCTATTAAGCATATATTTCAGTATTGTGTTCTAAAATGCTTCCTAAAAATAATTCAACACCCATTAAGCACTCAGAAATCTATACTATGATGCATGAAGTGGAAGAATTGCAGTATGAGATATCAAAATTACGGTACCAAGTGCAACAAATTTCGATCTTACGAAGAGAAACCGAAGATGAAATAGATGGTTTAAGAGAAGAAATGGAGGCTAAGTTGGATGGTTTGAAGGATAAAATAATAGCTAATATGGATGATAAATGAGTGGAAGATCACAGCGAGCATCAACAACAAGTTCTCGAACTCTCAAAGGATAACCCAACTTTGGTGCAGAATCTAATGAAACAACAGGAAGATCAACATCATATCGAAAGAAGTTATGAATCAGTCATAGAAACAAGAAATCAACAAGTACGATCAATTTCATAGTATCTCAGCAAGTGGAAGAACTTTCCTGTAGAATATTTCACATGGGAGGATGAGAATTTTATACAGAAGCATCAAGAAATAATCAAGCGTTGAGGACAACACTTGTTTGAAGGAGAGGGGCATGTTAAGTCCCTATGTTAATAGTGTAGCCCCTTATTATGTTAGTGTAGCCCCCCTTATTGTTATTATTGTACCCCTGTAACCCCCATATTGTTATTATTGTGCCCTTACATTATTATTGTTGGGTCGGCTAGGATTACATTGTGGCCCACTAGGATTACATTATGGCCCCATGGACTCCTATATATAGAAAGGAGGTTTTGTAAATTGTATCATCCAAGAATTGTTCATTTATGTAATGTATTGGAGGTTGCCCCCTCGAAGTGGCTTATTTCTAAGGCGTGGATATCTCTTCTCTTCTATTTTTGGAGCTGGTTACACAACAATAGACCTTCTACCATTGTGAACTTGGGTAGTTGAGTTTAGGGAGAGATCCCTGTTTTTCCCACAGTTAGGGTTTTTCCCAATTCTTGTAGTTAGTCTCGAATTTATGACACCCTCATAAAATATTAGTTTATTCCTTCTTCATTTGATATCGTCATACTGTAGAATTCTTGTCTCGATTATATCACTTCTCGTGCAATACTTACAAAGAACAATTCTACTAGCTTCTCGTATATTTCTTTAGATGTATCCAACTTGGATACATATGGTATGAGGGGACATTTGATTGATTCTATAAAGATCCTTTGAGCCCTTAATTCCCATTTCATGTACTTTTTTAGAGCTTGATCTTATTTCTTTCGAGGTTTAGTGATTAAACCCTTAACATGACCAATGACTTCGTTTTCTACAAGGATCAAATCTTTCCTCTTCTTCCATGCAAGAAATTTTGTTGACCCAACCAATTTGTTGCTTTCCTTGCAAAATGAATTCCTTTTGATAGATTTGAATGTGGACATAAATATACTTACTTGTCAAGTGAAGATGCTTCTTGATGACAATAACTTCAACTTGATGATTTCTTGTTTTTGAAGATGAAGTTGATAATATAATATGTCTTCTTGCAAAATTGAGTCTTCAAGGAGAGGGAGATCAATTTGATACCTTGACGATGATAATAAATCCTATTCTTACTTCCCTTGGATATAGATACTTCAAGATGCTTCAATTTTTCATGCTTCTTTCTTTGAGTAGAGTCTTCGAGGTCTTCTTCTCCTTGAGGTGATGATTGTGTGAGGTTCCCAAGAATTCTTCAACTGTAGAATCCTTCTTTAAATGAACTAGGGTTCTGAGGTCTTCTTTAGTAACTTCCTTCGAGATGATGACATAATCTTTGTTCTTGTGGTGCCTTTGATATGAGTGGTCCTTCTTGATGATTTATGCTCTATTTCTTTACTTGCTTGCCTCTGACCTTCACGGTTCTCTTCTCCTATAGCTTGGGTCCTTTCCTCTTAACTTGAATGCATATCAAATTGGAATTCCCCCTAATATTGCCATAAATTACAATACATTGTTCAACAAAAATATTTTCTTCCTGATTTTTTATGGGAAGTGGAACGTAGTTCCATGGATGGATGTCTACTTGGAATGTAGTGCAATTATTTCCTTGGATCAATTTTAAATAATTCCCACCATTCACTCGATAGCTCGCTTGCATTCAAACCTTACTATAAATGACCTTGTATAGTCCATATGACTCACATGCTCCACGTGGCCATAGGAAAAAGACTATCATAGGTTCAATACCCTTCATCCCTACAAGTTTCTATATGTTAAATTCAAACTATTCATCAAATGGGTCTAACAACCCCCTTTTATATGCCACTTCAAAGTGTTATTGAGAAGTTTGGGACAATACCTATTTTAAGTAATAATCTATAAGTGTTAAATTTGAATGGTATTCATTGTGGTCCATGATTTTAGTTTTTCAAATGATTTCATTAAAATAGGTTAATAGGCCTTTTCTATTCAAAGGGATCATTCCAATCAACTAATTTGATCAAGTGTTAAAATTTCTTCTGAATGGGATATAATCCATGTGGTATTTTTGTTATCTTTGAAGTGACCCATGGATTTTCTCTAAGTTTTAGAGGAATCATATGTTGTATAACAACAGTACCACATGTTTTTAAGTCCTCATATTTCCATGCAAAAATATCTAGATACTATCTAAATAAATGCACATACCTCTTTTTGTATGGTTCAAGGACTGCTTTTGACAACTTAACCATTTTAGGTTCTTACTGTATTCCTAGGTTACAATCCTCCATCTCTCCAGGCTTTTTCTTCACATAAGATTTTACTGGTACATCGTTCATATCTGATATGTTTACTATCAAGGGGGTTGAACATGCTTGTTGCAATTTCCAAGAAATCCACTAAATACTTCTATGACACCTTATCAAACATTAAATTCTTGGAAGAAATTTGAAATAAGATCCCACACTCCATTACAGTAAGTCCTTAGCTCAGGGTTTTTATCTGAAACAATCTTCTTATTTAACTTACAACTAACTCTGAATCTCACAATACAAAGATATTCAAAATTTCATATTTTCTTCCATTTCCAGTCCTAGGATTGGTGCTTCATATTTTGTTACATTATCTACTGTAAGGATGTTAGAATCTTCTTATTTTAGGAGATATATGCACCATACATGCTATGTAACCCTCCTTTGAATAAGATACATCAAAACACATTGTAAAAATGGAATCTTATGCAACAACTACCTTAGGGGTAATTTATGAAATACAATATTATTTTTTGTACAACTAACATATAACAACCAGAATTATAATCTACACTATACATAGTTGAATTATTAAGATATCTACTCTAACTAACAACTCAAGCAAACTTCATTTCCCTATATAGTCTCCCCAACTCCCCAATAAAAATAAGCATTGTAACACAAGACATATCCAAGTGAAGAAGTACAAATTATGATAAAGTCTTAGTACAAATTATTGTCTTACTATATAATACTTTAACATACAAGTGCTACTTAAAAAAACAAAAAAAAAAAAAAACTCCCCACAAAAACTTATTTATACTTAAAAATAGATAAATAATATATTTCTTAGTAAAACTCTCCACAAAAACTCATTTATACTTAAAAATAGATAAATAATATATTTCTTAGTAAAACTAATAATTTAAGTGTATCTCTACCAAATTATGTGTTGTTTTACTTGTCAAAAACTCACTAAATTACTAACGAATATATATTATGATCAATACATATATTAATATAATATATTTTATTATATTATTATTAATATAACAAAATATAACAAAATAATAATAAAGGGATTGACATTTAAAGATTTGATTAGCAAAATATATATAAATGCACTAAATATTCTTACGGTCACAAGTCATGTTTGAGAACTGAAATATCGGCACCATTTTTTAGAGCGGATCCAGTCAGCTCCTCGCAACCATAATTTTTAACACCATCATCCTTATTGAATGTCCACCACGCATATCTGGCCGCCATACGCTTTGGCCGCCAAACGGATCAGTTTGGTGAGTGTGCTCACTTTTCGGGTCTGAATTGGCTTCCAGCCCGTTGCCAAGTCATCCATAGCGTAAATATGCCCAATGGGATACTCATTAAAATCTGCCATTACATCCTCATTCAAATCCGTCATGAAATCCTCATTATCTGACCTCTGCGATATGGCATACAGTGTTCCAGACTTGGAGGATATTATACAATTCCCCGTATCCTTCATAACCAGAAATTGACGGACAGAACGATTAAATCTAGGAAACTCCATCAAACGCCGAGCAAACGCTGTGTTCTCTTCTTCTCCCACTGCCCACACGTTGCTCTGAAAGTCGAAATGCATGAGAACGACTTTAGTAGGATCATTGGTGCCTCTAAATACCCAACTATTAATATCCACTAAATAAAGCTTTCGTTTCCAAGTGATAACTGTATAATCTCCATCGAATGGGTCGGGACACTCTGGAAGAACTGACCACCTTTCAGTGTTTACGTCTAAGGACAACATTGGTACACCATCCCTATCGGTATCCAACAACAACACTATCAGCCGATCCCCAACAATTGCGTTCAAAGTCGAACCAACAACCCCGACTTGGAGTTCTCGATCTATTATTGACGAAATATCCAAAGCACGAAAAGTCCTACTGGAGTTATGCTCTATATTCATTATGTAACAGGAGGGTTGCTGCATATGAAATCCATTCCAGAAAATAACTTTATTTCCGATCGCTTCCACGAAGGATTCTGCGTCCGGGAATTCTTCTTCTTCGTGTGACATGTGCGGAACAGTTGGCACCGTGAACTCACGATGAGGGAAGGGTGACAACCTATTGTCTCGGATGGCACACTCGATAAAATTCGTTTCAGTCTCGTGGTAGCTGAAGTAAATCACACGGAACAGAACACTGCATTTTCTTGACGATGGCGGCGCTGAATCAACTAAATGTCGAAGTCTATTCGCTATAAGTCCAGACCTGGCGTTGGGAACGAGGGACCGTAGACGACTGTGAAGAGCTGGAATAATTCGATGGCTTATAAGATCGTCGTTCATCCAATTCAAGCTTTCCATGGCTGTTGAACTGCCACTAATTTCTCTAAATCTCAGAGGCAGCAGATCAAAAATCTCTTCTGACTCGTGGTCATCATCTTTAGCATTGACGACATGAAAGGGTTCCATGTGACCACAATTTTGTTGTAGAAAGAATCTCTAAGATTAATGAATATACCAAGAATCTCCGAGATGATTATGATCGAACCTTATGATCGAATGTTTAATATATATTCATATCAAGAAACCCAAAGATGATTATGATTGAGTCTTATGAAATAAGCTTAACATATATTTATATCAAGCATGCACGAAGAAGGTCCGTCTCCGGTTGAGGGCATTGTCGGCTCACGTCTTTTTAATTGTGTGTCGACTCACTGAAAGGGTTTGTTTTCCATGAGTTAGTTTTCAGTGTTATTTTTTTGGATTTGATTTCCTTAGTGACTTGATAAATTTGAAGAGGCCCGGTTGATTGATGTGGTGTAGAGAGAACACAAATCCTTCTATGCACATTGGAGATGTTACCAATTTCTCAGCCTTAACGTTTTTGTTCATTTACGTGAATTCTAAACAAATCATATTGTGGAAAGGGCTCATTTCAACTAAAGGATAATTTTCTTCTCAATGAAAATTTTTTGTTGGAAGAGGAGAGGTCACTAAGTCCATAGTAAGTTCGGTGGAGGTTATGTTGGAGTAATTTCTAACTGCTGGAACATGTTGCAGGCGGCAGCATGGATGAACAACGTGCAGGTTTAAATGGCGCACAGGTAGGCAGCGTGATCAACGTTGTGGGCAGCGATCAACGGAGTGCGGGGGGTTCAAACCGCGCGGAAGTTAACATGTAGCGACCCCCCGTAGTTGACCAATCGATCGGGCTTTGACCCAAGATGGACGGCTGATATTTAGTGCGGGGGGTCACCCCAAATTGTCTTGTACGAATAAAGGGCAGCCCCCGTAACCATCAGCTTGTGGTGGCTCCGCCAGCGCGCCACCAAAACACAACCACCGCGCAAAATTCACCGCTGCGACCAAATTCAGAATTTGCCATTAATTTTTTTTTGGCAGTGCTAACAGAAATTTAAGGCACCATAAATATTTTTTTAAGCGGTGATATTTTGGGTAATTTTGTCAACGAATGAAATTTAATGGAATTAAGATATTTTGTTTATAAATAGAACAGAAATTTAATTTAATTTTTTTTACACACAGACAGAACAGATTAATATATACACACAGCAGTGCAATTGTTTTAAAGAGACAGAGAGTGCAAATTAAAAAAATACACAGCAGTGTATGTTTATTTTGAAAAAGACAGTGAGTTTTTTTTTTTAAATAGACAGAGACAGTGAATTGGAAATTCACAGCAGATTTTTTTTTTAGACACAGAAGAGTTTTTGTTTTGTTTTGGAGCTGTGATTTGAAGCAGTCCAGCAATTGTAAATCCCTCTGTAATTGAGGAAGAACTTGTAAACAATTTTATGAAATAAAATTTGTGTTATAGAGTTGAAATTCTGTTTTCTGTAGAGTGATATTGATTTCTCTGTTTTAAAGAGGGAGAGTTCTAGAATTTTTCAAATTTCCAACATGGTCTCAGAGCCAATTCAGGCTATTTGAAGGTCAAATAAGCTGAAGAAAAGGAATTCGTTATTGCAGAAGCCTCTCCAGCATAGTGAAGGTTCAGACAAGAAGAATTCAAAGGTAATTCTCTATATAGTTTTTGTGTTACTGTTGCAATACAGTTAGTAAATTTAAACACAGCCAAGTGTTTTTTATTCATAGTTAAAAGTGCAGAATGGTTGGAGCCAGCACTGGTATGGGTATGGGAAATATCCATCTCCCACAATTTAATGGGAAAATTTTTGACTACTAGTTAATAACTATGAGGGCCTTATTTGTCTCCCAAGACTTATGGGAATTTGTTGAGGATGGCTTTGAAGAGCCAGCAGATGAACTTGAGTTTAATATGTTAACTCAGGCAAAAAAAGAGATTCTGAAGAGCAATAAGAAGAATGATGCCAAGGCTCTTTTCTTCTTGTATCAAGCAGTGCATGAGAGTGTGTCTCCGAGGATAGAAGCAGCTAACAGATCCAAAGAAGCATGGGAAACTCTCAAGACAACTTATCAGGGTATGGAGAAAGTGAAGACAACAAAACTTCAGTTGCTGAGGAGAGACTTTGAGACTCTATGTATGAAAGAGTCAGACACAATTAACTCATTCTTCACTCATGTGATTGGAATGGTCACACAAATCAGATTTCATGGAGAGACTCTTGAGGACAAGAGGATTGTGGAAAAACTCTTGAGATGTTTACCCTCAAGGTTTGATGTGATTGTCACCACCATAGAGGAGTCTAAAGATCTCACAAAGTTTTCAGTGGATGAACTTCATGCATCACTGATGACCCATGAACAGAGATTGGGTAGGAGTGAAAACTCATCTCTTGAACATGCTTTTAAGACCCAGATGTCTTTCGGAAGAGGAAGAGGGCAAGACAAAGGAAGAGGAAGAGGCAGAAGCCAGAACAAAGGTGGAAGGAATAGCCCTTCTCATTCACATGGAAGGTGCAACAGTAAAAATCACAGCCACGGCCAAGGCAACTAGCAAAGTGGACAGCAGAATGATCAAGGACAAAGGTATGATAAATCCAATGTCCAATGTTACAATTGTAAAAAATATGGTCATTATGCTAATGAATGTAGAAAGAAGAAACAAGATATGAGAAGTGGAACTAATGCAAATTTCACAAAAGAAAATAGCAGCCAAAACAATTTGTTTTTAGCTTGTAATATGGCTGAAGAAAAGAATGAGGATTTATGGTTTCTTGACTCCGGTTGTAGTAACCATATGACAGGAAACTTAGCAATGTTTTCTATGTTAGATGAGAGTGTGCAGTCACAAGTCACACTAGGAACTGATAGCAAAGTTTATGTTATGTGAAAAGGAGATGTGAATGTTTTAACAAGATTAGGTGCAAAGAAATCCATAGCAGATGTTTATTATGTTCCAGGAATGAAATGTAATCTCTTAAGTATTGGACAGCTTGTTCATAAGGGATATAATGTTTTCTTTGATAATGATGTTTGTACCATCATGGATAAACCACTCAGCAGTCAGTGTATTGCTGAAGTGAAGATGACAAGGAACATGATGTTCCCTCTCAGAATGAGAGCAGACTTGAAGAATGGTGAAGAAAAAGCAGCAGTTGCACAGGAGACTTTCCAAAGCGAACCAAAATATGATAATTGGTTATGGCACTTGAGATTTGGACATCTCAACTTTGGAGGTCTTAATTTGTTGAACAGAAAAGGAATGGTAAGTGGTTTACCATTGATAGAGAAACTGGACAGCCTTTGTGAAGGTTGTATTCTTGGGAAACAACACAGAGAAAATTTTCCTTCCGGGAAAAGCATAAGGGCAAAAACACCATTAGAGATTGTTCACTCAGATGTATGTGGACTGATGCAAAATCCATCACTTGCAAGCAACCACTCTGTGCTAACATTTATAGATGATTTTACAAGAAAAACTTGGGTTTACTTTTTAAAAAACAAAAGTGAAGTGTTTGAAAAATTTTGCAATTTCAAAGCACTTGTTGAGAACCAGAGTGGGCTGCATATCAAAGTCTTAAGGACTGATAGAGGAGGTGAGTATATCTCTAAATATTTTCTACGTTTTTGTAGAGAAAATGGTATTCATAAGCAGTTTACAACTAGATATACTCTGCAGCAAAATGGAGTAGCCGAAAGGAAGAACAGAACCATAATGGACATGGCAAGGAGTATGTTAAAGGCAAAGCATTTGCCTAATGATTATTGGGCTGAAGCTGTACATTGTGCAGCGTATATTTTGAACAGGTGCCCTACAAAAGCAGTTATGAACAAAGTGCCGGAAGAGGCATGGAGTGGCACAAAGCAAAGTGTCACACACATGAAGGTTTTTGGATGTGTGGCTTATGCACACATTCCGGATCAGCTAAGGAGGAAGTTGGACAGCAAGGGGGAGAAATGTATTTTCATTGGATACAGTGAGGAATCCAAGGCATACAGGTTATACAACCCATCCAGCAAGAAATTTATTGTGAGCAGGGATGTTCAGTTCATTGAAGAGGAAGCTTGGGATGGAAGCATAGAGAAGACAGTAAATGTTAAACACTGTTTATTTCATGATGAAAATGATGATGAGTTGGCTGAAATACATCCCCAAACAGCAGCACCAAAATAAGAGCAGCATAGCACACCCTTGAGGAGAAATGAAAGTGCTTTTTCAAGCACACCACAAGGAGGAAATTCAAGTGCTTCTTCAAGCATTTGTACATCTACTGAAAGAGGTAAGAAATTCAAAAGTTTGAGAGAAATTTATGAACAAGATATAGCCAATGAAGGTATCAATTCTTTGTTTGCTTTATATTGTCATGTTGATGATCTTGTTCATTTCGAAGAAGCCATCAAGGATAAGAAATGGATAGAAGCTATGGATGAGGAAATAAATGCCATAGAGAGGAACAAGACTTGAGATTTGGTTGAACTCCCAAAAGGTAAAGATGTCATTGGTGTTAAATGGGTCTACAAGACCAAGAGTAATGCTGAAGGCAAGATAGAGAGACACAAGGCAAGGCTTGTTGTCAAAGGCTATAAGCAGAAGCAAAGAATAGATTATGAGGAAACTTTCGCACCGGTTGCAAGAATGGAAACCGTGAGAGCAGTGTTGTCCATAGCAGCACAAAACAAGTGGAAAGTTTACCAAATGGACGTGAAGTCAACATTTCTGAATGGAGTGTTAATGGAAGAGGTTTACATTGATCAACCTCTCGGTTATGAAAAGAAAGGCCAAGAGCACAAGGTATGCAAACTCAAGAAAGCTCTTTATGGGCTGAAGCAAGCGCCAATAGCGTGATACAGTAGGATAGATTCATATCTACTGGAAAATGGTTTTGAGAAGTGTGAGGGAGAACCCACCCTCTACATCAAAGAAAAAGATGGTAAAATCTTGATTGTAGTCTTGTATGTTGATGATGTTATTTTTACAGGTAATGATGATTGCCTTATTGAACATTTTAAAATATTCATGAAGGAAGAATTTGAAATCATTGATATGGGTTTGTTGAGACACTTCTTGGGAATAGAAGTAGAACAAGATAAAAATGAGATTTTTATCTCATAGGAAAAGTATGTTAATGAGGTACTTGAAAGATTTAACATGTAGGAATGCAAAGCAGCAATCACTCCCACAGTGATGGGATTAAAGCTCAGCAGAGAGGACAGCAACAAGGATTTTGATCCTAGTTTATACAAGAGCATAGTTGGCAGCCTCATGTACTTGACTGCAACTAGGCCAGACATAATGCATGCTGTTAGTTTGATTTCCAGGTTCATGGAAAATCCAAAGGATGCACATTGGCAAGTAGCAAAAAGAATTTTGAAGTATGTTAAAGGTACTAAAAGGTTTGGTATTTTTTATACTACTTCAGAATGTTCAGATTTAGTTGGATACACAGACAGTGATTGGGCTGAAAGTGTTGATGACCGGAAGAGCACTTCCGGTTATGTTTTTCATATGGGTTCAGGAGCCATTTCATGGGCTTCTAAGAAACAACCCATTGTAGCATTTTCTACAGCAGAGGCGGAATATGTGGCAGCTACAGCAGCAGCGTGTCAAGCAGTTTGGATGCAGAAAATGTTAAGAAGCTTATGTCAAGAACAGTTAAAAGGGACAGTGATCTTTTGTGACAATATTTCAGCTATTGCATTGTCTAAAAATATTGTTTTTCATAAGAGGACTAAACACATTGACACCAAGTTTCACTTCATACGTGAATTGGTTAACAATGGTGAGATAGTTTTGCATCATTGCAGAACGAAGGATCAATTTGCAGATATCCTCACAAAGCCACTTGCGCAGAAAAGCTTTGAACATTTCAGAAAATGCTTGGGTATGCAGGAAAACCCAGCAGTTGAAATTAAGGGGGAATGTTGGAGTAATTTCTAACTGCCGGATCAGTTGCAGGCGGCTGCATTGTCGCTCAACGAATAGGTTGATCAGCGCGGAGATAAACAACGAGCAGATGGGCAGCGATCAACGGAGTGCGGGGGTTCAAACCGCGCGGAAGTTAACATGCAACGACCCCCCGTAGTTGACCAATCGATCGAGCTTTGACCCAAGATGGATGGCTGATATTTAGTGCGGGGGGTCACCCCAAATTGTCTTGTACGAACAAAGGGCAGCCCCCATAACCACCAGCTTGTGGTGGCTCCGCCAGCGCGCCACCAAAACGCAACCACCGCGGAAAATTCACCGCTGCCACCAAATTCAGAATTTGCCATTAATTTTTTTTTTGCGGTGCTGACAGAAATTTAAGGCACCATAAATATTTTTTTAAGCGGTGATATTTTGGGTAATTTTGTCAATGAATGACATTTAATGGAATTAAGATATTTTGTTTATAAATAGAACAGAAATGTAATTTAATTTTTTTTACACGGACAAAACAGATTAATATATACGCACAGCAGTGCAATTGTTTTAAAGAGACAGAGAGTGCAAATTAAAAAAATACACAACAGTGTATGTTTATTTTGAAAAAGACACTAAGTTTTTTTTTTAAATAGACAGAGACAGTGAATTGGAAATTCACAGCAGATTTTTTTTTGAGATAGAGAAGAGTTTTTTTTTTTGTTTTGGAGCTGTGATTTGAAGCAGTCCAGCAATTGTAAATCCCTCTGTGATTGAGAAAGAACTTGTAAACAATTTTATGAAATAAAATTTGTGTTATAGAGTTGAAATTATGTTTTCTGTAGAGTGATATTTATTTCTCTGTGTTAAAGAGAGAGAGTTCTGAAATTTTTCAAATTTCCAACAATTCTTTGCTCTCTATTCCCGATTCCATTGACAAAGACGTTGGTTTGTAGAGTGTAAGGCTGCCCTGGCACAATTCCCAGAAATTCGAAGTCAAGTTCATCGTGAGAAGCCTCGTCCGATGACATCTGGATGAAAAAATACCAACGTTAATATATTGTGTATGAAACTGTACGGCCTATATATTGAAATTTAATCATGTTTGTATTTCAGAAACTGGGTGCAAAAACTGTTAATAAATCCAAAATAATTTTCCTACCATGTTTCGCTCATGCGTGAAAATAGCTACTTACATAAAAGGTAGTGACTGTTCCAGCCGAATTCCCTCGGATCAGCTTAATGCCCATGCTCATGTTGCCGAAGAGGTATTCATTTTTGCACTGAAAACCAGAACCTGGTGAAACAACTAGAATTATTATTACACTATTCCCATCATTCAGGACGTAATTAAGGAATTTTGGATATCAATAAAAATGAAAAATTGTACCTGAAGATCGATCCATAGTGAGCTGAGTTGTTTGGTTATTATCCAACAATCGAACGGGTCCCCATAAAATTTCGAAACTGTCGTTGAAATTGGAGGATTCTACTGAGGGTAAAAACGGAATCAGAATCAGAATCAGGACTGGACTTATGTATATTAAATCTGATCGAGAAAAGATTCCAAATCCCAAAAGCTTTGAACAACTCTTCATTGCCGCTGCTGTTATGAAAAGGCTCGATTGTCGAAGTTGAGCTTCCCTTTTCCGTAGCAGGGTACTGCACCTCCGACAAACAACCTTTGATAGGAGTGAATCTGCTGTATGCCCTCTATATGTATGATGCAGAAATCAAACACGGAAGTGGGAACGAGTCGAACTCTGAACCTTTTAGCAGCTGGCAATCAATAACGAGACAATAATCCAAATGAATGACATCATAGGTTAGCTGGCGTTGTTATTATTCGAATGATTACTAATACTCGAATGTTCGTAAGGAATGTTAAAACGGTTAAGATTCTCTAAAATTCTTTGGCGGCGTAGTTGGATCTTTATAAGTTTTGTGGTCCAATTTCAAAATAAATTATGTATATTTGAGAGTTGCTTCAAGTATAAGTTTTTAGTTATAATAATGAATATTCAAAGGTTCAACTTGTAAATTTTCTAAGCTGTAAATTTTTTTAGAATGTATGTTATGTCTTTTCAAATGAGTCTAGCGCTGATTTCTTAGAAATGCAGAGCTGGGAGGCATTTAATAATTTAGGTTGAGGTACATTTCTGATAATTGTTTGTCTAAAATTTTGATTAATTTTGGTTTAATGTAGTTTATAATTTTTGGAATTCCGTGTAATATGATTGGAGAGTTTGGAAGAATCTAAGTTTAAGATGATGAATGAAGTGTTCACCTTAAAAGTTGGGCTCTCCAATCATATTACACAGGATTCTAGAAGTTCTAAACTATACTATGTATCTAATTGTGGAAAGTACTTTCAAGCCTTAAATCTTGGTTTAAGTTCACATCATTTCCAAAGAAAAAATGAGTTGGATCTTTATTTTCTGCTTAATCTAAACATATTAAAATTAGTTAGGAAAATAATAAGAATTTTAAAAATTTTGGTAGAAATATTTGAAAATCTGAATTATGGGGGTTAAGTTTCAGTGTTTTGGGTGTCTAAAAAATTGTAATGGTGCTAAATCTATTTTAGAAATGAAAAAAAATTAAACATCTACAATCTAATTTCTTACACAATTTCTCCCCAACTTACTCAGAGTCCACACAATTTCTTGCACAATTTCTCCCCAAATTCCAGCCAAAAAAAAATCATGGCCTCATTAGATAAAAGCTTAGCTTCTTCCTCCTGAAGATGGGTGAAGTGTTCACCCATCATATTACATGGGATTCTAGAAGTTCTAAACTACATTATGTATCTGATTATGGAAAAATTCAGGCCTTAAATCTTGGTTTAAGTCATCATTTCCAAAGAAGAAATGAGTTAGATTTTTATCTTCCAGGTAATCTCTAAAAATTTTAAAAATTTTAGTAAAAACATTTGGAAATTTGAATTATGACCTTTAAGTTTCAGTATTTTGGATGTTTAAACATTTTTAATAATGCCAAGTCGATGAAATTTAAACACTCTCATAGTCTATTTTCTTAGACAATTTCTCTCCAAATTCCCTAGAATCCAGCAATTTTTTGCACAATTTCTCCCTATATTCCAGCTAGTCCACGCAAAAAATCATATCCTCATTAGACAACGCCGTTACCTTCATGGGACATAGATGATGATCTTGTTGGCACATAGAAGTCACAAGATGATGACAGTGTTGACTTATCAAGGTATTTTGTTGGCACATAGAAATTTCGTAATTTTGTTTTCAAAATTTATTGCAATTGTGTAATTTTTACTATCTATATATTTAAATATTTTAGGAAATACAAATACAGATCAAGAGAAAAATGGAAAAACTTAAGACCATTAAACAATGCCGTGAAAAGGGGGAAAAATGCAACTGATGAATTTAAGCCAATGCTCGAAATACGGGATCAGTTAATTCTAGGCTGGGAGCGAGAAATTGATTTGTATCGTGGGTGGGGGTCGTCATATTGTGGACTGTTCCTAAACAACTCCATTGTCTTAACTATATGAGGAAAGCTGAAAATGGAAGTTTGTCCGCATTTAATTGATATGGTTACAGAATGAATCAAGTGTTGAGATTTTCTGTTTTAAATAAAATAGGAAAAATCTCAGTAGGTGACAAAAATTAGGAATTAGTTCCTAGATTAGCTCCAGTTTGTTGGGAGGGAGTTAATGCATCCTAAATTTGAGTTGAGAGGATTTATGAGGCTGTTAGATTCTCCTGCTATATAACAGGTATCCATACGTTTGTTTTGGAGAGGGTGTGAGAGTTTGTAATCTCCTGTTTGAATAATAAAGATTGCCAATGCCCTGTTGTGTGGACGTAGCCCAGGAGGTTTGGGTGAACCACGGTAAACCTTTGTCTTTGTGTCTTTGTGTGCATGATTAAATTTGCTGTTGTTGTGTTTATTAAGTTTGCTGCGCACTATCCAACAATTGGTATCGGAGCTCTAAGTTGGAGTCGTCGCTATAAAACGTTGACGAAGAAGGACTGTTGCGTTGAACTGATCGTTGAACAGCGTTGAGTTCTGTGCTTACTTGTTCTGTACGTTGAGATACAACAGCGTTTCCACTATTCGTCTCTGCCTATCTGAAACGTTGTTTTATCTCCGGGCTGTGAGACTCTGGGCTGTGTTTTTTCCGCTGTTGAATTCTATTTATGCGTGCGCTGTGAATGCCAACAGTCCGAGAGCCAAGTTTAACTGTGTGGACCATTTCTGAATGTGGAGATGCGTTCATAACGCTGGAGCGTAGACCTGCGTGTGAAAACAGCGCTGCGAAAGGTGAATTTCTGAGTACAGTGAATTGCGTTTATGTTTTTTAAAATCGCTGGTTTATGCACTATTTATAACGCTGGTTTTATGCCTTTTGAACACAAAAAACAACGGTGGTCTAATGGAAGCGTAGACTGATCGTAATTTGTTATCACCATTATAAATCGGTGATCGTAGACTTTGACAGTCGTATGCCTTTTCGTTGAAGGTTCAGTTAAGTCGATTTATAACGCTGGTTCATGCGTTGGAGAACAAAACGGTTTTAAAATTGTTTTATGCCATCGAACTGTTTTGTTTTTTATATGCCATGTGCATTTATAAAAATCGATATGTAAAAGTCGATGGCAATGGTTTATCATGAATATTTAAATGTTTTTTTTAAAATCGATTTGTGTATATCGATTTAGAAAAGGCTTTATAAAAGTTTGAAAACGATTTGAATTACCATTGCATATGGTATGAAAGGAAAGTTTTTTTTTAAGGTGAAGTTTTTTTTTAAACATCGATTTATATAAATCGATTTGAGGGCTTTGTATGAAGTGAAAGGCATTTTTTAAAGGCAAAGGTCAAGGATAATTTTTTTTTTAAAAGGCAGTGAGAGGCACTTAAAGGAAGGCAAGGGCAATTTTTTTTTAAAAGGCATTTTTTAATTAAAAGGGCATTCTTTATTTGAAAATTGGTTCTGGAGATTACTGTTTTTTTGCTGAAACAAGATGGCGAAAACTCAAAATGCCCGGTTTGAAATTGAGAAATTCAATGGCAAAAACAACTTCGAGATCTGGAAGCTTAAGATGCACGATATGCTGATTCAACAAGGCGTGGCGAAAGCGCTGTTGGGGAGGAGCAAAAGGCCTTCTTCCATGACGGAGGATGAATGGGATGAGTTGGATGACAGAGCTCTGAGCGCAATTCGGTTATGTCTGGCGGATGACGTTCTGTTCAACATTGTGTCAGAGAAGACCGCCGCAGGCTTGTGGATAAAGCTTGAAAAGCTCTACATGACGAAATCCTTGACAAATCGGATTCTCCTGAAGCGGCAGCTATATAGTTTGCAGATGAAGGAAGGTACCTCGGTTACTGACCATCTGAATGTTTTCAATACTCTATTGGTACAATTACAAAGTCTAGATGTAAAATTTGATTCAGAGGATAAGGCAATAACTCTATTGTGTACATTGCCTGAATCGTGGGATCACTTTGTTACTTCCATAAGCTTCATTAATGCAGCTGTCCTTGAGTTTGAAGATGTGGTTGGAGCCATGTTGTCTGAGGAGACAAGGAAGAAGTCGAATGCTGACACCTCTACATCAGAGGCAATGATGGCTAGAGGTCGTTCTAGAGAAAGACGCTCCGGTAAGCGCAGCGATTCACGTTCAAAGTCGAAAGGGAAGAAGAGCAAAGTGAAGTGCTGGTTTTGTGGCAAATCGGGGCACTTGAAGAAAGACTGCTGGAAGAGACAGCAAACAGAGAAGAAAGGAGATTCTTCGACAGAGAAGAAGGAGGCAAATGCGACAGATACAGGTTCCGCATCTGGTTCAGGTATGAGCGACGAAGTGTTGTCCGTTAATATGTCAAATCATGATCAACATTGGTTGTTAGATTCCGGTGCATCAAACCACATGTGTATTCATAGAGAATGGTTTAAGACATATAGATCAGTTAATGATGGAGTCGTGTACATGGGTAATGATGTCACATCTAATATTGTTGGGATAGGAAGTATACAACTGCAAATGTTTGATGGCACGACTAAATTGTTAACAGATGTGAGGCATGTTCCAGACTTAAGAAAAAATCTAATTTCACTGGGTGCACTTGACACAAATGGATATAAAACTGTAATTCAAGGTGGAGTTATGAAAATCTATAAAGGTATTTTACTAGTAATGAAAGCTAAGAAAGTAGGAAATCTATTTCAATTAGAAGGAAGAACAGGGTCAGATCATTTGTCTACAGTGTCTGAACATGACAGTAGTTCCATTCGCCTATGGCATCAAAGGTTGGGCCATATGAGCGAAAGAGGGTTAAAGATTTTGGCTGATCACAAGTTACTTCCTAATCTAAAGTCTGGAAAGTTAGATTTCTGTAAGCATTGTCTGTTTGGCAAACAAAGTAAACAAAAATTTAAAACGGGCAAACATACTAGTAAAGGGATACTTGATTATATTCATTCAGATGTTTGGGGTCCAGCGCCTACTACTTCATATGGTGGTTCTTCGTATTTTGTATCATTTATTGATGGCTTTTCTAGGAAGGTGTGGGTCTACATGTTGAAAAGAAAGTCTGATGCTTTTTCAGTTTTCAAGCAGTTTAGAGCATTGGTAGAAAACAGCACTGGTAGAACAATAAAGTGTTTAAGAACTGAAAATGGTGGTGAGTTTACTTCCAAGGAGTTTGACAGCTATTGCAAGGATGCAGGGATCGAGAGACATAAGACCACTGTTTATACTCCTCAGCAAAATGGAGTTGCTGAACGCATGAACAGGACTCTTCTAGAGAGAGCAAGGAGTATGCTGAGTAACGCCGGGTTGCAAAAGGAGTTGTGGATGGAAGCAGTGGCAACAGCTTGTTATGTGATAAACCGATCTCCATCGACGGCGATAGACTGCAAGATTCCTCAAGAGGTATGGAAAGGACACCCTTGTGACTATTCCAAACTCAGAGTGTTTGGTTGTGATGCATATGCTCTAGTGCCTAAACATCAGCGAACTAAATTAGATCCAAAGTCTAAAAGGTATATCTTTGTTGGGTATGGTGTTGGAACAAAGGGATATAGATTGTGGGATCCTACTACCCGCAAAATCATCATCAACAGAGATGTAAAGTTTGATGAATCCTCTCTTGTATAGTTAGATGTAGATAGTAAATTGAAACAGGATGATGTATTTTATTTTCAGCACATTCAGTTTGACAACACTTCTAATGATAGTCATGATGACCATAGTTCAGATACTAGTCATGAACAGGTTTCAGAACATGAACAGGGTTCAGGTTTAGATCATGAACAGGTCTCAGATACTGGTCGGCAAGAAGTCCCTACAGGTGGTAGTCAGCCAATCGAAGAAGCACCAGAAACATCCTTAAGGAGGTCGACAAGAATCAAACGGCTACCGAGAAGGTATGATGATTATGTTACTTCAATTGCATTTACTGCTAATGACAATGAACCTCTGTGCTATCAGGAAGCAATAGAAGGTTTGAATAGTGACAAGTGGAAAGCAGCCATGAAGGACGAAATGATGGCCTTGAGTAAGAACGGCACATGGGATCTGGTTGAGCTTCCGAAAGACAGGAAAACTGTGGGATGCAAATGGGTTTTCAAGGTGAAACGGGGAGTGAATGATACGGAGAACAGGTACAAAGCGAGACTGGTCGCAAAATGGTTTTCTCAGAAAGCAGGCATAGACTTTCATGAGATTTTTTCACCAGTTGTTAAAATAGTTTCAATTCGAATTGTATTAGCATTAGTTGCTTTGTTTGATTTAGAGTTACAGCAACTAGATGTTAAGACTGCGTTTTTACATGGTGATTTAGATGAGGAAATTTATATGGAACAACCGGAAGGGTTTGTTCAGCATCGCAATAAGAAATTTGTCTGCAGGCTCAAAGTCATTATATGACTTTTGTAAAAATATACTAAGCGTGAGAGTGGCATGGAGGTTTGGTTCTTCATGTGATGGAAATATGTTAGAAGTGGATATGATCATTTTGTTTACTTTAAGAGATTAAGTAATGGCGTATTCATTATCTTAGTGTTGTATGTGACGATATGCTTTTATGAAAGCAAAAGCATTGATGAAATCAACGAGAACTATAACAGAGACTCGAGATGGCAAAGGAGAGATGTGAAGAATCTAGGAAAGTGAGAACTGATTTTGGGCATGGAATTTTCGAGAGGCGAAGAGAAGCAGAGGGCAATGGTAAGTTTATGTGGCTATCCTGAGAAGTATATTGAGAAAATGCTTTTGGTTGGTATGAACAATGTATTTCAGCCAAAGGAGTCCCCCAAGCACCCCATTTCAAGCTTTCTTCGGGTTTATGTCCTAATACAGATGAAGAAAAGGATTATATGTCTCGAATTCCATATGCCAATGTAGTAGGATGTTTGATGTATGCGATGGTTTGTACTCGACCGGATATTTCACATGCAGTTGGGGTTGTCAGCAGGTACATGGCAAATCCGGGTAAAGAACACTGGTCAGCAGTGAAATGGGTGCTTCGGTACTTGAGAGGCACAAGTAGTTATTGTATCACTTACAATAAGAGTAGTGAATTTGTTTGTGGATATGTTGATTCCGATTTTGCAGGTGATTTGGATAAGAGAAGGTCGACTTCAGGGTATGTCTTTACTCTTGCAGGTGGAGCTATTAGCTGGATGTCAAAGCTACAAAACATTGTTGCTTTATCCACTACTGAAGCAGAATACATTGCTGCTTCGCATGCTTGCAAAGAGGCGGTTTGGTTGAAAGTTTTGCTTGGTGAGTTTGGTAGGTTACAGGACAACATCAGGTTACTTTGTGATAGTCAAAGTGCAATACATTTGGCTAAGAATCCGGCCTATCATAGTAAATGAAAGCATATTCCAATTAAGTACCATTTTGTAAGACAGGTTATCACTGAAAGAGGAGTCTCTCTTGAAAAGGTGCATACAAAAGAAAACTGTGCAGACATGTTCACTAAACCAGTTTTGTTGGAGAAGCTGCGTTGGTGTTTGGCTTCTCTTAGCTTGCAGAAAAGATAAAATAATAAAGAACAGGGCATCAGGCTAATTGTTGTCAAGGTGGAGATTGTTGAGATTTTCTGTTTTAAATAAAATAGGAAAAATCTCATTAGGTGACAAAAATTAGGAATTAGTTCCTAGATTAGCTCCAGTTTGTTGGGAGGGAGTTAATGCATCCTAAATTTGAGTTGAGAGGATTTATGAGGCTGTTAGATTCTCCTGCTATATAACAGGTATCCATACGTTTGTTTTGGAAGGGGTGTGTGAATTATGTAATCTCCCGTTTTGATTAATAAAGACTCGCCAATGCCTGTTGTGTGGACGTAGCCCGGAGGTTTGGGTGAACCACGTCAAAATCTTCGTGTCTTCTTCTTGTGCATGATTTATTTGTCAGCATATTGTTTTAAATCTCTTTGTGCATCTTAGCTCCAACACAGGCACTGATGGATTAATATCTTACGAGGTGAAACAGCATTGGCCGAGATTGGTGATCCCATATTTCATGTTAATTCCCTCCTCTCGCTTTGATCGCCTACAATATTCCCATGGTGGAAAGTGTAAGAAAGAATGCGGGAAAGGGTTCCCGAGTCGGGATCTTCCGAGAGGGGAGTTGGACGGCCGATCCGATTTGAACGGAGACATCGGTCCGGCTACAAATAATGTCAGGGATTTTAAGACGAAGCGCACATCTTAGAGAAAGGGGTTCTCTAATGAAAATGCCATACTTATGGCCGAACTCCGAAGCGCCACTTCGTCCTTCACAGATTCCATATTCAATATATCCGGAAACCCACCCTTGTTCACAATCGACAGATATCCAATTTATAAACTCACCACTCACCGCTTAAATTGCATACGAAATATATAATATTTGGTGTTTGTAGCCGCCTGTGTGAATTGTCGTTCAAAGTCGACTTTGATTTCAAACCATGGGTCAAACCACTGATAGTCATATAATTTGCGATCTATTTTCCAGTTACTGGACACACAAGTTCATGAGTGCAAATCAACTTTTGAACATTTATGATATAAGATGCGATTTTATTTCAAGTTGGGCTCAATTATACATTATATTTTC
The DNA here is from genome assembly GCA_034641835.2 of Pinus albicaulis. NCBI lineage: Eukaryota > Viridiplantae > Streptophyta > Pinopsida > Pinales > Pinaceae > Pinus > Pinus albicaulis. The sequence continues at coordinate 262,517,175 of CM076583.1, forward strand.
ACCTTGGCCACAACAAATTAAAGAGCTGACTTGAAATCGACTTTTGAACATTTATAATATAAAATGTAACGTTATTTCAAGTTTGTTGGAATTAATTCCACCGCCCAAGAGACAGGATAAGCAAGGCTATTCGCGGGTCGATGAGGGAGAGTCATGAACAAAGTATATCCGATCTCGATTTGTCGATGTTACATCGCCAAAGGTCCACATGTTACACGCCATACTATATGTTAATACGATGTGCGGGGTTAATGTTTGAAAGCGTTTAATGTTTTATTTTGTCGATTTATGTTTTATTTTCAATATGCGATATAGATATATTAAAAGGCCCATAAAGGTATATTGTCATTGTAGTATTTGTAATACATAGTAATTTTTTTAAAAAAGCACAAGAAAGTGTGGAAGAGAAAAATCGAAGTATTTCGACAAACTAATTTGTGATCAATGCGTTTCTAAGCGGTCTAAACGATTTATGGAGCCATGAATGAATTCAAGCTGGTGAATTTTTGTGGTTGAATGTCAATTAATGACATTGAATGAACACTTTGAGATATTTTGTTTTAATATACAAAAACGAGTGTTGTAATTTTATTATTACGTAATAGTAGTGTGTGCAATGACAGATGCGTTGATTTATACAGAAACGAGTATAATACACAGCGAGTGTTTGAAAAAGCAGTATTCACAGATGAGTGAATGTTTTTAGTGAGACGAGATGTCATTTGTAAAATGATGAGTGATATTTCACGAGCCGTGTTTATGTCGAGATTGATTTTTTTGTAAGTTTCCTCCTTTTGAGGAAGAATTGTAACAACGTTTTTTTATATTGAATATAAATTTTTCGAGTTGACTCACTTCGTGAGTGAAATTTTTTAAATAGTTTCTCGTGTTAAGAGAAGGCAGTTTATTATTTTGGAATTCGAAAAATTCCAACAAAGTTGTGACCTAGTTAGACATTATATTTTCACCTTGGCCACACAAATTAAGAGTGACGAGGTTGAAATCACTTTTTTTAACATTTCTAATATAAAATGCAATGTTATTTCAAGTTGTGCTCAACATATATAATATTTTCACCTTTTTAGATATGCCTAGTAGCTAATTTATATAAGGAAAAATTAAACAGTATCTACATTTGCCGTAGCTACTTTTTATAGATAAAAAATGACATTGAATTGAAAGAGAGTTGCAGACTCATTAGGTGAGTACTACATAGGCGCACTCGAAGTGAGATAGCACCCTAAGTTTATCACATTCGTGAATGAGGAATTACATCATTAAGTACAACACTAGGAATTAGGAAGTTTCAAAATAAACTCCTAAATTGTAGGAACTAATACTAAACTAGAGACACGTTACAACTTGTGTAACTATTTCTCCATACATATAAAATAATGTCGATTATTTTCCAACTCCCCCTTAATGGAGAAAGGATTATCCCTGAACTCCTAGCATCCTTCTAAACAATTCAAACTTTACACACCCAAGAGGCTTAGTAAATATATCAAACATATTGTACCATAAGTTTTAATATTCAACAAATATCTCTTTTGATTGCAGTTTCTCTCGAACAAAATGAGCCTGATATCAATGTGCTTGGTATTTCTTTATGAAAGAAGCTGGGATTTATTATGCGACAAGCACATTTCTGCGTTGTCGGTATTTGATGATAGTTGATTCTTTGACTGCTCTTCTCTGCATCGTTGAGTCTTCTTTCAACTGTGCATTACATGTAGCCGCACACAATCGCTTGGTACACTCAAATGATGATAAGGCTCAAGACTCTTTTGCCTGCTCCATGCTATGCCACTCGGATCCAATCTGTTTGGCTTCTTTGTGATAGACCTCGATCATCCAAGTTACACCTGTCGAATCACGGCTTTATGCCTAGAGTAACACTCGAAGTGTCGGTGACAAAATGCCATAATTACTAGTACCACTAAGATACCTCAACACACTTTTTTCTTGCGATCCAGTTGACTTTCGAGTGGTTTTGATATAGAACTGCACCAATGTCTTGATCAGTATGCCAAATACGGGTCTAGTTGTAGTGAAGATATCAAAGTCGCCAACTATCTATACAAAGTGGCATCCACCTCTGGTCATATCACCGCCATCATTTCTAAGATTGCTGTCAAACTAGTGTTGACTTGATCCGCACTTGTTCCATTAGGACTTTACAAACGAAGCTTTCCGGTACTTCTCTTGTATGAGAAAAGTCGTCGAATCTTTCCATACCTTCAATCCCGAAGTAATATTAGATTTCAAGATCTTTCATCTCAAACACTTTATGACATCTCTGTTTGATTTCTTCGAGTCGATTGTAGCATCCCTGATTATGAGTCATATCATCTACATACAAAGACATCAAAAATAATTTTCTCATTTTATTGAACTTGGTATCTGAGATTTGGATCATTCAAGCCTATAGAAAACCTCTGTGCTACAAAAGAAATGATGCCAGTCTTCTCCATACGACACGGGTGGATTTATTTTTAAACCATAGAAGTGCCTTTTTCAATTTACAAACAAGATGTTCTTGCCCCTTTTTCTAAAACCTTTAGAGCTAAACTAAATCAAATTTCTTCTTTCAAGTCACCATCTAAAATGCAGACTTAGCATCATTTGGTGTAGCCGCCATTTATGTTTTTGTTGCTAAGGAAATTAGCATCCTAATGGTGTTTAATTTGGCTCGAGAGCAAAGGTGTCATCAAAATCTATTCCCTCTTCTTTGACGATAACCCTTGCTACACGTCTAACTTTAAGTTTTTCTATACTCCCATCGCATTTATTTTAGGTTTGTACATCCATTTTCATCCTATGGGGGTTTTACCTTCGGGCAATTCAACCAAATCCAAGTATGGTTTTACATCTTATTGATTCTATTTCCTCATGCATTGCACCTTCCATTCATCAAATTTACTTGCTTCCTCATAATTTCAGTGGTTCTACAATGTTTAAAAATCTTTGGCACATTAATGCATAGTCTTTCAATTTAGATGGTAATTAGAGTCTTCTACTTGATCTCCCTTGGTAGGGGACTTACCTCAAATCTATCTATTTCAGCCTTCTCCGGGCTTGCATCATTGACATTACCTATTGCTTCTTCTTCTTGTTTCTCAGCTCCGCACTTCATCATCATCCTTTGTTTTTCTTCCATTAGCAATGGAATGTACCAATCTCTCTATCTGATCATCCTTTCCTTATTCAACCCTGTTCATGAAATATGACATCTCCGCTTGCAGAAACCTTATGAGTCAGAATTAAATAACATATGCCTTGAACCTCGTTGCCATATCCTCTGAAAGATACATTTCGAGGGTTTTTGGATCTACACTGCTTCTATCGCCTTAGGTATGTGAGCATAAGCTTTGACTTAAATATTCTTAAATGACTCATCGCTGGTTTGAATCCAAACAATGCTTCAAAAAAGGGGTTTTGAAGCCTAGACATTTAGTGGGACTCTCCATTAACTTTAAATCAACACTTTTAATAGCTTCGCAAAAACCATTTGAAAGACCTTTACCTTGAAGCATGCTCTACGCACTCCACAAAGGGTTCCGTTCTTTACGCTCTCGCCACTCATATTCTGAGTGTTGCACCGTGAATCGTTGAATAATCCCATCCCGCTTACGAAAGTATGAATTCTCCCAACTTTGTATTCTCCGCCCTTGATTCGAGCGGAGAATTTTTATCCTTTCCGTCGCGGTTTTCTACTATAGATTTAAACTCTTTAAAATGCTGAAAGTTCGACTCTTTTTACTTAGAAAGTATATCCATGAGAACCTAGTGCAATCATCTCGTAAATAAGAGAAAATAATACTGCACCTCCTAATGACCTAGTATGCATGGATCGCATATATCTGTATGCACCGTTCTCGAGATACCCTCTTTCTTTTTCCATTAACATGCAAAAGGAACTCTTCTCTATGCATTTTCCTAATGCACATCCATCACGTACCAACTTAACATTATGGAAAAGCAGGAGTCCATCAACCATACCTTTTCTCTACGAAGTAAGATGAGGTCTTGCAGATTAAGATGGCCAAATCTCGATGCGGGAAGATCTTCATTGTCGATCCGCGTTGCAACCATTTCTGTTGTCATACTTTTCACGTCCTAAAGCTGCATAAGCTCCCCATGCGTACTCTGTTGCATCGTTCATCACGGCCTATGCTGCATGACATAGTTAGTCTTAAAGAATTTAACTTGCATGTCCCGATCAGGAATCATTTTTTCTTAATTCCGGCACATACAATACATTTTTAAGGTGTCTAATGTTACCGCTTAGGTAATTTTACCAGTATCGTCACCATATCCTTTGATCTCATATCCACTATCATCCCCTAAGCATACATTTTTCGACCACATGAAATTTCTTCAAGACATTCAAACCATTCCTTCTTACGTCATATGTGAGGATGCACACTGTAGTCGTTCACCATATGTCGTCCTCATCTCCCTTTGGATAAAGGAGGAAAACCTGGTGGCTATGAATAGTCGAAGTTCGTGGCTCGATCCTCATCTTCCTCAACGAATTAACCTTTGTGCTTTTTCTCTTTGTTTCTTACTTAATCTGTCTCCGCCTCTTATGACACTCTTTGTAATGATGACCGAGGTTTTCCACGGTAAAAACATTTCTTCTTTCGAAAAATTATTAGCGTACATATCTTTAAATGGTCTCTTCCGAAATGTGTTGGCTCCTCTCTGCTGTCGACATGGGTTGTCTATTGCTTCTTGTGGGCCGCTTTTCCTCTATCATCTCTTTTCGCCATCGAGTGAAAGGTTGTTGTCCTATGATTTCAGAATTTTATCGTCGCTCTTCTTCCCGCGCAGAATCCTGTCCGCTCTTCAAAAGCGATTTCTCCCTTACTACAGGTTCGGTGATGAACATCGATATTCATCTCGTCATTCCGTTCAACGTGTTCGTGACTAGATCCGAATCGAAACTTTCTCTCCGATATCTCCCAATCTATCCTTCGGAGTCTCGACTCTCGCAATGAATCCAAAGGACGGACTCATTCTCCTCCATCTTCATGCAGCGACTTGCACTTGGGTGACAAGACACGGTTTGTATTGCGTGCTGGTATAGGTTTTTAATCATCGTCCAAATGTCGTGTGGCCAATTCTGATCTCTAATATGCGGGATAATATTTTCCTCTGGCGGACATCTTCAATATGACCTTTGCTTTTTGTCTCCCTTTTATCCCAGTCTTGTTCTTGTGCGGTGATCTTGGTCTCAGCTCACTTCTGTAACGATCGACCACGCATTTGCACTTTCAAGTAAAGTCTGTATCTTGAATTTCCGGTTGGAGAAATTCGATCCATCGAGTTTGCCGGACTCGTGGAGACACGATTCTATCGCTTTATTCATATTGGAGTGATAAAATTTCGATCTCACGATGAATAATTCTTCCCAGCTGAATAATTGCGACACACTACTACACATAGCGATCGACCTCGAGCTCCATTGTACCTTCAATGTGCCACCAAGGGCAAATCCGATCTGTCTGCTCACCGAGCACCGTCAGAGCTTTAATGTGCCATTACTCCGGACAAGTTCGATCTGTTGCCATCGGAGCAAATCAGAACTATGCGCCACCAGCGAAGCGAGTCCGATCTGCGCCACCGGGCAAATCGAGAACTTCAATGCGCCACCACCTGCGAAACGATCAGATCTGCTACCACGCAGAGCGGGTCGAACTCAATGCGCCACCACCGGGCAAGTCCCGATCTCCGCGCGCTAGAAAATCAAAGACTTCAATGCGCCACGGGCAAGTCCGACTCTGCCACCACGGGCGAGTCGAGCTCGATGTGCCACCAGCACAAGACAATCTGCAAAAAGAGTGCAGGATCTCCCAAAAGAAAGAGATCGCTTCTTTGAAGTCGAAAAAATCCGCGCCCAAATGAAAATGCGTACGAGTGACCACAGGCGCGACTTTTGCGTGCTTTCAACGCCAATAGCGTATTTTGGCGCGTTGGCGCGCTTTATCTACCTCAGAGCTCGCACCAATGGTGCGTCGTCCGCGAAAAAACCGCGCCAAACTCTTCTCCCGCTCGAACGTTGATCATCGAGACACATCTTCGGAGTGTTCTGCAGATCCACGAATCTGCGAAAACTTCGTCAACTCTTCCGACCACTACGGTTCCGTAATCAATGATGCATCTATTAAGGCTCTCCCTACTACGAGCTACGATACCAAGATAAAAATGACACCGAATTGAAGAGATTTGCGGCTCACAGGTGATTCTTACCCATCCAGAGCGCACTCGATGGAGAGAACACTCACGAGTTTACATCCGCATTCATGAATGAGGAATTACATCATTAAGTAAAAAACACATAGGAATTAGGAAGTTGCAAAACAAACTCCTAAATTGTAGGAACTAATCCTAACTAGGAGATACGTTACAACTTGTGTAACCATTTCTCCATTAATATAAAATAATATTAATTATTTTTCAAGTTTTATAAGAAACAAACTAAACACTCTATCCAGCAAATATTTATTCGCGCAAATCACGACTTGATTTCATTTCAAGGTCGGTTGTCACATCCTCTAACTCCAAATTCACCATGCTTATTAATGTCAAAAATATATTCCTCGAGAGAACAATGTTAAACCTGATTTGGTCACTAATTAAATAAAATATTTTTTGGGCGATAACAATTCACACGATCTCACGTAAAGAAAAGGCTCGGTTGATTTTGTCACTCATAGATTATAGCAATCGATTGATAGTTGATCAAATATAAACAAAGTTCACTTAGCATTCGAATTTTTTGCCATGGCTCGGTTGATTTGGCCGACATGCGATAATTCACAAGACATCGAGGAGTCGTTTTTGTAAGGACCATAATTCATAAAATATGTCACCATTGTTCATCTATGGGATGGGTTAAACACTCTGTGTTGGAATTTGTGATAATTTCAAAATAAGAACCGAGAGAATAATACTCTCTTCAAACACAGAGAATTAAAAAAAGATTCTTCGCTGATAGACATAGATTCACAAACTATGATTCTATTTCATTAACTGAAAAATTGTTACAAAAAACACTTCCTCTAATAAAGGGATCACATTCGACTTGCTTCAAATGCGAGTGCACAAATACTCTTTGTCTCTCTTTTTACAAAATACACACTCACCGTGTACCGTGTTTATTTTAGCCTTCGGGGCTCACTCTCTATTTTTAACAATACACCGTTGTGTATATTATATTAGCTCTAGGGCTCTTTTTTCATATATGTGGCACAACTCATGTAATAACAAAACATAACAACTAAAAAGGAATAAAAAACTAAACCTACGTATAGGCTTTGTGAGGTCCATATAACAATAGCGCATATGTTTTAATATATATTAAAACACACACACACACATATATATAACCAAATGTTTTATAGCAAAGTTTCATTGGGCCATAAAACATTATAACATAAAACATTAACAAACCATAACACAAAAAACCTTCGCCCCGGACTTCAAAATGAATTAAGCTTAATTTGCATTGGAAAATTTGCGTCACACTTTGCCATGACGTCACCATGGAAAAACTCGCGCAAACGCCACCCAATTGGTTGAGAGTGGGGCTCGCGGATTCCAGCCAAAATGTAAACCAAAATTCATAAAAAGTTCATCGTAAGAAAAGTTGATGTCGTAGCGTCGGGCGTATTTGTAACGCGAAAACTTTAGGTTGCGCTTATAAAACGGTTTCGGGTCCGAAATGTGAGGATGTCGCGTCGACACTGAAACCCGCGCGATAAAGGCGTGATTGGTCCACGTCACTTTGTGAGTCTGGCGATGGGACCCGATGATGTGCGTGGCCCAAATCAAACGTTGAAACAAACTTTTCCCGCGTACCAAAACAAAACTCGTTTTTGAAATCAAAGATCGTAAGTGTTTTTGAATTGACTCGTTGCAGCAAAAATTAGCAAGCGGTTTTTGACGGAATTCATCAAAACAAAAAATAGCAAGCGGTTAGTAGTGCGTAGGCGCTGAAATTAACATTTCAACACTCCCCCTTAGGTTCAGTACTGGGTTATCCGTTATACCCATGCATTTCCTCAAATATTCAAAGATTTTCTACCCCAATGGCTTTGTCAATATATCCGCAAATTTCTCACGAGTCATGCAATGTTTTAAAATAATTTCTCCATTGTTCACTAGTTCTTTCGATGTAGTGAAACTTAGCATCTATGTACTTTGTTCTTTTGTGAAACACAAAAATTACTTGACAATGCTATGGCTGAGCTATTGCCACAATAAATCATTGTGCCTTTTACCTCATTCTTGACATAAACTCCTCAACACTCTTCTCATCCACCTTGCTTGACATACTATTGTATGCCATTTAGCTCACATACTCGCCTATGCTATAATACATTGTCTGACAAAAGGTTTGCTTTTTAGAAGCCCATGAAATAGCTCCTAAACCCATATGAAAAACATAACCCAGATATGTACTTTTTCGGTCATCTACACTTCCGTGACTCCAATCCTTTATCGGCGTATCCAATCAACTCGTAAATTTTCTGAAGTAGTATACAAAATACCATACCTTTTAGTTCCTTTCACATACCTCGAAATTCTTTTTTGTTGCCTGCCTAATGTGCTTCTTTTGGCCTCTCCATGAATCCGGAAATTAAACTAAACATCATGCATAATATCAGTGCCTAGTTCGGTCAAACACATGAGGTCGCCAACTATGCTCTTGTACAAACTAGGATCAAAAATCCTTGCTCGTGTCCTCTTCTTTCGAGTTTCAATCCCATTACTATGGGTGCAATTGTCGCCCTTGCAATCCCGCATGTTAAATCATTCCAAAAACTTCATTTACATATTTTTGCTTCATAAATAAAAATCTTATTTTCATTTTGCTCTACTTTTATTCCTAAAGTATTTCAGCAAGTCCATATCAATCATCTCAAATTCATCTATCATGACCTTTTTAAAATTTTCAATGAGGTAATCATCATTACACGTGAAGATCACATCATCAACACATCAAACAACAATCAACATCTTACCATATTTATCCTCGATGTATAATGTGGATTCTCTTCACACTTTTCAAACCCATTTTCCAATAGATAGGAATCTATCCTAATGTACCATGCTCTTGGTGCTTGTTTCAGATCCCCATAAAGTGCTTTTTTTCAATCTGCAAACTTTATGTTCTTGGCCCTTTTTCTCATAGCCTAGAGGTTGTTCAACATAAACCTCTTCCATCAATACTCCATTTAGGAATGTTGATTTTACATCCATTTGATGAACCTTCCATTTGTGTTGTAGCTACTATAGACAACATTGCTCTCACTCGTTTCCATTCTTGCAACTCGGTGCAAATGTTTCCTCATAGTCTCTTCCATGTTGTTGCTTGTATCCTTTGACAACAAGTCTAGCTTTGTGTCTTTCAATCTTACCTTCAGCATTGTTTTTGGTCTTGTAGACGCATTTCACTCCAATGACTTCCTTACCTTTTGGGAGTTCAACCAAATCTATGGCATTAATTTCTTCATCTATAACATCTATCCATTTTCTATGTTTTATAGCTTCTTCAAAATGAATAGGATCATCAACATGACAATATAAAGCAAATAAAGAGTTCATACCTTCATTTGTTGCCTCTTGCTCATAAATATCATTCAAATTTTTGAATCTTATTCCTCTTTTCATTTGGTGTACAGGTGCTTGAAGAAGCACTCAAATCGCTCCTTGTGGTGCTGCTGGAGAAGCACTCTCATTACTTCTCAAGGGTGTTCTTACCTCTAGCTTGTGGTGTCCCATTGTTGTCCTTGTGTTGGTGGAGTAGTGGTGCTAATGTTAGATGTATTTCAGCCATATCATCCTCTGTTTTCATCATGAGACAAACAACTCTTTACTTTCATTATTTTCTCAATGCTTCCATCCCAAGCTTCTTCTTCAATAAGCTGAACATCTCTGCTCACAATAAATTTCTTGTTGGATGGGTTATACAACCCATAAGCTTTGGATTCCTCACTCGTATCCAATACTACATTTCTCTCCCTTGTTGTCCAACTTCTTCCTTAGCTGATATGGAATGTGTGCATAAAGCCACACAACCAAAAAACTTTCATGTGGTGACACCGTGTTTTATCCCACTCCATGCTTCTTATGAAACTCTATTCATCATTACTTTTTATTTGGGCATCTATTTAGTACATATTCTTCACAATGTGCGACTGTAACATTATCAATCATTTGGCAAATGTTTTGCCTTCAACATACTCCTTACATATCCATGAGTGTTCTATTCTTCCTTTTCAGCAACTCCATTTTGTTGCGATGTATACCTTGTCTTTGTAAATTGCTTGCATGTATGCCATTTTCTCTCGCAAAAATGTAGAAATTCATTAGAGATATACTCACCTCCTCTATCGATCCTTAATACCTTGATATGCTGCCCACTTTGGTTCTCAAAGTGCTTTAAAATTGAGAAATTTTCAAACACTTCCACTTTTATATTTCAAGAAATAAACCCAAGTTTTCCTTGTGAAATCATCAATAAAAGTAAGCATATAATGGTTGCTTGCAAGTGATGGTGTTTGCATTGGTCCACACAATATCGAATAGAAAATTTCTAAAGGGTGCCTTTGCCCTTATGCTCTTTTTCTCGATAGAAAAATGTTTCTACGTGTTGTTTACCCAAGATACAACCTTCACATAGGACTATCTGGTTTCTCAATCAATGGCAATCCTCTTACCATTCCTTTCTATGTAACAAATTAAGACCTCCAAAGTTGAGATGTCGAAATCTCAAATGCCATAACCATTTCTCATCTTTTGCTTCTCTTTGAAAAGTCTCTTGTGTCATCGTTGCCATTTCTTCTCCATTCTTCAAATATGCCCTCATCCTCGAGAGGAAACATTCTGTTCCTTGTCATCCTTATTTCAGCAATACATTGTTTGCTTAGTGGTTTATCCATGATGGTGCATACATCATCTTCAAAGAAAACATTGTAGCCCTTTTGAATGAGACTTTGCTCAATGCTTAAAAAATTACATTTCATACATGATACATAATATACATCAAATATGCTTTTATTTTCTTCTTTCTTTGTCAAGACATTTACTATGCATTTTCTTACGACATGATAAACTTACTGCATTCCCAATGTGACTTGAGACTTTGCATTTTCATATAACATAGAAAACATAGCAATGTTTCTCGTCATATAGTTGCTACATCTATGAATCTAGAAACCATAAATCTTCACTCTTTTCCCTCGACCAAGTTACATGCTAAAAACAATTTATCTTGGATGATATTTTCTCTAGTGAAATTGGCACTGGGTCTATTACCCATGTCATTACGCTTCTTCCTACATTCATTTGCATAATGCCCATATTTTTTACAATAACTGACACCTGGACATTGGATTTGTCACTACCTTTGTCCATGAGCATGTTGTTGTCCACCTTCATTTCTTTGCTTTGCCCTTGGTCTGATTTTGATTCTTTACCCCTTCCTTAAGTATTTGCAGGGTTGTTTCTTCCTCCCTGTTTTGACTCGCCTCTACCTTTCCTCTGTTGTTTCCTCTACCTTGACCTCTTCCTCTTCCAAAGGACATTTGGGTCTTGAAGGCATGCTCCAAAGATGAGTTTTCATTTCCACCCAATTTCCATTCATATGTCATCGTTGATGCATGAAGCTCATCAAGCTGAAAAGTTTGAGAGATCCTTTGTCTCTTTTATGGTTGTGACTATAACATCAAACCTTAAGGGTAAGCTCCTCAAAACTTTCTCCACTATCCTTCTTTCTTCAAGTATTTCTCATGAGACCTTATCATGTGACCATCCCAATCACATGTGTGAGGAAAAAGTCTATGTTATCGGACTCTTTCATGCGAGAGTCTCAAAATATCTCCTCGCAAATTGTAGCTTTGTTGTCTTCTCCATACCTTGATAATCAGTCTTGAGAGTATCCCATGCATCTTTGGATTTCTTATTGCTGCTATCCTTGGAACACACTCTCATGTCTGCTGCGTGATAGAGATAGAAGAGGGCTTTTGAGTCCTTCTTCCTATTACTCTTCAAAAAATATCTACACGTGTCAAGGCATTAAACTCATTTTCATCTACTAGTTCTTCAAAACCATCTTCAACAAGCTCCCATAAGTCTTGAGAGGAAAACAGGCTCTCATGGTGATTTCCCCAATAATCATAGTTCTTCCCATTGAAGCGTGGGAGTCAGAGTATTTCAATACTCATGCTTGTGTTGGCTCTTGCCATGCCTAGCACTCTGAACTATGCTTTGAATCTTGATCGTGATTTTCAAATAAACTAACTATCTTCAAACAAGAATACAAACCTTCTGTTTTGAGAAATACCTTGGATTTAGCTGAGCCTTCACATTGCTCGAGAAAGCTGTCGTAACAAAAAATCCTTCCTTCACCTTCTTTCGACACTTTCAAAGAGCCCTGGACTAGCTCGATACCATGTTGGAATTTATGATAATTCCGTAACAAGAGCGAGAGAATAATACTCTCCTTCAAACACGAGAATTAAAAAAAATTCTTCAGCTGATAGACAAGATTCATAAGCCATGATTCTATTTTCATTAAGCTGAAAAAATACTACAAAAAAAACTTCCTCCAATAGAGGGATCACACCTTGACTGCCCGAACGCGCAGTGCACAAAACTCTCTGTCTCTCTTTTACAAAATACACACTCACCGTGTTTTTTCAAAAAAAATGTTGTCTATTTTAGCCTTCGAGCTCACTCTGTTTTTAACAAATACATCTGTTGTGTATATTATATTAGCTCTCGAGCTCTTTTTTCGTATATGTGGCACAACTCATGTAATAACAAAACATACAACTAAAAGGAATAAAAACTAAACCTATGCATGGCCTGTGAGTCTATATAACAATAGCTATATATGTTATAATATATATATATATATATATATATATATATATATATATATCAAATGTTTTATAACAAAGTTTCATTATGCCATAAACATTATAACATAAAAACATTAACAAACCATAACACAAAACCTTCATTTGGACTTCAAAAGGGATTAAGTTGAATTGCGAAAGTGGAAAATTCGCATCACACCTGCATGACGTCACCAAGGAAAAACTTTAGTGCAAATGCCACACCCTATTGATCGAGAGCTTTAGGGCTCGTGATTCCAACCAAAATATAAACCAAAAATTCATAAAAAAGTTCGCGTAACAAAGTCCGATGCTGACGTCAAGCGTATTTGTATCCGAAAACTTGTAGGTTGCAGTTTATAAACGGTTTCGAGTCCGAAATTGAGGATGCTTGCGTCGGCACCAAACATGCGTAGTAAGCGCGATTAGTCCACGTCACTTGTGAGTCAGGCAGTGGGACCGTGTTGTCGTGGCGAAATCAAACGTTGAAACAAAGTTTTCCCGCATACCAAAACAAAACTTTGTTTTCGAAATCAAAAGGATTGTAAGGGTTTTCAATTGACAATTTGCATAAAAATTAGCAAGCGCTTTTGACAGGACTCATCAAAACAAAAATAGCAAGTGATTGTAGTGTAGGGGGCGATTGAAATTAACATTTCAACACTGTGGTGACTAGTAGAGAGTGAAATAGAACATGAAATCCCCCAAGCGTAGTAAGAGGGTGATGTTGATTTTAGACGGACCCTCGATTCTTCAATTTCCGTTTCCACTTCTTAAGAACCAGTTTTCTACGGATATTTCTGATTTAGATATAGAGGGTACGATTTCAATCTTTTAGAGACCTTTTTCCACTTGTGAGGGTGTCGCGTACGTATAAAATTAATCAACGCACCTCTATGCAAATCCATATTTATCGGATTTCGAGGATCCACCTTCTAAATATGTTGGAAGGTGCAAAATGTAGAAATACTAGAGTTGAAATCCCAACAACAGCGTTTTTATGTACCTTGTCTCGTTGTTGTTGGATTGTGTTATATCCTTGAACCCTCATCACTAATTTTGCTTCCGCACCTCAAACCGAATCGTTACGCAGGACCGAAAGTAGTGTCATACATGAAGAAGGGTCGCACATATGGTTCACTACTACGGAAAAATGAGGCCACATATAATTTTAGATATTGTCAAATTCTAGGGGCTAATGGGGCCACATATAATTTTAGATATTGCCAAATTTTAGGGGCTAATATTTGTAGGTGGGCTAATTTTGTATAATTTTTCTAAAAAAATTTTTGGAAAATTTCAGTTTTTTCTAAAAATAATTCACCAAAATTTTATAGTACATTGAACAATATGAAAAAATAAACATTCACCAAACTATCTATTTACCTCAGCCTAGAAGGGGCAAGGCCCGATGCCCTTTCTAGCTACGATGCCAATTTAAAAATTGATCACTACATTAATTAATCAAATAATGTTACATATAAATACATGTAGTGTTGCCTCAAGATACGTAGACAATATTAGACACATAATCACTTGGTTGAGAGAATATCTCAACCACACACCAATCTAGGAAACAAATAGATCTAAACAACTCATAGGGAATAGGAACAAACTCCTTTACATGGAAAGAATCACAACTCGAGACATGTAGGAATTATATTTTCCAAGTTCTCTCAAGCGATTGAGTTTGCCACATAATTACATGGCTCCAAATGTTCCTCCCAAACCAGTGAGAATCACTATATCATACTAAAACTCCCCCCAAACTATCTTCACATCCGGAACAATTTCTATGAGGTGAACTTGCCAAGTCCAACCCTAAACAACTTTGTCCCAACAGAGATGGTCTATGGTTTTTAAAAGCTGAGCACACAAGCTCAATAATTCCTTACGCCGTACCTTTTAAGTAACTCCACAAAGTAACTCAAATATTTACACATTTACCCATGTTTTATTATTGAAGGCGAAATGAGCCCCGATGTGTAAGTTTGTGCCTCTTTAAAAATAAAAAATAAAAATTAAACATTATGTTCTAAATAGAAAAATAATGGGGGCTATAATTTAAAAAAAAATGAATATATTGTAAAGTAATTGGAAGTAAAAAAAATGTGTGAATAAGATGTTTAAATCTTATACTTTTCAAAAATATTTCAACAATAGATTTAAATAACTATTTGAATACCCATGTTAACTAATTTATGTGGGTATCAACTTCATATATATATATATATATAGAAAAAATATTAATTTTTTTTATGGTTAAATTTTTTATACTCTATTTAACATTCAAAAATACAATTTAAACTATGAAAAAATAACACATTGTATTTTGCACTCTAAAAATGTTTGCATTTGAAGAAATTTATATATATATATGTGTGTGTATGTGTATTTATGCAATATAATGTTGTAGATTATTTTAAGAGATTATTATTATTATGTATTTAGTTTTAGATATACATATCCTACTTATATTATTTACATAAAAAGTCAACATAAGCATTCATATTTCATAAATTAAGAACTTGTAATATGAGTCTATAAAATTATTTGCAGAGTTTTATACCAATAAAAATAGAATGCATTGATATGTTATGTATTCATATGTATGATTATATATATCTTTGTTTTAAATAATAATTTGACAATTATAGTTAGTATTGACAATTAAATTATTGGAGTATAAGGAAATATATTATTTTGTAAAATAATATTGAAAAATATTATTGCATTAAAAATTTTAGGAGAAATGTTGGGGTGATAAAAGGTTAAAGAGATAAATAAAATTATGATATTATAAGGAGGTGATGAACTCCAATCTTTGAAAAATAAAATTAAAAAAAACACTTATCTAGACTCGAAATGAAAAAGATCTTCTCTTATATTTCATATCTTATTCTTATATTCCATTTAGTTTTTAAAATATTTATCACACTCTCAACCTTCTTCACCTTTCAAATTAGGAAAATTATAGTCATATTAAAACACTTCTATTAATGCTTCTAAACATAAAATTAAATGTTAAAAAATTTTCTAATAACCTCATCAGTTTTTAAGATTTAACTAGACATAAATATCAATAAACATTCCACATCATACACATATATATATATATATATATATATATATATATATATATGATGCATAATTAAATAATATAATTATTTTAATATAATCTTAAACTTTATCTTGATATATTTATATTTTAGTATGGAATGTGTTAACATATTATAATATTAAAAAAAACAATTTGAACTTATTTTTCGTACTTACATTAAAAACCTTAAAATTTAAGAATTTATACAAATTATTTTTTTTATTGAATTTGAGATATTTTTAAATAAATTTAATTATTATTATGTTCTAGTTAAAAGATAATATGATATTTTAATATATTATTATTATTATTATGTCTACTTTTATTAATATTGATTAATATTTTTTGAAAAATTTAAAAAATAAAATAAAATTATATATAATATTTAATATTAAAATATATAATTATAATAACATAAATTAAAAAATATATATATATAGAATGAATTTCCTATCGTACTAAATGATAATTTAATACTACGCTTTTTTTCTTTATGTAATCTTATTTGTTAATAATATTATTATATGAAATACTGTGTAAATAGGACTTCTTACCTAATTATGCACTGAGCTCTATTACAAACTTCTAAGCAGTATGTATGGCTCCATTTACAGTAGTTTAGAAAAAAATCACCATTGTTTAGATTTCTCGAATATAAAAATTCACCATTATTTAGATTTCTCGAATACAATCATCATGTTTATTGATTTAGTTAAAGAATTGAATCAATGAATAAATTCCAAAAGTTAAACTCGACTATAAAGATCCTAGTTCGTTCTATCTTTTGATTTTGAAATATCTTATGATTTTGAAATTAATCTTTCCTAACATCAGAAAAACCCTAGTTTCTTTAATTTTTTTATTTATAAAATTGAAAATAGGAAAGTTTATTTATAATACTTTTAATATTATTACAAATTTGTGTAAAATCTAAAAGATTGAACTTATTGGAATGCGCAAGAAAATTTTTAGGTTGAAAAATAGAAAAATATAAAGTTAAGAAAAAATAATAAAATGTATACAAATTCGTTTTACAAAATGTTTTTTTTAATAGGTACATAAAAATAAGAATGGTGGTATGTATATGACTACTTATTTACATATATGAATGGAGTGTATTTAGTTCATTAATTTAAAGTGATATATGTGAAAAATAAAAGTATTTGAAATATAAAAGTTTCTATTTAAATTTCAATTATATTTTTATTTTAAAAGTTTCTATAACGTCCAAATTATTTATTTTACATATCTTATTTAAAAAAAACTAGATTGAAATATATTTTTCACATCCTTCAATATATTTTTAAATACGGGGAGAGTTGGTGCGATAGCAATAACTTGAAGAAGATCAAAGTTGATGGCTCGAGATATTAGGGTAGGCATCAAGTCCGAGACCCAATGCATCCCCGTGGCCTCCGCCCACGTCCACCGGCGTGTTGACGTGTTTGAAGCCATCATAAATACCCAAGATCCCTGCCATAGTGGCCTTTGTCACCGACACCATGGCTCATTGAAGATGGCGTTGAACTTCGGATTGCATCTTTAAAAATATTATGCAGAGGCTTATAGAAGCTACCCATGATACTTGAAAACAAGAGATAAAAAGTAAGCAATGATCACCCATTTACAATTGTTGCAATAGATCCCAATATGAGCACTAGAGCATCTTGCTTGTTGAAAGACAGTGAGCTTAAAAGAGTAACACCTTTTGTGAGATTCTGTTGACCATATTCCACATATTGGAGACTCTTTTCACCAGGGAAGGTAGATGGAAAGAAAATGGAGTGGTGACTGCCACCAACTCTAGATGGATCACCGATTATATACCTAAGAGTTGACCTCTCAGTCTCAGCCCTACCAATATATTTTGAATTATCCAAATTTATTTTGAGTTGAATAGGATCATTTGATTTATGTTCTTTTGATTGATCATTAATGCACATTTTTTAGATGTATAAACTGTAAACTATGAATATGCATCAAAAGGGTTCATGATGAGTTAAGATTGTGGACCTGAATATCACATTTCTCAGATTCATTATTAGATTGGCATGGGGAACCAAGAATAATCCTGTCAATAAACTTGTCACCAAACTTGAGTTAAAACTTAAAAATAGTGACATGAGAAGTTTAGAAGAGCCATTTTACAAATTTCATAGCCACACATGTTAAAATCACTAGCACTAGGTGGTAAGAACTCATTATGCTACTATATTATTGATCTATTCTATATTACAAACTATTACAAAAACTTGCTACAAATTGTTAATTCACTATGACCATCTTGTTTAGTATGTTACTTCTGTAGCCAAGGTTTTGCAAATATGTAGTAAGGAACGCAAATTCACCATTGCTAAAATTTATTAAGGAGTTGCATTGTTCATAAAAACTGAAACGCACATGATTTTCTTTTGCAGTTCCAAAATTTTGATTTCATCTCACAATTTCAATTTTATAGATTATAATAGGATGTCAAAATTTGAGTATTATACCTTGTGGTGTCCACCTGGTATAAACTAATTCAAAAAAACCTTTGAGGAAATGTGATGAACGTGGCTTGAAATTAGTTCAAGCTAACTTGAGGCCCTTCACTTTGCTAAGGAAAAAAGACAATACTGGGAAAGAGGGAAGGTATGAATGTAGAATTGGGCTTTCATATGAGTTTTAATGTCCAGATCCCTTTGAGTGTTGTTCTTCCTCTTAGTGATGTACAAGTGATTGAGTGTCGAATTTACTAAAGCTCAGAACGAATTTTATACAACTTCTTATAGAAGATCTAAGGCAAACACTTCTATGATCTATGGAAAGGAAATATAATAATAGTTTTGATTCATTTTTTTTGTTTGTGATTTTGGTTTGACTTAAAAATCTATGGTATTTATTTCTATTTACAGGGTCCACTTTGATCAATTTTTTGAATAAGGAAAAGTTCTTCACAATTATGCAAGTATTATGGAATTTCATCTAGGTTGTGCCAATTGTGAACATCCTTTTCTTGTCATAAGGTAAGTTCTACTTTAGAATGTCCTTTGTAGAATGATTTTTTATTTGTCCTTTGTAAAATAATTTTTATTGAAAAACAATATGTTAAGCCCACAAGATCAAGAGTTTTTTTTAATTTGTCTTATGAGTAGTTATATGTTGGAATTTGTTCTAATTGCTAAGTTATCAAGAATTGAGGGCGATACACTACACATAGTGTTCTAATTCGAATATGATGGCATGGATTTTGTTCTAATTTGCTACTTTATCAAAAAACTGGGGTGATACACAATAGTCCATCTGATATGTATAAGAGGGCAAGGCATTTTCTTCTAGGAAAGACAAATGTGTGTTATTGGATATTCTAGTTATGTACCTTAAAAAGCTTACATTGAAGAAGTGGTCAAAGAAATTAGTAATGGTGAAAGAGGAGAGTGCTCAATTTTGTCTTGAATGAGTTGAAGATACATTCATGGTTTGTTGTCTACATCATATGTGTCATCAATGCTTACTAGCAAGCTGGTGTAGCTCTTTGGGTTGTGGTTGTATTGCTTGTGCTAATTCTAGTTAATTTTCTTTGTATGACTAGATTAATTTGTTTGCATATTATTGTTTATTATTAGCTTTTTTGTGCAAGTCAAGCTACAAAGGTGTCACGATGAGTTAAATCCATTGAGTTTATTTTTTATATTAAGTTAAAAATAGGGGTTTTCATAATTATATATTTCACAAGGATATTGTGAGCATTTTTTAAAAATCAATGTCTATATATACAATTTCAAGGACTGCCATAACTCCTCACATAATTATTTAAATTGTGCTAGCTCAATGCAATAGCACTGCCATGTCGAGTTGGTGGTTCGATTCCACTGTACCCTAACATGAATTATTCAATGATATTGTAGTTTATTTTATTTAAATATTTTTATAATGATTTATTTTAATGGTGAGATATTTTTATGGATTCATTGTTTTATATTGTGTCTAGAGAGACAAATAGTTAGGATTAAAGACATTGTCTCCATAAAGACAATATGTATTTAATTTCAACTATCGTATTTGGGATAGACAAACAAAAAAATTGTCTTTGGAGAGACAAAAAATGAAATAAGAAACAATAATGCTTGTGTTATATATTGTCTTCATAGAGACAATTTTTTTACCACAATAATTTGAGACACCCACTTAAAGACAATATTCAAGACAATACAAAAGATTATTTTTGTCTCATGTTAAGAAAATTTACCTAAAAATTGTCTTAAAATCCGTAGTGCAACAATTATCTCTAGAGAGACAAATATAAAAGTGTCTATAGAGAGACAAAAATGCTTGTGTTATATATTGCCTTTTATAGAGACAATATTTTAAAACAATTTAATTTTAAAGACAATTTAATTTGAGACAAAAACTTTAAAAACAATATTTAAGACAATGTACAAATTTTCTTTTATGTCAAAGTTAACACAATTTACCCAAAAAAAATGTCTTAAATATTATCTTAAAACTCCCTTTTATATTAATAAACCCTTTTGTATTGTAATTACATGGAAATTTTGATTTTTCATATTTTTCAACTAGAAAGATTTAAAGCCAAATGTAAAACGGTTAGTTTCTATACGGGAACCGATAGTTAATTAATATGCTCGAAACTTTTTGGTTGTTTAATGATTCACTGGCTCTGCAATCTATGTATAGAAATTTCCATGAAATTTTTTACTTGATAGTCTATAAATTGGACAAATTAATAATGATCATCGTGATCGTCAGTTGTATCTTAAATCTTGCCTCTCAGATCAAAATGACCTAATCTATTTAATTTTCTTTATTTATAAAATTCAGAAAAATAAAGTTTATTTATAATCTTTTTAATTCTATAATAAATTTCGATTTTCTGTAAAATCGAAAAGATTGAACTTATCATAATGCAGAGCAAATTTGGATTCAATGTTGTTGTCACATATTCAGAATAATTGCATAATCATAAAGTACATCAAGGAGCTGAAGTGACAGGTCAATGAATTGAATAGGGATCTCGTCGCAGAGGTGGAGGTCCGTCAAGGGGAAAACGGTGGCAAAGAAGCCAAATCGGACATGGATTCAGTGCCGGCGCTGCCCACGCTGAGCATTGGCCACTGAATTTTTGACGATTTGAACCTTTGATCTGAAAACAGTACCAAGTAACTATTTGCTCCTCGTCATTAGGAGGCTGTGGAATAGTACTAAGGAAGGATTTTTAGGATAATCTTCAACTTTTCGGATGCTCAATCTCTTTTCGTTTAACTGATTTGCTTTCCTTTCTTGGGCTTTGTAAATTCAAATGAATGTTTATAAAAATAAAATTATGCATATAGAGTTACTTATTTTATTAACGATGAGTTGAGATAATATTACATTACTTTTCTTTATAAAATTAGAAAATAAATTCAAGTATGAATTATTATTTAATTTTTTTATTAACATAATTTTAATTAAAAAAATCTGCACAAAAAATAATAACAATGTATACAAATTCATTTTACAAAATGAATTTGTAGATAATCATAAAACAAGAGTAGCCTTTTATATACACATCAAACAAGAGTCACTTGAAGGTATGTATGTAACTAATTATTTGCATACATGAATTTCTTGCATTTAGTTCATTTGATTGAAGTTATGTACGTATTTAGATTATTAGGTTAAAATGATGTGTGTAAAGATGAAATTATTGAAATATAAAAATTTCATTAAAAATTTTTTATATTTAAATTTCAATTAGATTTTTATTTAGTTTATTAAATTAAAGTGAAGTGTGAAAAATGAAATTATTTGAAATATATAAATTTCATTAAATTAATTATTTATATTTATATTTAGATTTCAATTATATTTTTATTTTAAAAAATGCCTTTTTAATAATTAATTTTACATAACTTATACAAAATACATTGAAATGTATGTCACATCTTTCAATATATATTTTTTAATTTAAAAGTAAAATATAAAATTTTATTAAGATCTAATATTTTATTTTTTTATTTTCTTATTATTTTTCAAAATTTTCTTCTCAACAGCCTCTCCTTGAAAACAGTTATAACGACGTGGCTTTGTTATATATATATATATATATATGAAAAGTTTATCATCGGCTTTGTGAAATAGGTTGCTTTGTGTATTAGTGGTTTATTAATAATTGAAAATAAAGTTGTCTATCTAGTGTGTGGAATAGTTTGGACTGTAATTTTTTTGCTGAAATTTGGTAAACTAAAATTCAAAAAAATTAGATAGTTGGAGTGTAAACAAAAATATTAAAGTTTAACAACTGTAAACAAAAATCTGAGCAAATCTTTACCAGATTTTTTCAAAATCATTATGTTTATCAAGTACTTTTCAAACATCAACATCAGAAACGATGACCAGAAGATACACGGTAACGTTGACACAAAACAAATAGTCAAAAGTAGCTTAATGCTCATTTATATTAATAATATAATAGAATAAACCTCAAATATGCGATTACATCATGATGAACTCTATCAGTAAGGAAGTAAATTAAACACGCAGAAATACTAAAATGCTCTCGGTTGAGAACCACACTAAAGTACTGTGGGAATATATATTGTAAACATGATTTAGCACTTGATTGCTTCAATTACTTTAGTTACAGTGCCCTTCCTCCCCACGATTTTAGAGACAGAAAAACCGGCTGCTCGGAGTAGTTCGGTCCATTGTTTTCGGTTCCTTTCGCCACCTCCCGGTAAACAATTCAACATAACAGCATCCACAACATTGGCAGATTCTATCATGTCATGCCCTTCCGTTAAATCCAAGAGAGCCTCTGATAATATTAACTTTCCTTTGTGTGGAACAGACTCGTAGCAGTTCTTCAGTAGCTTGATGCAGTCTTCGTCGTTCCAACTATGCAGAAAATTCTTTGATGGACAAATCCAAGAGAAACTTATAAATAAAGTAGTAATATCTTGCATAGAAATATTATCAAATAAAATAATTAGCGTACAAATAAAATACATCACAACGGCCGGCAACAGAATAATTAGTTACCTTCATAAAAAATCGCATCTGCAGAGGGTGCGGCGGTCTGAAACAGGCTTCCACTAATGTGTTGTACGCCTGCGTGAATGAGAATAGGATTAACAAATAGATAAGGAACATGGTAGGCTATATATCCTCATAATAAGAATGTTTATATACATATATATAGATATATATGTGGGAAAAAAAGTATATTTATAATTTAGAAAAGGGGATTAGAAATACCGGGGAGAGTTGGTGCAGTAGCGATAACTTGAGGAAGATCAAAGTTGATGCCGCGGATATGAGGGTACGCATCAATTATGATACTCAAGGCGTCCCCGTGCCCTCCGCCCACGTCCACCAGCGTGTTGACGTCTTTGAAGCCATCATAAACAGCTAAGATATCTTCCATAGTGGCCTTTGTGACGGCCACCATGCCAGCGTTGAAGATGGCGCTGAACTCCGGATCGCTGCCTGCGAAACTCCAGAAGTCTTTGCCATTGCCACTAGATTTCTTCCAATTATCGCCGCCATGAAGCACACGTTCGTGAATATTGGCCCACGCGTTCACGTAAGTTGGGTGTGTCTGCAAAAGAACTAAGGGAACGAGGCTTCGCGGATTAATATCCTCCGAGGTGAAATAGCTTTTGCTGAGATTGGTAAGCCCGTATTTCATGTTAATTCCCTTCTCTGCTTTGACTGCCTGCAATATTCCCATGCTGGAAAGGTAAGAAAGAATGCGGGAAAGGGCTCCCAGGTCGGGATCTTCAGAGGGGAGTTGGGCGGCGATCTGTTGGAGGGAGAGAGAAACATCGGGGCCGGCTTTCGAAATGATGTCAGGGATTTTAAGACGAAGGGCACATCTTAGGAGAAAGGGGTTCTCTAATGAAAATGCCATACTTATGGCCGAAGCCCGAAGCGCCACTTCGTCCTTCACAGATTCCATATTCAATATATCCGGAAACACACCCTGTTCACAGCAGCTTGGATATCCAATTTATAAACTCACCACTCACTGCTTCGATTGCATACGAAATATATAATATTTGGTGGTTGTAGCCGCCTCGTGTGAATTGTCGTTCAAATTGCCTAGAGTGCCAGCTTGAAAAGTTATGGCCACACAAATTAAGAGTGACAGCTTGAAATCGACTTCTTAACATTTATAATATAAGATGCAACGAGTGTTATTTCAAGTTGTGCTCAATCTTATATAATCTTTTGACCTTTCTACATATTTTATAGAAGAAAAAACTCAACACTCTACCCATAGAAGAAAAACTAAACACTCTACCTACTTAATATTTATTCGCGCCCGAAAACCATGACTTGGTTTCAGGGTCGGTGTCACATCCTTTAACTCCAAATTCGTCGGCAGAACAAGATCTTCGTAAAGATGAGGTTTGACTGATTTTTTTGACTTATTATCCCTATTACGTATTCGATCATACGTTGAAACTCGATTGATCGCCCTTGACAAAAAATTAATTCACCAATATGTAAAGTAAACATTACAGAATCAATATAATTTATTTTTTAAATTTTTATTTATTCACCTCCTGATTGGTGCAAAGAGGTTGGGTCTTATTAAACCACCATTATTTCCGCCGCCGCTGGACTCATAACAGTACCTGTCACAGCATCGCTCGAAAATATCGGTTCCGTTTTTCTGTCATTATGTGATATCCGCACCTTCCGTTATATTAAGTGATATCCGCGCCTTCCGTTATGAGGTCAATATTAGTTGGTTGAGTGTCGCAATTGTAGCGCGTCAGCCTCCAGATCAGAAGGTTCCGTGTTCGATTCACGTCGGGTTCAAACATATTCCATACTTTATAAGTTGCTTTGGTGCCATGTTTCATAAAGTTGCTTTGGTACCATGTTTCCCGAGGTTATTTATGGGAAACTGTATCATAAACTCTTTCAAACTAAAATAGAAAACACTACACTAAAAATAGAAAAACACTAAGCCACCTAATTTATAGCCATTTAACAATATAATAATTTATTATATTTTAATCAAAATTTTAATTATTTTACATTTTAAATTTACATTTACATTTGAATAAAATTCATTTAATTATAATTATAATTAATAAATATATAATCAATCAATATATTATATTAAATTAAAGTAAAATAATAAAACTATTTTTCATTTCATAAATATATGATTGAAATTAACCAATTCTAATTAGAATCAATAAATACAATGTAGAATAATTCCATATTTTAATGAGGTCCCTAGATAACAATGATTACATGTGTTATTAAGCGTGCTCTTAGATTTTAAGTCAGTTGATTTAATTCCCAGGCTATTCGGATATTGTTCTTGGACATGAACATGATGTAGTCCCATTGTTTTCAAACTTACAAAGAAAATTTTTTTATCTTAATTTAACTATATTTAAACTAAGTGACGGGAACACTAGCTATGTGGCCTTGTTAAATACAAAAAGAATGTTATGATGCACATATGTTTAACTTCCATAATCATAACCTATTATCTAGCAATTTGACACAATTTAATATAATACTTCAAGGTTATATTTAACATATGATACTACACGCATATAGGTAGGTTCTGATTGGATCCAAATACAATATTCCCATGGCTTATAAAAATTTTAATCAAACTATTGCATATAGGTTATAATGAAATCCGAATTCAACGTTCGAGACTCACTGTATAAATTTTAAGTTTCAATATTGTTTAACGGTGTGAATTTAATATGGAATACAACCTAACCAACATCGAACCCCACCCCATAGTCATGCCACCGGGTTAGGGCATGCTCTCGAAACCTTGACTCTGTCTCGGCTCTACACTTGGCACAAACCTTGGGATCAATGTTTGATCCACGACCGTCAATGAAGATTCTTAATCGATGGTGAGGAGCATACTTGGTTATGTCGGGTAACTATTGCCTTACCCTTCTCAGTCGAGGAATCATTTTCTCCTTGCCTAGTAGGATTTCGTTGCTCCCCTTCTCATAGTTCTACGATAGTTCTCTCACAGCTTTAACTAATCATAAATACGCTGATTTCACAACCAAAACCTTTTCCGTAGGTACATTTATTGTTAATTTTTTTGGTTTGATATATGATTAGTTTTCTTAATTTTCTATTAATTTTACGGCTTCCTTTCTTGATAGGTTCCACAATGCCATTGATGCCTATCTTCCGTGAAGGATATTTCTACGTGTAAGATGCATAATGTTTGCATCCGTCTTCTCACAAATTTATTACTATTCAAACATGCGATTGAAATTTCGCATCTAGCTAACGGGAAGTTTCTCTAGTCGAGGAAGAGGCATGGGGTTTTACAGTGTACCGAGTTTACCCTTAGATTTACGAGTTTTCTCTTCTTCTTAAAGTGTCCCTTCTAATCGAACTTGTTTCCCCTTCATTATAAGCTATTGCATATAGGTTATAATGAAATCCGCATTCAACGTTCAAGACTCCTTGTATAAAATTTTATATGAAAATTTAATATTGTTTAACAGTTGAATTTAATATGGAATACAACCTAACTAATATCGAACCCCACCCCATAGTCATGCCACCCGGGTTAGGGCATGCTCTGAAACCTTGACTCGTATCGGCTCTACACTTGGCACAAATCTTGGGATCAATGTTTGATCCACGACTGGCGAATTCTTGATCGATGGTGAGGCATCCTGTTATATCGATGTGTGCTTACCCTTTCTAGTCGAGGAATCACTTTTCTCTTTGTCATGTAAGTTTTCGTTGTCCCCTTTACTCATAGTTCTGCGTAGTTTCACTAGTTAGCCAATCATAAATACGTTCCATAACCAAAAACCTTTTCGGTGGCACATTTATTGTCAAATTTTTTTGGTTTGATATGGTCTGGTTTCTTAATTTTCTATTAATTTCTACGCTTTATGTGATAGGTTCCACAATGCCATTGATGCCTATCTTCCGCAGATCTTTCTACGTGCAAGATGCGTAATGTTTGCCTCTGTCTTCATCGCAAATTTATTACTATTCGAGCAGCAGTTAGAAAGTCGCATTGGTCGACAGAAGTTTTCATAGAAATGCGAAGGGCATGGGGTTTCTGCAGTACCGAGTTTGCTCCTTAGATTTACGCAGTTTTCTCTTCTTACAGTGATCCCTTCTATTCGAGGCTTGTTTTCCCTTTCAGTATAAGCCATTGCTACATAGGCTGTAGTAAATCCGCATTCAACAATTCCGAGAACTCCTTGTATAAATTTTATGCTTGAAAAATTTAATATTGTTCTAACGGTGTGAATTTAATATGGAATACAGCCTCACCGTCATGGAACCCCACATCTATAGTCTTTGCGACGTTAAAAGTGTGCTCTCGAAACCTCGACTGCTGTCCTGGCTCTACACCTGGCACAAATCTTGGGATCAATGCTCTCATCCCACTAAGCCTTCGACGGAGATCCTTAGTCGATGGTGGGGAGCATACTTGGTTATGTCTTGTAACTATTGCCTTACCCTTCGGTCGAGGAATCATTTTCTCCTTGCTCGCAGTAGGGATTTCGCTTTCTCCCCTTCCAGGAGTTCTACGATAGTTCTCTCGCCGCTTTAATCAATCATAAATACGAGGTAAGATGCGTAATGTTTGCATATCTGTTCTCACAAATTTATTACTATTCAAACAGATTGAAATTTCGCATTAGCACGATTTTCTCTAGTCGAGGAAGAGGCATGTTTTACAGGAGTACCGAGTTTACCCCTTAGATTTACTGAGAGTTTTCTCTTCTCTCTTAAAGTGTCCCTTCTAATCGAACTTGTTTCCCATTCATTATAAGCTATTGCATATAGGTTATAATGAAATCTGCATTCAATGTTTCGAGACTCCTTGTATAAATTTTATGTGAAAATTTAATATTGTTTAATGGTGTGAATTTAATATGTAATACAACCTAACCAATATCGAACCCCACCCCATAGTCATGCCACCCGGGTTAGGGCATGCTCTCGAAACCTTGACTCGGTCATGGCTCCACACTTGGAACAAAATCTTGGGATCAATGTTTGATCCATGGCTCTTGACGAAGATCCTTAATCGATGGTGAGGAGCATACTTTGGTTATGTCATGTTACTACCACCTTACACTTTCTGGTCGAGGAATCATTTTCTCCTTTGCCTAGTAGGATTTCATTGCTTCCCCTTCTCGTAGTTCTACGATAGTTCTCTCATAGTTTAACTAATCATAAATACAACATTTCACAACCAAAACCTTTTCCGGTAGGCACATTTACGCTAATTTTTTTGGTTTGATATATGATTAGTTTCATAATTTTCTATTAATTTATGCAATCTCCTTTCTCGACAGTGTTCCACAATGCCATTGATGCCTATCTTCTAAAAGGGTCTCTTGATATGTAAGATGGCATAATGTTTGCATCTGTCTTCTCACAAATTTATTACTATTCAAACGGATTGAAATTTTCGTCATTTAGTCGATAGAAGTTTCTCAAGTCGAGGAAGAGGCATGGGGTTTTACAGTACCAAGTTTTACCCTTAGATTTACTGTAGTTTTCTCTTCTTCTTAAAGTTTCCCTTCTAATCGAACTTGTTTCCCTCCCTGTTGTGTGCATTTGTCTCTCCTCTACGACATGCTCATGTTAACAAATACGCTTCAGGGAACTTATTCTTTTACAGTTATTTTTGTGCCAGGATGTTACTCCTCCAAGCATTGAGGCCTCTTATGTTAAGGTTGTATGGTTCCCTGAGAACCATACAACCGAGTTGCATGCATTTGAATGTACTTCCGGAATTATGGTTTTAGCCCATGAGGGTTTTACTGTCTTAATGATATCGGCTTATCTTTACGAAAGATTGAATGGTTAATTATATTATGTTTTCTCAAGGGTTAATTTTCCGAAGTAGAACTGGGTTCCCTTCCGACTTCCCTGTCTCGAAATGTACAATTTGGGTTTTATTCCATTGTATAGATCTTTGTACTAGAAAAGTTAATGACTACATAGAACAATAATGCCTACTTGAACTTAGATAAATTATGTCAATTTATTTTGTTGATATCGTTCAATTTCAGGAGGGTGCATGGTGCATAAGGGAAGGTTGAAAGGCTAAGCTTTTGTTCTTCAAGATGCACCAGCGTGCACTAAAGGAGTGCGGTCAAGGAATACTTAGTGAATTGAGGGCGTAGTTCGGAGTAGGGAAGGGGATTTGTGCTTATGTAGTGTTCCCAACTCGTGGGAGGGTGTAGGGCGCAATTGTGAACAATGAAGGATCTCCTATTAAGGCTTCAGAGTGCACTCATGTATCTTGGCCTTTATGAGTTCATTTGAAACCCAAATTTGTCTATGTCTAGATGATTGATCGTAGGGGGTAGACAAGATGGTTTACCGACACAAAACCATGTGTGACACATACTAACTCATCAATAAAAAGTATACAAACTTAAACAATGATGAATATTCATGAAAAATTCCACTTTCTTCACATTTCCACAACTATAAGAAGTGAAATGTGTGCGATCGTGACCCAAAACGTGTTGCTTTACAACATGAAAGGTGTTGTGACCATGAAACACATATAAAGATGTTCTAATTGATGCGATGACACTTGAGAAGAATCCATAAAACTTAAGACATATCAAGTAATATAAAAAGACACTTAACGAAAAAGGTGGCACATGATGTGACTATGAATTAGGCTCTAAAATTTGGATGTAGTGAAATTTCGGAGGGTGTATTTGGAGCGAAAAAACTTGGTGACACATTGGGAACACTTCAGCCTTCTCTATCAGGGAATTAGCATCTCGATTAAGGGTTAGACCTTCATGAAGTATTGATTGCCCCAAGTTTTCCCAATTTGACCCAATTTCACACATAACATCTTCTCAATTCTCTACTTGGTTGAACTTACACAAAGATACATTGTATCACAAACCGATTCAATTTAGGAATGGGTAATGTGCATGACAATTTTAGGATATTCAGAGTATATAATTTCATCTCTAGTGTTGCTCTAGTGCCAGAAGTCATGGATAGTACCCTAGTAGAGTCACTTCAAGAGCACAAGCATTTGCTTCACTATTAGCGAGCCTAGACAAGTGCTCAGTGAAGTTACTTGCTTCACGTCCCCGGGTAGGAAGAATTTCTCTTCTTCTACCCATTTATTTATTTATTTTAGTAGACTATGCATTGGTGCTTATTATTTTCAATAGGAAGAATAGGGACCCCTACTTATTGAGATCGCAGGAGGTTTACCCTTGAGAGAATTATTTTTAAGACCTACGATTTAGGTTTTCTCACTTTAGATTTCACCTTATCTCTTATCTACTAGATTGGATAAGCGTTGACACATAAGTAGACACATACCAAGTTGAGAAGTTATGATGCTAGCATAAGCACGTATATAGTAGGTTCCCATAAGGTTCCTAGAATAATTGTTTCTAAAATCACTCATGATGAGCAACTATCAGCCGAAAATCTCCTACTATAGCATGTTTTATGCATATTTGTATGGTTCACTGCCTCTTTCGTTGTGCTTAAAATGGTCAATGGAGCTTTAAGGTGCAAGGGAACACTCGAAAAGGATGAAGGATGATGGAGGAGGATATTTGATAGTCCGAGATGCACTCATGCACCCTAAGGAAGAAGAAAATCAAGGCATGGTGCATGTCGCAAGTATGAAGGATGAAGTGGAAGTCTTCGAGCTTCCCAAGTGCACTATACACCCAAAGGGAGAGAGGGAGGGCATAGGGCACACTCCCAAATGCTAAAGGTTGAGGCTTCAAGTCTTCAAGGTGTGCTAAATCAATTCGATGAGAGTGCATTGCGTATGGGGGAAGACTAAAAGGAGAATCTTCAGTGTCTTCGTGGATGCACCATTGCTGCACAAAGGAGGGCACACTTCTTCGAGTCGAAGGAATGCACTCAAGGAATATTTGGTGAATTAAGGGTCACAATTTGTAGTAGGGAAGGGCTTCGTTCTTTTGGTGTGCACCCAAATTTATGGGAGGGCACAGGTGAAATTCTAAACAATGAAGTATCTCCCATCAAGGCTTTAGAGTGCACTCATGTTCCCTTTTTCCTTGATGAGCTCATTTGAAATTGATTTTTTTTAAAGTCTAGATGATTAGTCTAGGGGGTGGCCAAGATGATTTTCGGACATAAAACCATGTGAGACACATACTAAATCACCAAGAAAACTTTAAAAAAACTTAACCACAATGAATATTCATGAAGATACCACTTTCTTCGACATTCCCCAACTATAAACGAATGAAGTTTATGCGATCAAGACTCCACAAATTTCACTTACAACAAAAAAGGTGGTGTGACCATGAAACACATGTAAATATGTTCTAATTGATTCGAAAGAAACTCGACAAGACTCAAGAAAACTTAATACATATCGAGTAATATAAAAATGACACTTGATGACATAGGCGACACATGATGTGATAATGAAGTAGGCTCCAAAATTTGGATGTAGTGAAATTTTGGAGGGTGTTGTGGTAGTGACAACACTTGGAAACGTACTCGGGGAAAACTTTTAGCTTCTTTGTTTGGGAATTAGCTTTTGGTTAAGGGTCATACCTTTAGGAATTATTAATTGCTCCAAGTTCCCATTTTTTACCAGCTTACTACATATAATCTTCTCAATTGTCTACTTGGTTGAACTCACAAAAGGTACATCGTATCACAATCAAGCTCAATTCGGAAAGGGTAATGTGCACGTAAAGTTTAGGATTTTTCAAAGTATATAGTTTCATCCCTAGTGTTGCTTCACCGCCAATAGGCCCTAGACAAGCACCTTTCGGTGGAGTCACTTTAGGAGAAAAATAATTTCTTCACTACCAGTGGAGCTCTGGACAGTGACTGCAGGTGAAGTCGCTTACTTCACCTCCCCGCACAAGAAGCCTTTCTATTTTTTTCACATGTTTATTTTAGTAGAATTGTGAATTTGGTGCTTATTATTTGAACAAATGCTTAAGAGGATCCATAATTATTGATAACGGTAGGAGGTTTCCCTTCATAGAAGTATTTTTTAAGACCTATGATTTAGGTTTTTTCACTTTAGATTTTCTTCTTATCCCTTTATTTACTAGATTGGACAAGCGTTGACACACAAGTAGACATAGACCAAGATGAGCGATGCTTTGGTGCTAGCATAAGCACGTATCATGTAGGTTCTCCCAAGGTTCTCCTATTGACGAATCATATTTTCCATATGGACTTACCTCAAACCCATCGACACTTTTCCCCAAATAAAGAAGGAGAATAACCGTAAAGCCAAAGCATTACAAGCTTGTCACACTTCTCCTTGATTACACTACAAAGTATTCGTTGTATTTTTTTCCACACATAACACATATTTAACTAAATTTGGAGTTAAATAGTGGATTTATAATTTCAAAATAACCATACAGTTCTGATTGACGCCTATAATAAAGAATTTCCAAGGTTTGGAGGCGAGTTGAGCGATGCGTAAAAGAAAGGTTTGAGTTTTCAAGATTAGGTTTTTGCACTCGTTCGCCATAGCCTCTCGTGGCAGCACTACACTCAAGAGACATTTTCATACACCCTCGAAACAATATCTGTACTATGGGGAAAAATGACCGGACTCGATTTTCATGCTCCATCTGCGGCCACCCGCGAACCTCATCGACTATTTTTGACACTCGTACGTATGTTTCTCTGCGAATATTCCACATTAGAGTAGCAGTTCCCGCTTCGGTGGAAGAGGAGTATATCCCGTCGACAGCGTCACGAGACGGTGGTACACAAATACCCACGTATATTTGTTCTCGCTCTAGTCATGAAGGCAGTAGAGCCCAACAGCCACGCTAAGTTATCTACTGTATTGCACCGCCTTGCCTTCAACGCTTTCTTTCTATCGAGCTCGGAGAGCCGTATTCCATTTGGTCCCTATCTCCGCACAAACGATGTAAACAAATAGGAGACGATGTTAGCGGCAATCAGAGTAAGCACAAAATGTTTTTAGATTTTCGTAAAACACCCCCGTGTAAATAATTTTTTGATTTGGATACTGAGATACCGATGAAAGTTACGCAGTCGAAGTACAACTGGATATCCTCCGTATACCCATTCTATTTGCAGTTCCCTAATATATTGTGAAATCCATACAAGAATCTAGCTCACTCAAAGAATACTCCATTTTCCTTGACTCCACCATTTATCTCAATCTTCGATCGAGAGGTAGATGTTGAGATTTTATTTTAATTATTTTTGGAGAAAAATCTCATGTAGGTGACAAATAATAGGATCGAATTGACTCCATCTATTTATGATGAGGAGTTAACGTGCATCCCATATTTGTTATGAGTGAATCTATGATTCTCGTTTCCATTCACAGCTATAAAATGTAAGCCTAGAGGTGAGTGAGCATGATGAGGATAAAGTGAAATGGAAGAGATGAGCAGATGAGAAACTCTACTATTGTATTTCTCAGTTGATTAATGAGATTATCGATGCCCCATTTAGGTGGACGTAGCTCGCATTGCGTTGGGTGAACCACGTTAAAACTATGGTTTTTCATGGTTGAATGTTGTGTGTATCCGATTTGATTGAAATTTACACCGTGTTAACTCTAACACTTGGTATACGAAGCCTCGTTGTTTGAGCTTTCATTTTCAGTAAAGCGCCGCATGCGAACCCGAGAAACTACTAGCGTAGTTTGAAAGAAGCTACGATACAGCCTGACCATGCTAAACATCTAAGACTCAGACCGCATGATGCACAAAACATAGCCGTCAAATTGATATGTCGCCGTCCATGTGGAGAAAGTCGTGGATATGAGTTGCTAATATATTTGACATCGACATTCGTTTTTTTGGATGTGCGTGAAAAATATGCGCACAGCACGCCGTGGCCGTAGAACCGTGAAAACTGCCGGGTGACAGATAAGGCTCGGTGGTTGAAAGAGATCAAGTCATGTGTAGCATATCTCGAAGTAGTTTTTTTGGCAATCCGAAAACGTGGATGGGTGCCCGTACGTCGTGGATGTAAGCGAAATTTAGAAAAAGTTTGATATCGTGTGAACACGGTGTGTACACGTGAGTTGAATGGAGAAAGGGTGCCGCAAGATGCACCACTTGGGTTGATGCAATGACAACGTTAAGTCAACAAATTGCAACATTCAGGGTCGTTGACCGGGAGAAGCCGAGAGTTGATAAGTCGATATTTCGCTCAACGCTGAAAGGCGTCGACAGGTTCATGAAAAAGGTGAGAGTCGAATGCATTAAATAAGTGCAAGAAAAATTAAAATCAAATTATGCAAAGTCGATTTATTTAAATGCCGAAATGCCTCATATGGATTTAGTGAAACGTCGTTTATTTAAGTTTATTCAAAAAAGTCGATTTATTTTAAAAGGTGATCAATTAACTCATATCGATTTGTTCAAAGGTTTTTTGAAGTTTTCTCTTTTAAGGATCTATTTGAAGTTCTATAAATTGATTTGTGTACATCAATTTGAGTGGTGTTTTAAAGTAAAATCGATTTGGAGTGTAGTGTTTTTAAATCGATTGGTAATTATATAAAAATGATATTTACATATGTAACAAGGGAAATGCATTTTATAGGGTGAAGGGCATTTTTCATAACAAAAACTTCATTTATTAAAGTTTCAATTGGAGGTTTTTTTCGACACGAGCGATTAAGCTATGGAAAAAAACACAAAGTGCCCGGTTTTGAGATCAAGAAGTTCAATGGCAAAAAACAAAACTTCGAGATCCTGATAGTGAAGATGTATGATCTCACTCATGCAACAAGGAGTGGCGAAGGCGTTGTTGGGAAAAGCCAAGCAACCTTACACCATGACAGTATGATGAATGGAGTGACTTGGATGAAAAAGAGCAGCAAGCTGGCATTTACGATCGTGTTTGGCGGATGATGTTTTGTTTAACATCGTGTCGAGAAACTCGCCGGTGGTTTGTGGGACAAAGCTTGAAAAGTTGTACATGACAAAATCCTTAACCAATAGGATTCTTCTAAAGTGACGGTTGTACAGACTTATGGATGAAGGAAGGTACGATGATAATCGATCATGCGAATACCTTTAATACTCTCCTGGTGTAGTTAGAAAGTATAGAAGTAAAATTTGAATCGAAAGATAAAGCTATAACTTTCTTATGCTCGTTGTCCCGAGTCATGGGATCATTTGTTACTTCTATAAGTCTTAGTTCATCGTAAACCCTTGAATTTTATGATGTTGTTGGAGTTTTGTTGTTCAGAAGAAACAAGGAAGAGGTCAAATTCAGAACCTCTACATCGAAGTAATGATGGTCGAGAGGTCGTTTCTAAAGAAAAGACGCTTCGAGTAAGCACAACAACTCGCTTCAAAATCGAAAGGGAAAAAGAGTAAGGTAAAGTGTTGGTTTTGTTGCAAATTAGGACATTTGAAGAAGGACTCATGGAAGAGATAGCAAACATCCAAAGGCGACTCTTCGATTAGAAAGAAAGAAGCAAACACGATAGATACGTGTTCGACATCCATTTCGGGTATGAGTGATAAAGTGTTATCAGTTAGTTTGTCTCAATCATGACTCAACATTGGTTGTTAGATTCTCAGTGCGTCAAATCACATGTGAATTCATAGAGAGTGGTTTAAAACTTATAAATCAATCAAATGATGGAGTTTTTTTACATGGGAAATGATGTATCATGTAATATTGTGGGAGTGGAAGCTATCTAGCTTAAAATGTTTGATGGGACAAATAAAATTATAACCGATGCAAGACACGTACCCGAACTAAGAAACCTCATTTCACTAGGAGTACTAGACACTAATGGATATAAAACCTTTATTCAAGGTGGAGTAATGAAAGTTTATAAAGGAATTTTACTAGTAATGAAAGCAAAAGAAGGTCGGAAATATTTTTCTGGACTAGAAGGAAGAACAGCAGTCGCGATCATGCTTCTACGATGTACGAAAATGACAATAATTCTATTTGTTTATGGCATCAAAGGTTGGGCCATATGAGCAAACGAGGATTAAAATTTTTTATCCGATCGTAAGTTACTTCCTAGTTTAAAATATTCTAATTTAGATTTCTGCAAACATTGTTTGTTTGCCGAAACAAAGAAAGCAGAAGTTTAAAGCTAGAAAACATACTAGTAAGGGAATCCTTGATTATATCCATTCCGATGTCTGGGGTCCATCTCCCATATAGCCTCATATGGAGGATTGTCATATTTTCAGTATCTTTCCACATGTTAAAGAAGAAGTCCGATGTATTCACATTTTTCAAACAATTGAGAGCATTAGTTTGAAAACATCACTGGGAAGAACCATTAAATGTTTAAGAACCGACAATGGTGGTGAGTTTGCCAAAGATTTGATAATTATTGCAAGGGATGTTGGGATCAAAAGGACATAAAACCACTTTGTATACTTCTCAAGATAACGGAGTTGTCGAACGCATGAACATGACTCTTTTAGGAAAAGCAAAGTATGCTTAATAGCGTCAATTTGTAGAAGGAATTGTGGGCGTAAGTGGTTTCTACGAGGTGTTACTTGGTAAATACGATCACCATCAGCTCGCGATAGGATGACAAAAATTCCTCAAGAGGTATGGAAAGGTCAGCCCGATGCGAAATTTCAATCTGTTTGAATAGTAATAAATTTGTGAGAAGATAGATGCAAACATTATGCATCTTACCGTAGAGAGACCCTTTTAGAAGATAGGCATCGATGGCATTGTGGAACCTGATCAAGAAAGGAGGTCAGTAAAATTAATAGAAAATTATGAAACTAATCATATATCAAACCAAAAAAATTAATCGTAAAATGTGCCTACCCCGGAAAAGGTTTGGTTGTGAAATGTTGTATTTATGATTAGTTAAACTATGAGAGAACTATCGTGAGAACTGCGAGAAGGGAAGCAATGAAATCCTACTAGGCAAGGAGAAAATGATTCCTCGACCGTAAAGTGTAAGGCGATAGTAACATGACATAACCAAGTATGCTCCTCACCATCGATTAAGGATCTTCGTGAGAGCCATGGATCAAAAGCATTGATCCCAAGATTTGTTCCAAGTGTAGAGCCAGGACAGAGTCAAGGTTTCAAGAGCATGCCCTCTAACCCAGGGTAGCATGACTATGGGGTGGGGTTCGATATTGGTTAGGTTGTATTACATATTAAATTCACACCGTTAAACAATATTAAATTTTTCACATAAAATTTATACAAGGAGTCTCGAAACGTTGAATGCAGATTTCATTATAACCTATATGCAATAGCTTATAATGAAGGAAACAAGTTGGAATTAGAAGGGACACTTTAAGAAGAAGAAAACTGTCAAATCTAAGGGTAAACTCGGTGTTGTAAAACCCCATGCCTCTTCCTCGACATAGAGAAACTTCACTACACTAATGTGAAATTTCAATCTGTTTGAATAGTAATAAATTTGTGAGAAGACAGAGATGCAAACATTACGCATCTTACCTGTATTTATGATTAGGTTAAAGTCGTAGAGAACTATCGTAGAACACACAGGAAGGAGAACGAATCCTACTAGCAAGGAGTTCACTCGACCAGAAAGGGTAAGGCAATAGTTACATGACATAACCAAGTATGCTCCTCACCATCGATTAAGGATCTTACGTGAGAATGGGCATGGATTAAACAGTGATCCCAAGATTTGTGCCAAGTGTGAGAGCCGCAGTACAAAAGTCAAGGTTTCGAGAGCATGCCCCTAACGGTGGCATGACTATGGGGTGGGGTTCGATATTGGTTAGGTTGTATTCCATATTAAATTCCTATAGTTAAACAATATTAAATTTTCACATAAAATTTATACAAGGAGTCTCGAACGTTGAATGCGGATTTCATTATAACCTATATGAAATAGCTTATAATGAGAGAAACAGAGTTGATTAGAAGGGACACTTTAAAGAAAGAAGAGAAAACTCAGCAAATCTAAGGGTAAACTCTGGGACTGTGAAAACCCCATGCCTCTTCATAGCTAGAGGAAACTACTGATAGCAATGAAATTTCAATCCGTTTGAATAGTAATAAATTTAGTGAGAAAGACGGATGCAAACATTACGCATCTTACGTAGAAAGATCCTTTCGGAAGATAGGCATCAATGGCATTGTGGAACCTATCAAGAAAGGAAATTTCGTAAAATTAATAAAAAATTAAGAAACTAATCATATATCAAACCAAAAAAAATTAGCAATAAATGTGCCTACCCGGAAAAGGTTTTGGTTGTGAAGCTATTTGTATTTATGATTTAGTTAAAGCGATGAGAGAACTATCGTAGAACTATGAGAAGGGGAACAACGAAATCCTACTAGGCAAAGGAGAAAATGATTCCTCGACAGAAAGGGTAAAACGATGAGTTACACGACATAACCAGTATGCTCCTCACCATCGATTAAGAATCTTCATTTTTAGTCGTGGGATCAAACATTGATCCCAAGATTTGTGCCAAGTGTAGAGACGATCTGGAGTCAAGGTTTCGAGCATGCCCTAACTACAGGGTGGCATGACTATGGAGGTGGGATTTCGGGGATAATTTTGAGAACCCCCTAAATTTATATATATAATAAATAAGAATCCCCATGATACATAGGAAAAATGGAAGGCGATTTTATTAATAATATAATATGTATATATAATTTTTTAGCGAATCTCTCATGAGATTATATGTATCTTATAAATCATGGCGGAATCACTAGTCTAAATAGCGAATCTTTACTACAAAATGGTGAATCGTTGTCTAGTGGAGTTCGGTGTTGAGTTCGATGAAGATATGGTAGTTGAACAGGGAGTGAGAAGGAAGAGAAACACCGAGACCAAGCATGGCACATGGTGACTTGTGAGGAAGTAGTTCTCGTGTGGTTGGAAAACGCGTTCTTCTAGTGCATACAAGCGTAGGTGTTGTTGTGTGCTACTACTAGCACTAATATTGAGGTTGGAGAGGAGTTTGAGGAAGCATGGAAGGTAACGGTGGTGGAGAATTACAAAGAGTACCCCATGATGGGCTCCATTTTGCCCTTTGGTATGCATTACTGCAAGATCTTACGTCCATTGAACCAACAATTAGCCGTTCAACCAACAATCAACTTGGCCGAGTTGATTAGATGCGAGTCAACTTAGACTAATCTTCAAAACTATGCTTTGCACTATCCCATATGTTATCACATAATGCTACACAACATTGTGCATTTGCACCCCAACTCTCAATAATTCTTTTTCCAAGAAAAATCTATAATAAAGAAAATGATTTTACTATATTGTTAACAGGATATTTTCTAAGTTGTTGATATGTTATTTCTATTGTTTTGTGAGCTGGTTGCATAACATATTCCCATGAGCCTATGCCCAGGGTTTCATGGTCAGAAATATGTAAGTTTATACTCATGTGAACCGAATTTTTGCCAAGAATTTGATAGCGTAGACAGTTATTTGATTTGAGCAATGAATATTCCATAGGCAAAACATTGAGCAATGGAACCTTGAGGCAAAAATCCGCAAAGAATCCTCTAGATTCCCTAGAGGCCCATATTTAACAATTTCAAAACATAGTCAACTTTATATTCAAATTTCATGATTTTTCGCAAGGAACGCGTAGCCAGTTTTGTCATTTGACCAACCAATTTTCAAGCTATCGCCATATTTGGAGGCATATTGATGCTTTTGGCCACTTTGATTATTTTTGTTTTAACAAAAGGATGGATGTATGTTCCAAGTGTTTGTGATATTTGTATGTTGCAATAGGACAATGAGATTTGAACCTTTGTAGGAAATTCTTGTATGTTGCAATAGGACATTGAGATTTGAACCTTTGCAGGAAATTCATCATTTTAGTCATTGCACAAAAGTCGAGATGATGCAGTGATGAAAGTGGGCCATGTTGACACTTTGACAAAAAGTGATTGTGTTTACAGCCATTAGTATCAAAATTTCGAGACGAT
Source organism: Pinus albicaulis (assembly GCA_034641835.2). Lineage (NCBI taxonomy): Eukaryota > Viridiplantae > Streptophyta > Pinopsida > Pinales > Pinaceae > Pinus > Pinus albicaulis. The sequence continues at coordinate 262,557,096 of CM076583.1, forward strand.
CGTGATGATGATGATGAATATGACTTGAATCTGAATTTCAAGACGATCGTGATGATGATGTGTATGACTTGAATCTCATCAGCAGATTCAAGAACACCATTTATGCCACTTATGTGTGAAAATCCATTTATGCCACTTTTGTGAGAGATCATTCATTTTTCAAGTTGAAAGAGAACATTTTGTGAATGAGAATTTTTTTATTGGAGAACGTCTCTTGAGCAAAAGAGAGCAAGAGACATGTCACTCTAGATAAGGGTTTAGAGAGAGACATCATATCACTCTTTAGAGAGACATGTCATTCAAACTATTGATATTAATTTCAACCAGTTGATTGGTATCATGCCATATGCACTCGGAAGTCACACGGGACTAGTTAAACTCAATCTCTCTCATAATACATTTCAAGGTCCAATTTCATAGTCGTTGGGTGAATTCGGTCTTGCACAAAAGTCGAGATGATGCAGTGATGAAAATGGGCCATGTTGACACTTTGATAGAAAGTGGTTGTGTTTACAGCCATTAGTATCATAATTTCATAGAAAGTGGTTGTGTTTACAACCATTAGTATCAGAATTTCATAGAAAGTGGTTGTGTTTGCAGCCATTAGCATCAGAATTTCGAGACAATGGTTGTGTTCACAGCCATTAGTATCAGAATTTCATAGAAAGTGGTTGTGTTTACAGCCATTAAAATCAGGATTTCGAGACGATCTCACTGATGATGAGTATGACTTGAATCTGATCAGCATATTCAAGAAGACCAATTATGCCACATATGTGTGAAAATCCATTTATGCCATTTTTGTGAGAGATCATTCATTTTTCATGTTGAAAGATCACATTTTGTGAATGAGAGTTTTTTAATGGAGAACGTCTCTTGAGCAAGAGACATGTCACTCTAGATAAGAGACATGTCATTCAAACTATTGATAGTACTTACTTTCCACCAGTTGATTAGTATCATGCCATATGCACTCGGAAGCCACACGGGACTAGTTAAACTCAATCTCTCTCATAATACATTTCAAGGTCCAATTTTCATATTCGTTGGGTGAATTCAAAAAATTGTAGGATAGATCTCAAAAACTTAGACATGCTTCACCCTCTGAGCCTTTATTTCAACAATTTAAGGATCCCCAGAGAAGGGATTTTTGTGATTTTAAATGCTTCACTCTCTGAGCCTTTCTTTCAAGAATTTTAGGGGAAAATGCCCAATCTAAGGATTTTTGTGAATGTTACTTTCAATTCATTTATGGGGAATCCTGGCCTTTGTGGACAGCAAATATGCTTTGCCTCTGTGTCCCCCTACTACTACTTTGAAGGAAATAAATCAATCAGTTCTAAAATGTGATTGTACCAATTGAAGGTGGCAGCACCTTTTTATATGTTGTTTACTCTCTGGATTCTTCTGGAGTCTGGTTACCTGACTAAATTTTAAGTTTCCCAAGAGCTTTCTCACTACAATTTGGACCACCAGTGATTTTATATGAAGATCTTGTAAAAGCAACTCAAGGATTCAATGAGGCAAACTTGATAAAGAGTTGGGAGTTTTGGATCAGTCTATAAAGGAATTTACACAATGGCACAGATGTCGCGGTCAAGGTTCTCAAGTTGCAAAATGAAGAAACTTACAAGAGCTTCAAAACAGAATGCAATGTGGTTAGGAGAATTAGGCACCAAAATCTTATTAGAGTTACAAGTTGCTCAACCCCTCACTTCAAAGCTTTGGTCCTCCAACTAATGTCAAATGGAAGCTTGGAAAATCAATTGTATCCCGCTGGAGAGTAGAGTGCTAAGATAGATGTGTATGCATTGAACTTAAGCTAGAGTACAGATATGCATAGACAACACATATCACAAAATATCTTCATCACTATTGTTTTGTTCAAGTGGTGCATTATGATATAAAGCCCAGCAATATCGAAAAAGTTTTGTTCAAGTGGTGCATTCTGATATAAAGCCCAGCAATATCATTTTCGATAGAAATATGACAACACATTTATCTGATTTTGGCATTGCACAATTAACTTGTCTGTCAAGACTCGATGGACTCAATCACTTCCACACTTTGTCTAAAAGGATCCATTGGCTATGTTGCCCCAGGTTTGGAATTTCACAAAATTGAGCAAAACAGATTATATAAGTATTGCTAAGTTGCCTCAATCAAAATTTGATGACTAGTTGGCCTGAATACAGAATATGGATTTGGCAAAACTGTGTCAACAAAGGGTGATGTTTGTAGAGGGGACGGAACCTACCTAAGAGGGTGACCATGGCTTTTTCCAGATAAAAATGGGGGAAGTGACGGATAGCAACTTGTTGAGGGATGAAAATATTGACGCACTAGAGCAATATGAGATACTCAAAAATGTGTGAATAAACTCGTGGCATTGGGATTGGGATGCACAAGAGGATCACCTGAAGAACGACAAACTATGGTATAGGTTGCATTTGTATTAGAAATGATCAAAAAACTCTTTGTTGGAGTCACTGGGGTCTACAAATCGCCATCAGATTTATCATTTTACTGGACGTAATACCTTAAAAAATGATGTGACAGATTTTATGTTAACGATAGTCAACAAGGTAAAGACATACAGATCCTTTTAACTATTTCATGTTGTACCAAGTCTATAGAAAGAGACATCACAACATATGCAGAATGAATATAGTTAGTTGAGCTCTTCCTTACATCCATTCCAAACAATACCACCGTTAAGCTTTTCCTATCAACATAGGAATTCATGTTGTAGCTACATATTTATATTTTGGGACATGCCAAAGAGATGTTTTCTATATTTTGGTTTAAACTTGGAAGTAACAAACTATGTTAAACTAAATAATCATTTATTGAATCAAGTTTTATTGTCTAAACTATTTAAACCTAATCGTGTTCTATGGTAAAGTGCAACCCTTTTGGCCTACTAAACTAAAAACTGGGTCCTAAATTTGCACCAACATTCTCAGATCTACTAGTGAAATGAGTGAAGTACAAATGTTTGTGTTGTAAGGTATGCTCAACAACCGGATGTAGTATAAAGGAACAACCATACATTAGTAACATTACACATTAATTGCACCAATCAATAGATTTCACAATGTAGAAAACACCAGAGCACCCAAATTTACCAAAAACTAAGAAAAACTCGATGAGTATATTTATAGAGAGCAAGGTTTCCTTTGAAAGAATGGCAGATTCACAGCCTTGGATCCCTAAATCCCCTGCAATGTATCGACACGCAAACAACTAAACAAAAAATTTAGTTGTTTCTCGGCGCAGACAGAGCTTTATCTATAACTGACTAATACCAGACTAGCACAAACTTAAGCTCACCACCATTGAGGGGGGGTTATCATGCGCTCAGAATCAGGCATTAATGGTACAACTGTCTCTAAGTCATGGAGACCTGTAAAACGTAATGAATTATCGTGCTTTGAATCAAGGGGCATTAATGGCACAATGAGACCTGATATGCCACCTGATGGAGGCACTTGCATGCTCAGAACAAGCGGCATGATGGAGGGCATTAATGGCAATGAGAATTGGTATCCCAGCTAATGGAGGAACTTGCCTGTCTCTGGATTTAATGGCACTGCTAACTGAACATGCAGCATGGAGGGCATTAAAGGCAATGAGAGTTGGTATCCCGCTTGATGGAGACACCCACCCAGTCTCTAAATTTAATGAACATTTGCCGTGGTGTAGGCACCCTACAGTCTGTAGGTTTTTGCGAGGGATCAGTACGACATCACACAATATTTCTATCATCTAACACCAATCAATGGTGCAAAACAGCACACAGTGGAACAGGAGGGGAGATCTCACAAAGAATGCCTTACTGAGTAAAGATTTCAATAAATTAAAAACAAAGAAAAAAAAATTAAAAAATTAAAAATTAAAAAAATAAAAAAAATCTCCGATACAGCTAATAGACAAGGAGTGACACAACTAAAGCTGGCAGGAGATCAATATTAACCAAGACACCAAAACTGGTGGTTTTCAAAGCATTTCCTACTTAATACCTCCATGTAGTTTAATCATTTTTATGATGTCTGACAACCCAAAAAATATGTTTTTAATGATGTCTGACAACAACAGCAAGACTAGTGCCCATCTTAAGAGCATGTCTTCATTTGAATGCTCCTCTCAATAATTCTATAATAACCATCTTATAAAGATATCCTCATATGACTGAACTTCACTTCAAGTAATTTATTGTTTATGTTCACTTTTCTTAATTGTTGAAGAACGTGGGATATTTCAAACATGGAATGTACTTTCAAACTATGTTCAGCACAAAACTGGCCTACAAGTTCACATGCTTCATAGAACACAAGTCTTTTGACATCAAAATTGCTCAAGCTAAACACAAATGCAGATCATATCCCTACTAGGTAAAAAACTATAGGCCTTAAGGAAACCCATCTCGGTACAGCCAATTGAGATTATATGCAGATATAAAAAGATTTCAAAGCAAGGAAACCCATCTTGGTACAACCAACTGAGATTATATGCAAATATAAAAAGATTTCAAAGCATAACCAAATAAGTTATAGGCAAAGAGTAAGACAACTGAGCTAGCTAATAAAAACACAAAAAACACTAGAGCATTAAAAGTATTTCCACCTTAACACCTCCAAGTAGTTGAATCAAGTTTTTGCACAAACATATAACTCTCAGACCAACTTTCAGTTTAGATTAAAATTTGCTCATGTAAATGTCAAAAAAAATACAAAGCAAAGCAGTCCAAAACTTTTATAATATAACCCAGTCACTGTCCCCCTCCCAATGTCCATCGGGGCTCATTTCAGGAAGAGAGAGTGGAAGGCATCACTTGATCTAAGATTGCATTTTGCATTCCTGAGACAAGGAGCTCGTTTCTTTAATTGATCACAGAAACTCCTTCACGCAGCTGCATCTGCTGCTTTCTGTTTCTTGGGCATTCTGTAGCCACCTACAACACAAGCATGATCTCTTTCAAAAGGTTCTAATGTCACCTGCTCAAATGGCTTAAATTTCTCCTTTTGCAACTTCTTAACTTCCTGAGCAAACACTGCCTCCGCTGGCACAGTAGAGTCAATGCAATTTGCCTGCATTAAAGAGTGAAAATCAAAAAATGAGGAACAGAAACATGATTTCCAGATTTGCTTCAGAAGTAGACAAAAATATACATTTACAGAGAATACATTGCTAATAACTCATTCACACACTCTCTATGTTAAGTTCTCAGAAAACATAGTTAGTCTCAGTGGACAGTGATCATTGCAATGTTCAGTGGACAAGGATCATTGTCATAGTTCTTTTCTTTGTGTTTAGCTAAAACAGAGAGCAAGGAAGCCAAATCAAAGACATTTACTCACAGAAATATCAGTAAAGTCAAGTTTGAACTCACCCGGAAACTGAGCAAGCATCAGCAATAACACCCAGAAGAGCAGCAGCAGCTTCTCCATTGTCCAAAACAGCATCCCCCTTATCTCTTTCAATGGGTTTTCATTACATCATTCAATTGCAATATCCATTAAAAAACACAGGCATACTATTGATTCCTTAATATTTGGTAGGCCACAATGCCCATTACAGCGCCATGCTACTATTCTAATCTCAATCCCTCTGTTCAAAACACCCACGCGAGGCCCTACAACCAAAATCCTCAGAGCATGTGGAAGTAAAAGCACAAACGGGTGACTAAAATGACAATGGATCTATACCAAACAATGAGCTCTAAAGTACATATCACGGTATTCCCACCGGATGAGTGGTCCAGTCTCAATTACAGTCCCCTTGTCTGCCAAATGTCTGAAATAACTGTTTTTTATTGCCAAATCCAGGTAGGGTTCCACACAGAAATTAGGGTTTAAAAGTATAAAATGGAATAACAATTGGTTTCTTAGGGTTCCTTGTTGGACATACCCTAAATGCAACCTTACTGGAACTTTTTAAGTTTTAACTAAGACAACTTTTAGGGTACATCTCCAAATTTGCCCAAGTTATGGCAGGGTACGTGGATGTGTTCCAGACTACAACATTCTACTGGGTATAGTGGATATGGGTACATATACATTTCTGGTACATGGGAATAGGTACAAAATATCCAAGAGTTGGGTATGCATACCCATGGTACTTAGAAACATACACAAACATATATGTACATATAGATGCACATATATACATAATATTAATGAGCCAACAATGCCACCACTAGAGCTCCACCCATGCCATTGCAGTGATTACTCTTCTCATCTTTGGCAGCAGTGATATTTCCATAGTGGTAAGATCCTTGTGGATTGGGACGAGCTGCACCAGCTTTCTAGTTCCATCTGCACAACAATTGCTATTCAAATTTGAGAACAAGAGTACATATATGGATGTAACTCCCACCAATCCTGCACTTGATGGATATTTTAGAATTCACCCCTGGTTTGTCTGTGAATCTTCTAGGAAATTAAATTTTCATAGCCATCCGCACTTTCCATGATTGTTCCTTTATCTATATTTCTCAACAATTCTAAAAACATTAAGAAATGAGCATATTCATGAATCTATCTATCTGTAATATATATACAAATATCCCTCTCCGGACACATGATGCTAGACCCAAACTAAAGCAAGCACCAACCCTGACGTATCTTGCCTGGTTCAGAGACCAACAATCTCTGTTGGGGCTCCTCGAATTGGTCCAGAAACCTTCTTCTGGGAATTGCTATAGTGGAAAGTGGCAATGTAAGTGAGAACAGAGCTAGTAAAACGAGTAGATGCAACCATGTAATAGTCCTGAGGTTGCTGATTTGCAATGATCAGAACAGAATAGGTCTGGCTGATATGGATGTCAAGAGAATCATAGACATTTTGAACAGTGTGACATCCTTCCACCTCCACAAGCTTCAATTTATGACCCTGGATCCTGAAGTTCAAAGAGGATGACAATCCCACATTTGAAATCCGGAGGTGGTAGTTTTCTTACAGATAAATAGATGGCTCATTTTAGATATATAAGTAAGCAAATTGAACGGGCAAGATATGCCATCAGATAATGTCAAAACAAAATGTATTTTGTGGATCATTGGGTACCTAGACGCATCCACAAAAAGTCTAGCAGTGTGCCTTGCTGTAGAGAATCGCAATCTACCTTCATCCATTGTGATTATTGCATCACTTGCTGGCCGATGACCATTAATAAGAACAACATAAGGTTTACCCAGCAATCTGCCCATGTCAAGTTTTCTCTTAAGGATTTGGCCAAAGCTAGAAAATTTTCAGAGATTGATGCAATGAGAGAACATTCTGGTGGACACTGTGAAGTTGAACGTAGTCAATCTCTTTAAATTCAAAAGATGAATTTGTTTCCGGGACAGATTAATAACTTACTGTGTGATTGGTCTTGTACCAGTCACGTATGAGCAGAGTGATATCACCAATAGGAGCAGGGAACAGAACATGGATGAGGAGCCTACTGGCAACAGTTAGCCCTCCAAATACCCCAGCTGCTTTGTGTATACACATTGATGGAAAGTAGTACTAGCTGTCTATTTGGTCATTAACCTAGAAATTGTATATTTAAGTTCTGTTTTGGTGTTATAGGTCAGTTTGTTCCCAAAACTCCATCTTGCCACGAAATCCTGGATACCATGCTAGTACCAGAATGTGTTAAAGATCTCAACGCATTAGAAATCAAGAAAGAACCCATGAATCTTAATAAGCCAATACACAAGAGAGAACCCAAATGACTAATAAAGATAATAAGAAAGGCTGATCCAGGCTGTTAAATACATTCACGATAATGTTATCACTAGTGACACTGTCAATCTGGGGGCTCGGAAATTGCCTATTTATTAGAATATCCTGCAACGACAACAATGGGTATCATTAGTAATGTACTGAATCCTGATGTAATTCCTAGACAAGAATAGAACAGAAACAGGTCTCATGGTTAGGTTTCTCTTAACATATTGCAGGTAGTACCCACATATAATTTACATTTAACATTTCTGTAATAGAATTTATAACATGTAATATGCACTTCACATTTCCTTATTATATTGAATTGATACTATCTAGCATGCACTTCAACATTTCCATATTACATGGAATTGAGGCTGAGGCCTCAAAAGGTGTGTAAAGCCACATCACCATTCATATGATTGTATATTGGAGCTAGAATATTGAATTTGTGTAGGCCACTTAACTCTCTGCAGAGATATCATGTCGGACAACATTCTTTAAGCACAAGATCATAGAACAAAACTGTAAAAGAAATACAAAATGTTCCCAGACAAGAATAGAACAGAAACAGGTCTCATGGTTAGGTTTCTCTTAACATATTGTAGGTAGTACCCACATATAATTTACATTTAACATTTCTGTAATAGAATTTATAACATGTAATATGCACTTCACATTTCCTTATTATATTGAATTGATACTATCTAGCATGCACTTCAACATTTCCATATTACATGGAATTGAGGCTGATGCCTCAAAAGGTGTGTAAAGCCACCTCACCATTCATATGATTGTATATTGGAGCTAGAATATTGAATTTGTGTAGGCCACTTAACTCTCTGCAGAGATATCATGTCGGACAACATTCTTTAAGCACAAGATCATAGAACAAAACTGTAAAAGAAATACAAAATGTTCTAATAGACCCATAAGGCTCTAGCGGCTAAGAGACATAAGGCTCTAGCGGCTAAGAGACAGAATTGAGAGATCAGCAGATGAAATTTATCAAAATCTCCAAATAAACCTTCAACTCAATTCAGAGGACATCTCCCATTTTCCATTCTTGCCCTTGGATGTTGAAAGTGTCAAATGCATGTCCCAAGTCGATTCCCCACCGCCCCCCCACGTTGGAAGAAGCAAGTAATCTAGACAATAGGTGCTCTCAAAATCCGATGTCCCAGATCCTTCGCTTCTCAACCACTAAGACATTGTACTATCCAAATAGCATAAACTAATAACTAAGCTCATAGAAGGTAATTGTGAAACCATTTTAACATAGCCCAGCAGACACATAAGAGTTTAATGGATAAAAAAGATAATTGAGGGGCCTGTAGGTCAAATTAGCCAAAATGGGCAGCTGAACCTTCCATCGAGTTCTGATATTGACATCTTTCTAGTTCTATTCCAAGGTCATAGAAGGTAATTGTGAAAGCATTGTAACATGGCCCAACAGACCCATAAGAGTTTAATGGATAAAAAAGATAATTGAGGGGCAGTAGATCAAATTAGCCAAAATGGGCAGCTCTTCCTTCAATTGAGTTCCGACATGGACATCTTTCAAGCTCTATTCTAGCTCCATGATGTTAAAAACATTATTTCATGTCCCATGTTGATTCTACCTTGAGATCCTTATTTGCTTTTCTTCTACTTAGACATGATATTGTAGACTAATGACTTTTTACTTGTTTTGGAAATGAAGACTTATAAATGCCTGAACTATCCTAATGCAAAAATTTATAACCAGTTTGATATGGGTCGAATGTACGTCTAAACCTTTTTTGCCAGTTCAAAATCATAATGACTGCACAGAAAACATTCCAGCTCAAAATCATGATGAGCACACAGAAAACATTTCAGCTCAAAATTATAATGACCCCACAGAAAAAGCATTCAATTCAATTTCAAATGAAGCCTCAACCCAATACATCATGCATACAGTACAGTGAAAACAACATAACATGTCTTGCATAAAAGGAAGCTGTAAATCATTGTAACATTGCCCAACATTCCCATAAAGGTTTAATGTATAAAAGATAGAATTGAGGGGACAGTAAGATAAATAAGCCAAGCTGGGCAACTCAGCTAATATTGAAACGATAAGTGTATCACCCGGGGATTGCACCCAGTCACACTAGCCCTTAGACAGAGTAATTCTTTTGCTACAAGTTATTTACATACCTCTGATCTGAACCGTGTCAGTACCAGCATAGAGGCAGCCAATCAATCTTCCTCGGTATGTCTGCATGAAACCCAAGTTTTTTAGGCCTGTACAGCAAGATTTTTGGGTCTGTCCTGAGAGTATTTCTGGGCATAATCAGTGTATTTCCGGTTTGTTTTGGAAGGAGAAACTTGTTGTTGATGTGTACATTCTCTGCCATGTAAATCTGGTTAGTACTATGCGTTATTCAATGTATGGTCAAGGAAGGAGAAGCTGCTACAGTTGTGAACATTTCCTATGGTTCAAACTCAAGTCTCAGAGCATAAACAATAGACTTTTCAGAGGCCATTTCCAGCGTTTAAGGAGCAGAAATAAGAGGTCAAAATTTCAGCTAGAGGGGGGCAACCCAAAACCAGCATCATCACAGTAAATCTCCATTGCCCTGTAAATCTAGGGCATATGCAACCCAAAACCAGCATCATCCAGCATCATTAGCATAAATCGTAAATCTGTACGCAACCCAGAACCAGCATCATCAACATAAATTAAGGCGAATGCAGATCCAAAACCCTCCAACTTAGTAAATCGGGGCGAATACAACCCGATAAAATCATAGACCAGTGAATCGAAGGCGAATCCAACATTTCATGTTTATCCGCACTTTTTTTTTTTTGGCTAAACCATAATAATTATTTATTTTTAAAATAATTTTGGGGCTATTTATACAAAACTATACAAAATAGGTTCTATATAAAAAATTCGCCCCTCTAAAATCTAAAACCACTTAAATTTCGCCTTTGGGCTAAAATTCGCCCCTAAAATTATCCACTGGTGATAAATATGATGAATGATGATACTTGTTGATAGTGTTAGCCAATGTTAAAATTGGCTAAAATATCATATCGTCCTCTGTTTACCCATATATTGTACACGTAGCTATTAGTTTTTTGTACATGTATTAAATATCAATTAATAAAGGTGTTTTTACCCTGAGACCCACATTATCTGAATATGATGAATGATGACTTGTTGATAGTGTTACTGACGGAGTTCTTTTCGGTTTGAATTCAACCAAACACTGATCTGAGACCCACTTTATCTGTCTGGTCATAAATATGACGAATGATGATACTTGTTGATAGTGTTACTGATCAAGTTTTTTTGTGTTTGAATTCAACCAAACACTGATCTGATATTTAATTTGTTTTTGATTGCATAAATACATGCAATGCTCTGAAACGTACGTTTGGGACATTATGCTTCAGTTTAGAGATGCAAGCTTGTAATCCCAATGGTTTCAAAGTAACTTTGAGGTGAAAATATGCTCAAAAACAGTTACTGCATGAAAATTACACTGTGGCTTACATATTTTGTAACCATTTTCATACTATGGTGTACATATTAGAAGTTCGAGGATCATACATTGAACAGTCAAATTAGTAGAGTCGTCTTACTTCAATGAGGGAAGAGCACGAATTTGTCCAGAATTGTATTCTAATTCATCAGCTGTAAGGCAATTTTGGATTTGTTGCTTAGTCTAAATACTTTGGGGCATCATTGACTATGAGCTGTAAGGAAATTTTGGATTTGTTGCTTAGTCTAAATACTTTGGAGCATCATTGACTAGGCAGCTCGTGTTGTACCTTTAGGTGGTCGCATCAGGGAGTATGGTAAGAAATTGAAGTCACTAGGAAAATCTTTAAAGAATCGTTCAAAGCTAACACATTGCTCTCTTTTGTTGCTAGAATTTTCGTGTGGCTGTCACTTTAGCAGTCTAGATCACATTTGTTTTTGAAATTTACAAAATTAGGTTGCTTTTCTTGAATAAAATAATTTAATTTTGAGATATTTTACATGTAAGAGTTCTCTTCAGGCATGTTATCGATGCTATTCTTGGTTTATGACAGATATTATTGTGATGAATTTCAAACAAACTGCGTCGACTCCAGTTTGATGGAACCTCCATTACCGAGGCATGCCTCTTTGGTAATAGTTTTGATTAATTTTGATTAAATTTGATCTTGACTCTAAGACTAGAAGATGTTCTATAGACTGGGTATGTGTTAGACAAAGATAGCAAATCGTTAAACAATCATTTTTCCAAACTTAGACCTAGCTTGAAACCCCTTTCTAGTTGAGTTCAAATGAATGTCTATTGCCAATATTTTAAAGCATCTCGTCAATTTCTGATGCAGGGGCATTAGACACTAGCCAACAATGTGAAGGATTGTCCACATGTTGTGGCTACAGTGAAAGGGGGGGATTTTCGCAGTGAATTATTGAATCAAAAAGGAATTTTTCTCTGTTGAACAATTCTTAGTTAATTGTCTGTCTGTGTGTATTATTGGCATTTCTTAGGAGGACTCATTGTTTCGAAATCTGGATTCTGTGCATAATACTGTGTAAATCTCCTTTTGTTTCATCTCTATCTGTTTGGAGCTCATCCTCCCAACGCTCAAATTTGAATATGTTATAGTGTATTGAATCCTGAGAGAGCTTGATTATTGGAATCTGTCGAGAGCAATTACCATACCTTTTTTTCCCATCGAACATTGGATTTTGGCTAAGGCGACAAGCCCTGCCTGTTGAAGAATTGACTTGGTTTATTGGTAAGCGAGCGATACTGTTCGAGGCTTGAACCAGAGTTAATAAGGTGGATTCAATACGAAGAATGACACTAACCATGGTGAAATCTCCGGTTGAGCACTGTTCCAAACTCGGAGTGGTTTTGTGAACCCAAAATAGCCCTCATCGCGCTGCCTTTGGGCCAGAGTGAAACAACTAAAAAAAAACGTGATCCAGTGTGATTTCGCCATATCGTTGAGGCAATACCACCCTCATCGCATAATTTATAAGCGCTAAACCTCTGCCTTTGAAAAAACGCGATTTTGATACGCATCGTTCGATCTGGAGTAAGGGAGATCACGCGATCGTTGCGCAGTGACATGCATGGGCGATAAGAGAAGGTATGGCCCATTTGGGTTTTAGGTGGTTTTTGTTTATTTGATTAAATTTCGGATGGTGGACCCCATAAGATAAGATCGGGAGTGTGGCATCGGTTTATTATATCATGTTAAAACCTTAGAAAGTGGGTCAAAAGGGTTGTGCGTTACGATAATACAATTGATGTGATAAACAAAGGGAGGGGTTCAATATGACATGGGCGCTGTATTAAAAAGAGCCAACCTTATAATATAAGGTATATATATATATATATATATATATATATATATATATATATGTGGGTTTGTGCACGCTGGAATAAAATCACCAAAGGTCATTTACATATTCGGGGTTTAAATCATAAGTAAAGTGCTTTGTTTTCAACACTTCCTCTGTTTCGAAACATGTCGATTAAATATATTAGAAATTAAAGCAACCAATTTTATAGGTTGCTAAATATTATAAAATACATAATGCTTCAGTTTCAAAGCCTTTGAAAGAGCTTGTTTACTATCTTTATAATATAGCATTTCAAAATTAGTTTTTTTTTAATGATTTGATCATATTTATTTGTTTTGTTTTTTTGTTTTAAGTATTTTATTACTAATATTTATTCATTAAATTGAAATTAAAATTAAAATAATTATTTATTTATTTTTTAAATCCTGTATTTTTATTTAATTCTAGGTTTTAATTTTATTTATTTATTAATGTTTTTATTTATCATTTATTAATTTATTTATTGATTATATCCTTTATTTTTTATTTTTATTTTTTTTAAATAGAATAATAGTAATTTATTTTTATTTTTATTTTTAGCTTTTTGTTTTATTTTTATTTATTTTTAATGTATTTATTTATTAATTTATTTTTTGATTAAGTCCTTTATTGTTATTTTTATATTATTCTTATTTGTATTTTAATTCTCGTTTTTATTTATTAATGCATTTATTAATTTATTTATTAAATCCTTTATTTTTATTCTAGTATTTTATTTATTTATTTTTTGATTTTGGCTTTGATTTTTTGACTTTTAACTTGATTCATGTTATTTTAGTTTTTGGTTTTGATTTTATACTATTTTTAGTTTTGACTTGTGTTTTTAAGGAGGGGTTAGTTTTGTTTTTGGTTTTTATATTTGTGTTTATTTTTATTATTAACCGTTTTTAACTTTTGCAATTTTAAGGTTGGGCTAATTTTAATTCTAGTTTATTTTATATATTTATATATTTTTAATTTTATTTTTGACCATTTTTAATTTTTAATTTTTCTTGGGTTTTGACCATTGCTTCTCTCTTCCTGGTATAAATATGGATGTCAGATCAGCCAGTCTTCATTATCCTAATGATGAACTATAGTTCGTAGTTCAAAACGCATCGGTTCATAAATTTCTTATGTGATTTTCCGGAAGATTTATGATTAAAATGTAAAGACAACCATTCATCATGTCTTCAAAGTTAGAAATGCTATGTTTATTCCTCTATAACTGTTTTTTATTCATTTCAATTTAGTAGTATATTGTATTTATAATATACACTACACAAAATGAAAATTAGTTATTGAATGTAAAGGAAATGACACACAAATCAGTCTATCTTTCCATCCATTGATCCAAATTTGAAGTTCTGGGCTTGTTCAAATCTATCGGAGAAGCTTCTCCATTAGCCCATGAACTATATCAATGTTCAAAGCACTAGAATATCTATTTGTGGAAATAATTGATGAAAGTCTCATTTAATGATTTTCTCTTCTCAAGCCAAAGCGAGGATAACTCTTACTTCATAGATGACTTGTTCCCCTCTCTCTTGATGATAAAAAATTCATAGAAAATAGAGTGCATTTGCTTGATATTACTTTCAAGGATTCATTTTAAAGTGTTAAATAGAGGCTAACATTATTGTTAAACAAAGGATGTACATGGATTCACTTGACACACTATTCAAGTTTTTTTTTTTTTTTACATCTCTTTGTTGTTTAGGATTTGTCGAAGGAGTTATGGGTTTTATGGGTTATGATGATTGACAAAGTAGAAAAAAAAAGTTGAAAAGTTGATTAAAATAAATATTCTTTGATATTTGTACCAAAAATTTAACGATCAATCATGTTTATTGTTCTTATTGTTCGGTGCCATCTTCAGGTGCCTATGAGACATAGGTGGCATCTTTGAGGCCATTTCTTTGTGTCGGTTTTCATTTGCAAAAGAATTTCATAGAATCAACTTGAATTTATGTTGTAACTCAAGAGCTCTGGATGATATGGGTGTTCTCAACAAGTTCTATTTAAGAAAAATTCTTTGTTGAGTGGATAATTAGAGCCTTCGAGGGCCAAATTGCTTGAAAAGAGTTGTCTAGGCATTATGTTTTAGACATGTAAACAATGGTTTACTAATATTTGATGTCATTTTTAAGTTTCTTAATTTGTTTCACATGTGTTGATATATCCATCATTTTAACATAAAGAAGCAAAAATGAAAATCACCCCCCTCCAACCTCAACAAAGACATAATCATAGAAAATCAATGTGATAGGGTGCATTTCAACAATTCCATGTCTTCTTCCACTTTTGTCTCCTATTTCAACAAATTTAATCTCTAAGTCTTTACTTGCCTTCTAAATTCATTGTCTTACCTATTAGCTTTTTGCATATCTCTATCTCCTTCGTACTTGTATGAGGGCATTTGATCACCCTGTCAACTATCCAGATTTCGATAAGACAACCATGTCCCACACACAACCCTCTACTTCACCAATTCCTTCCCATTCCCCTCCCCCACCCAGATTTCGATAAAACAACCATGTCCTACACACAACCCTCTACTTCACCAATTCCTTCTCATTTCCCTCCACCCCTTGCCTCCTATTTCCTTGTGCCTTCCATGTCCACATCCTTTTTTCCTGCAGCGCTACCTCTACATCACTCTAAATTCATATACATTTCTATCGGCATGACTTTGCACCCTTTTGGTGCAAATGCTAGTATATATTACCTCTGTTTAAATATATCAGAACCTTTGCGATTACGTGTCATACCATATATTAATACGAACTATGGTATGGATTTTTAAAATAAATGTGATTGGTAGAATATTAAAAACTAATTAATGTTTGAAATAAAAATAATATATATGATACAAAAACTATAAAATATATTAAACATATATATATATATATATATATATATATATATATATATATATATATATATATATATATATAATATATATACACATTAATTTCAATCTTAATTAAACATATATATAATATATACAAATTAATTTCAATCTTAATTAGTTAAAAATAATAATTCCCAACACATTGAAATTATGAACCCACATTCAACCTTAGGAGGTCATTGGGCAAATTTTACCTTTACAAACAAAACTGGCGAATCCCAGAGTGACATTTGTCACAGTCCCATTGGAATAAAGCTGAAGAAGATTCCTTAAATGTTGACTGGGCTTCCATGTTATCCACCTGTACTTATTCTCCACATTTTTAATACAAATTTGTGTGTTCTGAACGATGATCAACAGACTGTAACTCCTTCATTTGAACTCAGTTTTCAATGAAACGAGTTACGTTGGATTCCTTGTGATGGTTTGATCGCTTTCATTCTATTTTCATTCAATTTTGAGCACTTTAATTTTTGAGCTAAAATATTGAGCCTCTGATCATTCCTCCCAATATAAGCCTTTTGGACCACAAAGACTCTCTGATTACTAATTATGTGGATGAGGGTACTATTCCCTCACCCTTCGAGTCTCTATCCACTAAAATTTTCTAAATTTCATGATTTGGACATTTAAAAAAAAAAATCAACTTTTTCCTCAATGCTTGCAACCTTCCCTTACTGTCCTTGACACCGTCATGCTATAATATTTCTTAATTTGCAGAATAGCAATCTATTTTTGCAAAAACCAGCTTGTTCCTAAATTGGTCAACAATCAAAGAAAACTTAGAAAATTTCTCACCTTGCACACTGTCACCATGGAAATTTTTATCTCATCTCGCTTTATAATTGCGTCGAATCTTGACCAAGTATCTTCGCCATTGCCATGTACCTTTTGGAAACTAGAAATACGCATTTTTGGAACCCATGCCTTCTTTTCCAAGCTGTTTTTTCGCTTTCTCTTTGACCTTTGCACCCTCTTGCACCGACATCTTGTTAATAACACTGCTCAACACTATTGTTGATTGCTGCAAATGTTTTTCACCTTCTTTCAAAGGAAACCTGATAGCATCCTAAAACAAATCATTACAAGCATAAGCATCTTTTTGAAAAGTGTGATTCAATACATCTCTTTGTTTGATCATCAACAATGTCAAGTTCTGACTTGCATTCACTATCGCCTTCATTTCACTTTCATGTATAAGAGACAAACCTGTCTTCTTCTTATGTGCTTTGATTATGTACTCAATAACATCCTTAAAAAAGTGATACTTGTTCTCATGGTGATGAAATACTTCTTTCCTATCATATAGATAAGGAATTCCCAATACAATACCTGATATCTCAAGCGGCACCACATCAAGCTCAACTTCATCACGAAAGTTTGAGTTGATGGCGAAACTTAGTAAGTGCTTCCTTGTAACCTGTAAGTTTGCATTCTTGCATATCCAAACCAAAGGATATGGTCTTGGATGTATAATAGTTTCAAGGCCTAGTTGTTTAACCAAATCTTCAGAAATCAAGTTAGCTTGTGACCCAATATCAAAATGTGTATCAATATTGGTATGTTTAGAGATAACTATTATGTGGAAAAGTTATAATCTTGTATCTTCATCATGAGTATCATTTGAAAAATTTGAAGAACTACTGCTTGCAACATGTTTACCTTTCAAATCCATCATTGTAATTTTTGTCTCATCTCCTGAATCTAACCCTAAGTCATGTTCAACTATAGCAACAATTTTTCCCTTCTCTTTGGATTTCAGTCTATTTGGTTTCAATTCTGGATGAAGTTGCCAACAATGGTCTTCATCATGGCTAGTCTTTGAACATTTTTTCATGTGAGTTTTTCCTTCTCTCTTTTTACAGAGCTACTTCTTTTTCCCCTTCCATAAAACTTTCCTTTCCCTTTACCCTCACTTTCACTTTTCTCCTCTATGTTTTGTTTTTCCCTTGCCTCCAAGTGTGTGGCTTGTACACAAACTTCATCTAAATTACTTGGGTTGAACATAAGAATAGTATGCTTCAAATAGGAATGTAAACCCCCAATGTATTTCAAGAGTGTATCTTGGGAATTAAAATTTACTCCTAACAATAAAGCTCTCTTCCTAAACTCCTGGGTATACCCTTGAATTGTTTGACCCTTGAGTTGCTTAAAATTTTTCCAACTCATAATAACTTTTGCATGTAGGCTAATGGATAAAAATTCCTTTTAATGGAAGAAATAAACACAACCTAAGAAATGGATATCTTACCATGGATTCACATTTCCTCTTGAGTCTTTGCTTCCCACCAAACTAGTGTTTCTCCTTATAGCCTTAATGAAGCTAATTGGATCTTTATTTTGTCTTCATGAAGGTTTTGAATTCTGCAATACACCTCCAATTGACATATCCAATTTTCAAGCCTCTCTACATTTACCTCGCCATTTTACATGGGTAATTCAAATTTAATGTCCAATTTGAGTAACAAAGTTTTCCCTTTTGTGGCTTTTGAGTGAGTGTGATTAGAAGTGGAAGATTATGCAGATGGGGATGATGAGGATGATGAAGATGGTGGAGATGGAGGTGGCCTTCCTCCACTTCCCTTTGAACTCTTCTCTTCATCCTTCTTATCATCTCAAGCTCCTTCTCCATGTGGAGGCTTAGAACCGTATCCTGCCATTTCTGCAGCGAATGCATCAAAAATGATTTTAACCATTCTCTGAATGTCCTTGAATTCTCCCTTGACATCCTCCTCTTCTGAATGTCCATGAGCCTATACATAATGGCTATGGATTCAAGCTCAACTTCTGATGCTTGTACATCTTCAATCAACTCAGCTTCTTGTGCAATTTTCACCTCTTCAATCTCAGCTTCTTGAGACAAAACTTGAGGTTATTCAAGTGCAGCTATGAGTGGAATTTTGGGTGAGAAGGATGCTCTTACATATCTCCTTATTCTGGTCCTAATCTCAGGAGTTGTAACCAACAATTTCGCTTCACCTTTCTGCAACTTTAACCTTGTCGGCATCACAAAATTGCAACCATTAAACTTGCACAATCTTCAAACAACTATCAAGAAAATAACCTTAGCAACCGTGAGCTCTGATACCAACTTGATCTGAAATTGAATGTTATTTTTTTTGTGCTAATTTCAATTTCATATATAAAACTTATTTAATGATCTTATGCTTGATGTGTAGGTTCACTTGTTGCTTATGTGTGTCAAAGAGGCAATTAAAATTGAATTTAATGAGTGTTTTTGAAGGAATAAAGCATGCATTTAAATGGATGAAAAACAGAAATATAAACAAAAACAAATCATAAAAAACTGATCCATTAAAACAGAGTTTTGATGAAGGATTTCACCCCTTCTTGACTACATCTCCTTGCTCTAGCTCCATATCTTGGGCCTCTGTATTAGCTCAGTTATTCTAAAAATATTGTTTACATGCATAAAATTCTCTTGGAACATGTTCCAATGAGTTTAGAACATTGAAATCTATCATAAATGACTATTTTTTTACTCAATTTGGTTACCAGATGCTCTGGGCATGACCTTCCCTCGTGGTGGCCTTAGGCTTCAAAAATTTTCAAGGAAAAAGAAACATCTGTAGATGACCTCTTCTACCTCTATAACCCGTTCCAATGGATCCGAAACATCAAAATATACTAAGAATGACTCTTCTTGCACCTAATTTGGTCGACAATTGCCTTAGTTATGGAAAAACCATTTTTTCCTACAATTTTGCCTCCAAATCTGGAGAACTGGAGTTAACTTCGACTAAATCTAGAGTTTTCTACCAAGATTGGCACTTTTCCAAATCCGTTGACAAAATAAACACGCCATTAACTTAATATAAGACTAGTTTTAATGTTTATTAAATGTTGTATTAGTGCTAAGCACATTTAGCGCGTTAGCTCTCTGCATGGTCACAAGGTGGTGGTCTCATGATGAGGCGTTGGCCCACGGGATGGCCCCTTAGTTACCTCCATTGTAGCATTAAGAACTTCGAATACATGTTCAGAGCATAACAATACAATGACATGGGCCCATGGCCCAATGGTATCATAGTGCAATTGCTGGGGAAAATGTTGATATTCAACAAGAAAATTTCAGCACCCTCGCCTAGTTGCATTAAGCACCCAAACTAGGGTGGGGCCCACAGTGCTATTTTTCGGTGCATGCCTATTTTAGTTATCCCTTAATTAAGATGGACAATAAACTGTAATCTATTCTCAATGTAAACTTAAAATAGTTAACTGAGAGTGATAAACTCAGTTAGCTAGTGGATTTTGAGTTAGAGGTAGCTGCTGAGGCATGCAGAGTAATTCTAGTTGTAACAGAGTTCAAAGTGCAGTGGTGCATTAGTTAATGCAGGTTGTAATCAGTTTAACTCAGTTAAGTTAGTTAAACTCAGTTGTGCTAGTTGTAACTGAAGTTACACTAGTGAGAGATCAAGTGAATTAAATATTAATTAATTCACAATTAGTGATCTCACATGCAACTGAGGATTTACTGTTATTAGCTGCATGCATATTAGACCAAGTGGAGACCCAGTTGAGTTCTAGGTGAAAGGGAAGTTGACTATTAGTTGTAGGATTATTGGGTTGCACACAAAACCAAAAACTCGTTGGAGTGCCCATGATACTTGCACAGTCAAGGAAGGCCATAATTCCTATCTTTTATGGATTACATCCATGAGGGATTGGGCAAGGCAGGCAGGCTATCTGGAGACTGAGAATTGACTATGTGTTGGTCAGTTTTGCATATGACAGTGTGAGACAATTATCTGAGTACTAGAGGGCTCTTGTGAGAATAGTTTTGTATGTAATTGTTTCATGATCCATGCTTAATATATAATAGAAGATAGTGGGGATTTTAGTTGTAAGCTTTCCCCATGAAATTATCTATGTTGTGGTTGATTTGATTCTTCTTCATGTTCATGTGATTAGCGATTGTGTTTTTAATTCCACAAAATATTTGTAGAAGCGATTCAGTATTTAACTTTAGTACATTATTAGATTGAGTGAATACAATATATACATGCATGTTGTATAATTTCTACATGGTATCGGAGCACATGAAATTTCAGAAGTGCAGGAGGAGCTGAGTTTGTGTCTGGATAGAATTCGAATTTGCAAAAAGACTTTCTTGGTGCTAGAGCTGATTCAAGATCGAAATTGCTTTCAATGGCTTGAGGTTAGAGTATGTACTCAAGGGTAGCTCAAACTATATTTCTTGGAAGGACAGGATGGAGGAAGTACTCGAAGACAATGGCTTGAAGGAATTCATTGACAATGATGTTCCTAAACCCGCTGTGACAGATGCTACAAATCTTGATGCATGGCAAAAGAAAGTGGCAAAGGCGAGGAGGATCCTGTTGGAGGGAGTAAGAGACCACATTGTCTCAAGCCTCCATGGGAAAACTACACCATATGAAATATGGAAGGCTTTGAAGAATCTATTCCAAAGCAGCAATGACCATAAGAAATTGGCGCTCAAAGATAAAATCATGAAGATCAAGATGGAAAAGGGCGACACTATTCCAAAATATCTAACAAAGTTTTTCCAATGTAAGGATGAAATGGGGAGTGTTGGAATAATAATTGTTGATGATGATTTGGTGAACTTGGCTCTTCTTGGACTTCTCAATATTTGGCACAGTTATCAAGACTCTATCAATGGAAGGGAAAATTTTCTAGATTGGGAACGACTATGGTTGGATTTGACGCAAGAGGAGTTCAAACGAAACACTAGAGATGGATCTTCATCTAAGAATGAATATGAAGAGGATTGTGCTTTGGCTGCAAAGGCGGGGAAGGGGAAGGGGAAGAAATTCCATTCTAAATCGGAGTCCAAGAATGGCAAGAAGTAGGACATGTCCAAGTTGAAGTGTTTTCACTGTCACGAGCATGGGAATTTTGCTACTAACTTTCCACAAAAGAAGAAGAACAAGAAGGCTGGAGGATCTGCAGCTGGTGAGGCCCTTGCCTCACAATTTAAGTTTGACTTCTCATTGATCGTATGCATGGTGTCTAGTGCATTGGGATCTGTATGGTATTTGGATAGTGGCACTTCCTTTCACATGACAGGAGATAAGGAACTTTTCAGTGACTTGGAGGAGAAAGATCTCCAGTTGCATATTGAAATGGGAGACGACGGGTGGTACAGTGCTACCAGGATTGGTACCATTACCTTTCAGAGGAAGTCATGTAATACTTTTAATTAAAATATGTAATTCATGTACCAGGTCTGAAGAAAAAATTGGTCTCAGTCACAATGTTTGAGGATAGAGGCTATGATGTTGTTTTTAGTGGAGGAAAAGATTTCCTGTGACATAAAACAATGAGACACGCCAAGAGGATAGGCATTCGAGTTAATAATATCTACAAGCTGGAGGTAGATGGCTGTACAACAATCATGGGTAAGGCAGATCAAGTGGTGAGCCAAGATGAGGGTGAATTATTGGGCCATCTTCACCATGGAGCCTTGAAAGTCATGCAACAGATTTCTACTAGTATTCCCAGGGGTACACTTGCGCACTCAGACACATGAAAGGGATGTACTATGGGAAAATATGTAAAGTCCACCTTTCATGAGAAGGAAAACCTAGCTTCAGGGATCCTTGAGAGAGTTCACACAGACGTGTGTGGTCATTTCTCTGTTGCTTCAACAACAAAACATAAGTACTATGTAATCTTTGCTGATGACTTTTTTCGTAAGTGCGGGATTTTCTTCATGCATAAGAAATATCATACAGTCTCTAAGATCTGTAATTTTAAGGCACTGGTGGAGAAAGAGTCGTCGAAGCAAGTGAAGGCTCTTAGGAGCAATAATGGTGTAGAATACATCTCTAATGAATTCAATAACTTCTGTAGAAAATAAGGAATTCGAAGAGAACTCATAGCACCTCATAACCCACAATAGAATGGGGTCGCAGAGAGGAAGAATAGAACTATTGCGGGTGTATCACGAGAAATGCTACATGATGAAGGCCTACTGATGCATCTGTGGGAAGAAGCATGCAATACAACAGTACATGTGCAAAATCATTGTCCTCATAGAGTACTTGGCATGAGTACATATGAAGAGGCTTTCACTAGTAAGAAAACTGATGTTTCACACTTCAAGGTTTTTAGCTCATCTTTTTATGTGCATGTGACCAAGGACGTCAGGAAGAAGCTGGAACCAATAGATGAGGTTGGGATTTTTGTGGGGTACACTGAAATACCCCATAATTATCTTGTGTATTTTCCAAACAACAAGAATGATTGTTGTGCGACGAGATATAAAATTTGATGAAGAGAAAGCCATGCAGTTGTTCCTTGAGAGGGATATGGACTTGCATGCAGAGGAGGAACTGTTGGTTCCCAAGGATGAGTCTCAAGATGTGGATCAGCCAGAAGAGGAGGTTCATGGAGTGGAGGAAAACACTCATGCAAAGCCATCCATAAGAAATGGCAGAAGGCACACCATGAAAGATGATAGATTGAGACTTGATGTTGTAGAGAATGTAGGAGCCCCTACTTCATAGCGTAGACAGAGACAGTCTCTTGACCGATTTACTAGATACATGGCTCTTATGAGCAAATGTATTGTGATTGAACAATCTTCCTTTTAGGAAGCAGTGCAGCAACCAACTTGGGTTGATACAATGGTGGAGGAGTATGACTCCATTGTCAAGAACAATGCATGGGAGATAGTCCCAAGACTGGTCGACAAATCAGTGGTTGGATCGAGGAGGATCTACAAGGTAAAGAAAGATGTTAATGGGAGTGTGGAGAAATACAAGGCTAGATTTGTGGCTCGGGGATTCTCACAGATCGAGGGGATAGATTATGATGATAATTTTGCACTTGTTGCAAGGTACTCTTCCATAAGATCCATCCTTTCACTCTCAGCGTAGATGGGTTGGCGCATTCATCAGATGGATGTGAAAATTGCATTTCTCAATGGGATCATTGAGGAAGAGGTGTACATAGAGCAACCTAAAGGTTTTGAAATCTTCAACAGTGATTTGCATGTGTGCCGACTCAAAAGAGCACTATATGGGTTGAAGCAAGCAAACCGTGCTTGGTACACTCGGATAGACAGCTATTTCACTAGACTAGGCTTCACCAAAAGTGAAATAGATGAAAACCTATACTAGATTTTGGTTGAGGGTAAGCTATTGATTATTGTTTTATATGTTGATGATATAATTTTGACTGGTGATGAGAAGATGATACACTCATGCAAGGAGGCTCTTGCAAGGGAGTTTAAAATGAAGGACATGGGCCTCCTTCATTATTTCCTTGGATTGGAAATATAGCAGCAGGATGGAGAAATTTTTGTGTCTCAAGGCAAGTATGCAAAGGAGATAATTTTTGTGTCAGACCCAGTGGAGAGCCACTTGAGTTCTAGGTGAAAGGGAATTTAACTATCAGTTGTAGGATTATTGGGTTGCACACATGCAACCAAACACCCATTGGAGTTTCCATGATACTTGCACAGTCAAGGAAGGCCATAATTCCTATCATTTAGGGATCCCATCCATCACGAATTGCGCAAGCAAGGTAGGCTGTCTAGAGGCTGAGAATTGGCTATGTGTTGGTTAGTTTTTCATATGACAGTGTGAGACAATTAGCTGAGTACTGGAGGGCTCTTGTGAGAAGAGTTTTTTATATAATTGTTTCATGATCCATGCTTAATATACAATAGAAGATAGTGGGTTTTTTAGCTGTAAGATTCCCCCGGGAAATTATCTGTGTTCTGGTTGATTTGATTCTTCTTCATGTTCATATGATTAGCGATTTTGTTTTTAATTCCACAAAATATTTGTAGAAGAGATTCAATATTTAACTTTAGTACATTTTTAGATTGAGTGAATCCAAGATATACATGCATGTTGTATAATTTATACAAGAGGTCCTGGGGTCAAACCCCAACCTCGACCCCTATATATGGTTTTGCAATGTGAACACAATGATTTAAATTATTCACCTCCATAATATAGTGCTTCCACATTACATATGCCAACAAACTTTAACTGTAGCATGGACCCACCATAATATACGTTTTCCAACAGATATATATGAAAATGAATTAACACCATCAGACTGACCATTACCATATATGCGATGGAAATTTAATACGGGTGCATCGAAAGTTTCATATATATTACATCAGTTTAAATGTATCGCAACCTTTGCAATTACATGCCATACCATGTATTAATACGAATTATAGTATATAACCATTTCCACCATCTATAATATAATGCGTCCAATGTTTGATTTAATATGCCATATGTGGATTTTAAAAAGAAATGTGATTTGTAGAATATTAAAAACTAATTAATGTTTGAAATAAAAATTATATATATCTATATCTATATATATAGACACAAACACACACACACATTAATATGAACCTTAAATAGTTAAAAATAATAATTTCCAGCACATTGAAATTATGAACCCACACTCAACCTTAGGAGGTCATTGGACAAATTTTACCTTCACAGACCAAACTCGCGAATCCCGAAGTGAAACTTGTCACGGGCCCATTGGACTAAAGCTGAAGAAGGTTCCTTGAATGCTGATTGGGCTGCCATGTCATCAGCCTAAACATGTTCTGTAATTTTTTAATAAAAATTTGTGTGTTTTGAACGACGATCAGTAGACCATAACTCCTTCATATGAACTTGGTTTTCAACAAAACTAGTTGTGCTGGATTCCTTGCGACATGATAGTCACTATCGTTCTGGTTTCATTCGATTCTAAGCACTTTCATTTTTGAGCTAAAATATTGAGCGTTTGATCAATATGTGAAGGGGTAATAGGGGGATATGTAAAGGGGTAGTATACCCCCCACATAAGGTTATGGAAGTGCCCTGAAAAGATTTTTTTGTGTAGTTTTTCATCTGTATATGGTATTTTTAGACATGCAATTTTTACTTTTAGCTGCTTTTTGGGCACATCGTTGTTTCCCTATGGTTTTGTATATATGTTCAAAGGAAATATGTTTTTACTCTAATCCATGGTTAATGTATTAAGGTATTATAAATGCTACAACATATAAATAATCTATTGTAACTTTGTATAGATAATTTGTTAATAACAATCTTGTTGGGTTTCTCAGTTTTCAATTTCGATGATAAAATATTTATGTAAATGTGTGTATTTTCCTTTTGTTTAATTGAGAATTTGTTAGAAAAAATTATTTTTGCAAGGTTAAAACCTAAATATAGCTCATTTCCTTGCCCATTTGTAGCGAATGATGTAATTTTATTCATAATATTAAAAAAAGATTACATTTTTAGGATTCCAAGCCTTTCATCATCTACAAACATGCATTATTATTTCAAGGAAGAAATCCATGGTATTACAAGTATGAAACATGCTCTTTTTAATTTCTATACAGTGTACACTTCTTTCCACTACCAATGTGTCCATACTAGAGATATATGAGGTTCAATATTCTTAAAAATATTGATTTACAAACTTGGAAAATCCTAGAAGGGATACATACAATATTGAGATTACTACATAATATTTTCATTATTAACTATTAACTTTGAAATTTGTCAAGTGAATATGGATTCAATTATGGTTTAATAAGTTTTTCTTGGTCTTAAAAAGGACCTCATCAGATTAAGTGATTAGTCCAAAAGTGAAAAATTAATTGGTCATCATATCCCAATGTTTACCTCTTGATCCTTAACACATCGACTCATCAAAAAGTCTTAAAAATTTATTGTAACTAAAAATGTTAACTTTGTAACAATGCATGGGCCAATGTGGACATATAATTATTCAACACCTAAATTTTATAGACAAGGGTGAGGCTAGAAGGAACTAGAATAGATGCCACTATCACAAAACTACATGGAGATCCATTATTAAGTATGTTAACATTATTTATCATTTCAGGAAAAATAATGAAGCCTACAAACAAGAAAAATTGGGCTACTTTTCATTATCCTCCTAATATGGATTTGTTTTACAAGTGCACATGATAATTACTTTTATTATTTATAAGAAGGGGTATTGTTTGTTTAGATTATTCGATTTCTTACAATCTATAATTAACCACTAGGTTTAGGCTGAAATTCAAGAATATAATTTGAATCTTCCTAAAACTATGTTGTGGAAGCAGTAGTAGTACACATATTATCTTATAGGAAATTGAAGCATAGTCCACTCAAATTTATCCTCGAGCATTTTGTGATCCAGATTTATGAAGGGAGTGAAATGAAATACATATATAAAATAGAAAAACAAAGATACAATGAAATTGGATTTCAATTAATAAATAAAAAATGTTGAAAATTTGTTTACATGCAAAATGAAAACAAGCTAGCTTGAGCAATGGTAGCTTGTATCTACAAAAATATGTGACGACTACGTGCCTTCCTGAACTATGTTACAATGAGGCATATAGCCCTTTTTTATCGTGAAGAAACCATGAGCTCGACTCTAAAAATTTAAAACCCTAACCATAGGAGATGAAGCACCTAAATCTTATAGACCCCGATGGGTATGTTGGAATTTCAACTTCCTCGGGTCATAACCATGGCATACGATCTCCATTTGGCATTTATAGTAGCCCATTAGAAAGGTCTATTCGAGTATAATAACTTTCAACTTTGATTCATGTTTTCTCGTTTCCCCCAAAAAACATCGTTTTGGGCCTCAAAATGGCTTCAAAAGTTTATGAAAACTACTAGAAATATAAATTTTCTAAAATAGGAAACCATGCTAAAAAATAGGAATTTTTTTGTGAGCCTGGAGGAATAAGTGGGTGGCAACCAAAATCCATTGGATCATTTCCCTTGGCACCTTAGCAACACAACAACTTTTGGAGCACATATGGGTTTACACTTGGATGTTTGCATACACGTTCATCATAATATTATGCCTTATAGACATCGAAAGAATAGAGATACTTATATAGGGTGTAAGGTAAATGCCTACTATCCTTTTTGGTGATACATCTCTCTATGTAGGATTACAAAAAAGTGAAGAATTTAAATTATTTGGAGAAAACATGTTGGCGAAGTCACCGAGCTATAAGTATCTTGTTTATAAATGAATTTATCAATATTTCAATATATAGATCATACTATAGATAGTTATATAAAATTAAATATATATTAAATTAAGTTGGGTCTTTTTCACATAGGTCTGATTTTTTATTAAGATCAACATTAGTTATGTTTTTTTGATGAGATTATTTTAAAATATTATATTTTTAGATTGGGTCAAGTTTTGAGTTATGAAAATACCTCTTTTTCTTATTGATTTTGACCATGGGGGCTTCACACAATGAACCCCTAACATATCACATGCATTTGTGACATACTAAACAATCCCCTAATTTGACTACATATTGGAAAATACCTCTAAAAATCACATTATTTAACCCCCTACCAATACGAAACCAATATACCTTCCGAATTTAAACAACCCTGACTTTCACTAGATATTGTAGGTATCCATTGTTTCATTAACATTTTTTATACCCCTTTATATTTTTCATTAACTTTGAGGTCCATTTTTTATACTTGCCAATATAAAAACTCTTTACCCTATTATTATATGCTCAAGATATTATGTAATTTTTTCCTGAATATTTATCTCTAATATGAACACATGTGTTATAGTGTTGCTCCCCTAGTGAAGCCCCCATGATTGTGAAAAAAAATAAGGAATATCCAATATTCTTGTATTGAAACATGAGTCTACTCTAAAAGGAACATGGGTCATGAAACATAACCAAAAATTTGGCAAGCATGTAAGAAATTATATATGGTAGATGAATATGATTAGATTTATTTAAATCAACAACCTCCTCTTTTAGAAAATGAGAACAATGGTTATCTAGAAGTGCTAAGTGAGGAAGCTTATCCTCCTCTAATGCATAGAGAAAAAAGACATGAACACTGGACTTTCCTTATTGAATGTGTTCATTAAACCTAAAGGTTCTTTGAGGCTATTTAAGAGGCATCAAAACTTGGTACCTTTGATTCCAATAAAGAATTGGTTTCACCATGAATCCTTCTCTCTCAATTTGGTACCTTTGATTCCAATAAAGAATTGGTTTCAGCATGAATCCTTCTCTCTCAATTTTTGAATCATTTTTAGACATTGTTGACTCTTCTTTAAGGATGTGGCATGAGATTAAGAAGAAAAAATAGAGAATTAAAAATTATATTAGGGAAAGACACAAATGAACTCAATAACACTTTTGTAATATTACTCTTATAAGTAGAATATACACTTAAAATTTGAGTAATTTCTATTTTCAAATGGGATCCATTTATATAATTTTGAACAAAAATTTATATATTTATAATGAATATGATGCATAAACTATATCACTACTAACTAACAAAAATATTTATATTAACAAATAAATAAATAATACCAACACCCCTTATAAATAATGAGGCCTAATTGAGGAACAAAGGCTACATAGTAGATCATATGGGATCATAATAGAGCTTCGGAAAAACCCTAGTTTCTGCACCCTCCCTCAGGTTCCTCTGCGGCTAGCCCTGGATTGCTACAGGCTCTGAGCCTGTGGCCCGGTGCTGCACCGCTCCTACCCTCTGAGGCATTTGCAATGGAGCAGACTGCTCACCCTACGGGGCCCTCTTACAAAGATCAGGTGGTGGGCTCCTCCCACACTCCCAACCTCTCTTTCTTCTCGCGCCTCATCAAATCCTCAGCCTCTCCTCGGTCTGATTTGGAGCTTCAACCGAGCTCCCCCTGTCAAGAAAAAGACAAAGTGCACCATGGCTCTAATCAGACCTCCATTGCAAGCGGCCATCAAGATAAGACAGGGGACTCTGAATGGAAAAAACACCTGGCAAAAGATCAAGTCGGAAAAAACCCTCAGGCTTAGGAAACGTATTAGGATAAGAAGAAAACCACGCCTTCTTGCCACCCAAAAGCCTCTGAAATACTAGAAATAATTATTCAAGATCCTGATATAGAGGTCTAGAGAGAATACATGAAAGAACATGCCATCATTTGTAAGTTTATGGGAATCTAGCCCTCTGAAAGAGCCCTCAAAGGCTGGATCCAAGCTAGATGGAATCCTAAGGGGGCCATAGAACTTCAGCTTGGTTTGAAGGGCTTCTTCACTGTAGTCTTCGATCTCCTGGCAGACAAGGACAAAATATTCGAAGGAGGACCATATTTCTTCAACTCAGCAGGTATATACATGAGATTCTGGAAGGAGAAATTCAACCCGAAAAAGAAGACTTCACTCGTGTCCCAATCTGGGTCAGACTTTATTCTCTCCCCACGGACTATTGGGCTCCCCCAATTCTACAAGCCATTAGCAACAGTCTGGGAGAATACATCAAGATTTCAGAGGGTACTAATAATGGTCACTATATTTCATATGTTCAAATCTGTACCTATATTGATGTCTCCAGAGCACTTCCTGAAGCCATCAACCTAAAATTCCGAGACGAAAATTGGACTCAAGCTGTGGATTATGAGCACATACCATTTCGTTGCAGAAAATGCCACGAACATGGGCATCTCTTCAGATATTTCCCACAAAACCAACCACCTCCAAAAGAAAATCCATTAAGTATGAAGGACGAGCAAGGATTCATCAAAGTAAACCACAAAAGAAGGCAGAATCGAAAGATCAACATAGGAAGAGAAACAACAAAGCAGACACATCAAAATAGAAATGAGATCCTTGCCCCTTCCATAGAGGAAATAGGTCAGTTCAACAATAGCAAGGAGAAAAATTATGAACAGAACAAGGAAATGGACATAGATATGGAAAATGCATGCGATCTCTCCCAAGTTGAACAAGTAACTCAGGAGGAAAATAAGTTGGACTGCACACAAGACCTACCCACCTCAGAGGAAAAATCCATCGAGAAAATCCTTATGGGAATGGACCTGCAAAAGATAGCAAAAGAATGGACCCAAAAAGGGTTCGAGGGCATACCAGAAGACTACCTCCAAAGAATTGAAAAGGCATACACTCTACAACAAAACTTCAAAAAACAAAGGGAGCAGCAAAGTAAAGGAAAAAACCAAGTTGGAGGGATCAGAGAAAACCTCAAAGCCAACAACCAGATCACCAAAGGGCAACCAAAAAGAAGAGGTAGAAAAACCAAAAGCCAACATCTGCAAGAGTTAGGCATCGAACTCATTAATGCAGTGAAAGATCCGAAATCCAAGGTTACCGCAAGCAAAATGGATATTCTAATGATATAAGAAACAAAAATTGGACAGAATGAAATGATGTCCATCCAACAAGCCTGCTTTAAGAAGCATTAAAGTCATGTTGCCACTACAGCATTGGGCACCGTTGGAGGCATTGCTACTTTCTAGAAAGACTTTAGGTTTCAGCTGATCAACTCCTTTGCCTCAAGACATGCACTTACCACCATTCTACAAATCAGCGGAACAAAAGAACAACTCTGTATTACCAATTTTTACGGTCCCCACACTGTTCATGATCGCTTAGCCTGGCTAAGTCATCTCACCTCTTTCCTTCAACCTCTTGATCATAAATACCAAATCCTAGCTGGGGACTTCAATATGATCCTTAACCTGGGGGAAAAAAGGGGTGGCCTTCAAAGATTAGATTCAGACTCACAAGCCTTCCAATACTTGATTGATGGAAATGGCCTCATCGACATTCCCACTAAGAATGGCATTCATACCTGGAACAACAGACGAGGAGGGGAGCGCCAAATTGCCTCTAGACTAGACCACTTTTTACTCTCAGAAGAGTTATTCCTCTCCTCCCTAGAAAAAAAATTTAGTATCGCTCCGCAAACTGGCTCAGACCATTGGCCGATTGTTCTAAGCATTTAAATCTCTGAGAGGCCAAAGAACGCCCCCTTCAGGTTTGAAGCATTCTGGCTCTCTCACCCTGATTTCCAAAAACAAAATCAAGGAATGGTGGGCCTCAACCCCCCCTCAGCAGGGCAGCAAGATGCAAATCTTCCATCAGAAACTAAAATTCATCAAGCAGGAAATAAAAAATTGGAAGCAGGAAGTCTTTGGAGACATCATAGCGGAGAAAAAATTCCTAGAACTAAAAATGAAAGAAAATCAACAAAAAATCATCCAAAATGGATTGACAGAGGAAACAAAAAAGGTGGAAACAGAATTACAGAAACTTTGGGAGGACAGGGTTTCCCAAG
The DNA here is from genome assembly GCA_034641835.2 of Pinus albicaulis. Lineage (NCBI taxonomy): Eukaryota > Viridiplantae > Streptophyta > Pinopsida > Pinales > Pinaceae > Pinus > Pinus albicaulis. Next base: position 262,589,239 of record CM076583.1, read on the forward strand.
AAGAAACCCTATGGAGACAAAAATCTAGGATAAGATGGCTGAAAGATGGGGAGAAAAATACTGCTTTCTTCCACAAATCCATGACCCAACATAGAAAGCATAACAGGATCCTTAACCTACAAAATCAACAGGGCCATATACTTGATACCCATCAGGAAATTGAGGAAGAACTGCATTAGCACTTCTCGAACATTCTAACCGATGAGGGGCAACACAACGAGGAACATATCAAAAATATTACCAACAACATCCCGTCTATTCTGACTAGAGAACAAAATCAAATGTTTTTAAAAAGGATTACAATCGAGGAAGTGGAAGAGGCCATTCATTCAATGCCAAATGGAAAAGCACCAGGGTCGGATGGCTTCACCATTGATTTCTACAAGGCTTGCTGGAGCACGATCAAAGATGAGGTCTATGATTTAGTGGAGGATTCTAGAGTGAAGAAATCCATTTTTTCCTCCCTCAATGCCACTTTCCTAGTGCTCATTCCTAAATCTGACAGGGCAGACACTCCAGATCAATTTATACCCATTTCTCTATGCAATGTAATCTACAAGATTATCTCCAAGGTGCTAGCCAACCGCATCAAACCTCTCTTGCCTCTCTTGATCTCTGCAAACCAAACATGGTATGTTGAAGGCAGAAAAATCATGGATAGCATCATACTCTCACAGGAAATAATCCACTCTCTCATAGATCAGGGCAAACAAGGAATGATAATATAGTTAGATATGTCTAAGGCTTTCAACAAGATCAACTAGAATTACATCAGACACATGCTGGTTGCATTCAAGTTCAACAAAGATTGCATCAAATGGATCATGGCTATGGTTTCAGGGGCTTTTTTCTCTCTTCTTCTAAATGGCTCCCCCTCCCCAATCATCAACCCTTCTAGGGGCATTCGACAAGGTGATCCTCTCTACCCTTTCCTCTTTGTCATCATGGCGGAGGATTTGGGCAGGTCCATCTCTGCTGCCTCCTCCTGCAGTCTCCTCTCTGGCTTGAATCTCTACCCCCCCTCCCTCCCTCAACCCATCAGCAATTTGTGGACAATACTCTCCTCATGGGTTGCCCCATGGCCAAGGAAGCCCTGGCCTTCAAGAAAATTTTGGATGACTTCTCACTGGCCTCTGGCTCTACAGTTAACAACTCTAAGTCCAAAATATTTTTCCTCAATACCCCCACCGCAATCCAAAATCACATCACCTTTATCCTTGGCTTCCAGAAGAGCTGCTTCCCCTCCAAGTACTTGGGAGTTCCCCTTACGGAAAAACCCTTGGCCTGCTCGAATTGGGAATTTCTCATCTCCAAGCTTAAGAAAAAATTATCTAACTGGACCTTTTTTACCCTTAACCTTGTTGGCAGACTTATCCTGGTACACTCTGTTCTTCAAAGCCATGCCCCTCTACATTCTATCGGCCATTGCTTCCCCGAGATCCATCTTGAACCAGATCAGGGCCATTCAGAGGGATTTCCTCTGGAAAGGCAAGGCTAATAAAGGGAAGTGGGCTCTGGTGGCCTGGGATAAATTCTATTCTACAAAGGAGGCCGGTGGTCTAGGCCTTCATGACCCAGACCTCTTGGGCAAGGCTCTGGGAGCCAAGACCTAGTGGCGCTAGCTCACCACACCCTCCACTCACTGGGCCATGCTTTGGAAGGCAAAATATTCCCCCAATATCCCTCGGGACTCTCTCATCAGGCTTTTGGGAAACTTTAAAGTTTCTCCCATCTAGAGTCAAGCCTGGGCCAACAGGATGCTCATCCAAGACCACAGCTTCTGGGAAATTGGCAATGGTCAGAATGCCTTATTTTGGGGGGATGCTTGGGAGCAGCAGCCCAAGTTTGACTTGGAAATCTACAGGCTTGTCAAAGAACATCTTCAAGCGCAAAACAAAATCAAATTCAAAGACTACTGGAAACCTACGAGAGACTCTAAATGGAGAGAATGGATAAAAACCCTTGAATTTCTTCCCCACAATCTCCATCAACAGAGCAATACCCTGGTTAAGGAACTTAATAACAGGCAAAGTCAAAAGGATGAGGGTCGAGACATCCTGCGCTGGGGAACTAAAGCGGCAGGGAAATTCAATATCAAAGAAGCTTACAACTTTTTGCAAAATCCCACCCTTGTCCAACCAGAACGCAAATGACACAATCTTTGGGGCAAAAATCACCAACCGAAAATTGCTCTCTTTCTCTGGCTAGTCATGCATAGGAAAATCCTTACCTGGGATAATCTTCTCAAGAAAGGCTTCATAGGACCCTCAGTTTGCGCTCTGTGCCTCATTGAAGCTAAAACGACCAATCACATCCTCAACATCTGCCCCTATGCCTCCAGCATTTGGTCCTGGTACCATCATGTCTTCAAAGCCTCCGACCGTTCTCTTGACTCCATTCACTCCTCTTTGGAAAATTGGTGCTCTGCTTTCTCCAATTATCCCCTCGTCAACCTCTCCTGGAATCTCCTCCTTGGGCATCATATGCTGGGCAATCTGGAAAGAATGCAATTCCCACATTTTCAAGGATCTGGCCTGTAAGGAAGAACAGACGATCAACAAAATTAAGAGCACCCTACATGAAGCGACCTCCATTGCCAAGCTCCAGGACCCACCTAACCCTCCCTCTTCTGACGATTGTCACATTCTCTCCCTTCTCAACTTTCCCTCTCCCCCACCCAGCACAGTCGCCCCTAATGCTTCAATCTCTCCCCTGCCTCTATCCATTTGGAAACCTCCATATCCCTCCTTCACCAAACTCAATTACGATGGGGCGTCCAAGAATAACCCTGGAATGGCTGGATTCGGTGGGGTGTTCCGTAATCATTAGGGCATAATCCTATGGACTTACTACGACAACCTAGGGCACACTACTAATAATGCAGCAGAGCTCCACACACTTGCAAATGGCATAGCTATTGCCAAGCAAAACAACTACTGGCCCCTGCTTATTGAGGGTGACTCCAACGTGGCTACCCAAGACTATAGGAAATTGCAGTAGGGGCACAACATTGCCAAGGTCTCTGAATGCTGGCGCATAAATCGAATCTTACATAGGATCAAAGACAACCTTGGGGATGCGAGAGGTGTTTCATTCAATGCGATCAGAAGGGAAGTGAATAAACTAGTAGACTACCTTGCCAACCAGGGAGTAAAGACCTCGCCAAGATTAGTGTCAAAGGACTGGAGGGATAACAAAACTCCAACGATTCGTACTGAATGCATGCGCATCAATGAACTGGACATACAAACGGCGGGGGTCTTGTCAGAACCGCCGGATCCCATCACTCATCATGATTGAGTACCCTACTCCCCTTCTCACGTTTGCATTCGCTAGTCGCTTGTCCTCGGGAGGCACTCCCCGATACCTTCCCATGCCTCTCCATTATTCCAAGACTACCTCCTTACACTCGGTCTGCATGCATATCAAATGTAAGCCAACTCCTCCTCGCCCCTGGCACGATGCCTTATATTTCCCTCCCCTCACCTATCACCCTCATTCTCTCCCGCAGCTTAGACCCCCTAGCTTCCTGAAAATCTTCTGCTGCTCTCAACCCTGTTCGAATCCCTCCATCTCCTCGTCTCATCTGCTGACTATGGCTCCTCGTCGCCGCAACCCTCCTCCCCAGAACCGCTACACCCACAGTTTCTACTAGGATATCCCTCCCGTCCCCCAGTCACCAGAGCGGAAACCTTGGCCCGCAACGCTGCTCTAGCCTTTGCTAAAAGCAACCCTGGTCTGATGCAGGAATTCTTGGCCAGGCTGGAAGCGGATGTTGTAGCCCACCACAGGGCCACTACCATTAAAGTTGTTGATCGTGCCCTCCATTGGATCCCAGACCCTGCCTTAACCAGAGGCCGACAAAATCTCTACACCCGTGCCATCGATCTGCATTGGCATACGAAAAATTTTCTTGCTTTGGTGCTCCAAGACTAGCACAATGTCACCCGGCACCTGGAGAAGAAAATAGAAGCGCTTTCGGACAAATTTGAAGCTTATATCAAAGTTGTCCACCACCTTCGGTTTGTCAACAGTTCATCCCCGCATTACGATTTGCTGAAGCGCAGTTCAGCGCAGCTCCATCACCTGAGCCCTCAAGTCAAGGAGGAGGTCCATGCAATGCGGAATTCACCGGATGCGGGTCCGTCGCAGCGCCATCGCTTCAACATAGAGGAGGGGACCTCGGACAGACCAATCAGCGTGGAGGATTACCTCATTGAAGAGGAAGAGATGCAGCCCCCCTCGGGCCCATAATTCACAGGGCCTCTCCTGGCTGTTTCCTGCTTCTGTTTCTTTTCTTATGAATGTCACTCAGGTTGCGAGAACTGTGGTTCTTTTTTCAGGTTCCAAACTTCTTGAACGTTTGTTTATTATGACTATTACTCAGTATGTGAGAACTACTGTTCTTTTTTCTGGTTTCAGAATTCTCCCCACTCAGTTCTTCATCCCCTGTTTCCCCTTCACTAAGTGTGGGATCGAACCTTTGATCGAGCTGAACTTTGATATGTAGCCAAGAGGCTTTTTTTACAATATTTTATCTCTTCTTAATGTGAATAGCTCCACCGAATTAAAAAAAAAAAAAAAACAACAACAACACCAGTTATAAATAATAATAAAAAAACATTTACATCAATTTTTTGATTCAAACAAATAATAATATTATTATTACTAATTATTGGAATTAAAACATCTTTTAATACAGTTGTCAACCCATAACTATTACAACTATTAACTTATGGATAAACTATATTAATAAATTATTATAAGTAAATAACAACCTTCAAATTAATATCAAATTATTTACTCAAACATTAAATTGAAATGATAGAATGTACAATCTTATACTAATTTTTATTTAAATATGTTGTAGGTTTGATATATAATGATAACGGGTCAAACACCTTCCTCTGCATATATATAAATAATTCTATACACGATTGGAATTTGAAATGTTTACATATAGCACATCCTCTCAATGAGTAGCTTAAAAAACAAATTCAGATCACCCCAACATGACGGTAATGACCTTTACCTCCATTTCTTCTTTTGGTAAGTTCTTCGCCGACAAAAACATAATTCTTTTGCTACGTAGTTTCCTTTCCCAAAAATTAATCATAATAAACAATGTATTTAAGGCCCCCAACTCCCCTTGGATTTTACAATTAACCACTTTACATTGATTCAAATACTACGTTTTAGTTTCCGATCCACGGTTTTATATAAATCCCACACTTCTTGCTTTACGCAATCTCATACCTATGTGACAAACAACCGAAATGCCATGAAAACCGGTGGTTTCGAAGTTGACTTTGGAGATTATGGATTCTAATTCCTACATAGCCTTTCCGATACGTGCAACATAGATTTTCACACTATTTAAGCAAAACTAATCGATTCATTCTTTTTCGCATTCAACACCACGATATTTTCTTCCATCCCTTCACAGAATTATCGAAATTCCCCGGATTGTCTTAGGGTATTCGTTTTACGTGAAGAAGGGTTTCTGAGTTGCTCACTTCAACATACAGAGAGAACATCAATCCTTAAGTTTTATAATCGGAAATCTGTGTTACCTGCAATACCAACTCTCCAGAATCAGTAGGTCCCATGGAAAGAAAGGGGGAGATTACATGGTCCCGTTGGAAACCCACGAAAAGACAGAGAGAGATTTTGGAAGAGCTCTTCAAACAAGAGCATCGCAACCCTAGTCGCTCTCGCATAAATGATATTACCAATCTACTCAAACAACACGGCAAAGTAGAAGCAAAGAACGTGTTTTATTGGTTTCAGAATACTAACGCACGCAGTAAGAGGAAACAGAAAAAGGAGACCATTCAAATGCAGCGGTCTCGATTTGAATCAACGCCTCAGGTTCTGAATGAAAAGAATACTGTCAAAAGCTTCGATGGTCAAACCAGTTCCTTTCCAACTAAGGGTAACCTATAGTTGCTTTGTTTTTAAACAGTCTTCAGGGTTTCCATTTTTAGTTGCTTTCTTATCTTGTAGTCATGTTTGTTTATCTTCATCTGATCGCATGATCGAGGATTATTCAAAGGATATGGCCGTGTTTTCAGAAAAGGTAAAGACAATTTAATGGGCAGTTTGTTATCACTTCCTTTCTTTATTGTTAAATCTAGGTTTCACATATGTTGCTCACTCTGTGATTCATTATCCATGTATTTTATATTATTGTGTAGGGAGGTACAAATTCCCCAGAATCAGCCTCCAGTATATCAACAGAAAATTTGTTACCTATTGATTTGTCACGGCAACAACATTTGCAATCTGTTGGGGATTTGTCATGGCAACAACATTTGCAATCTGTCGTGGCCGAAACGTTCTCAGAACCCGATCATTTCACATACAATATGTGGAACAAGGAAGCGCATAGAAATGATGGATGGCCGCATCATTTTACACACCCTCGCAGAAGTAACGTTATGACGAATTGTGCAGCTGCCCAGGAACATGTAAAAGGAAACGAATTGCTGGAGCTATTTCCCTTGCATCCCGACGGTAATCTCAGGTCCAAGTGCAACAGCAGTTTGAACAGTAAACAACAAATCAAAAACATGGAGCGGGGTGGTGGTGTAGTATTGTCATTAAAGTTTGTGCCTTAGATACCAAGGAATTGCATACTCATATCTGTATTTTATTCATTTCCATTACCATGAATCCCGTTCAATCCGTTAACAAATTTTGAATTTGAAATGTACATTGAAGCCATGTTCATCATACGATCGATCGACATATCTCCAACAGTTCTGTGTCTTATATGCTATTTTTTTTAGCCTTTTGGACATTAAAAATTCTTTCTTTCTTATTAGTCATTGTAAGTGTGACTGTTCAAATTTAATATGATCCAAATTATATAGTCCATTTTTTTTAATGATAAATATTTATCTTATTTCTCTTCTTTCATAAACATTTTTGAATTTCTCATTCTTGCAAAATAAAATTATTTTTTAACTTTCCAATGTTGCAAAATAAAAAAAAATTGGTAAAGATTATAGTGCCACATTGTTAGTTCAGGTTTATCCTTAATTTCAATAGCATGAATACAACATTTGCCTTAACCTAACTGCATAAAATGTGTGATTCTGACCGTGGAAGTTGAATTGATTACGAGGAAGGGTACCTTGTTAAATGACGCATACCATAAGACTTAGAGCATATAGAATGTAAAGTGAAAAGATAAGATTTCTTTTAAATTTAAATTATTTTTTTTGATATAAAATTATGTTATTTAATAGGAATATGGAATAATTTTTTATATGAATGATACTATATTATTTTTTTTGTTTCAAGCATTACATATCAACTAAACATAAAAGAAATTAGACACTATTTAATTTCAATAATATTATCTTTAAATGTTATTTGAGAATTCCATATCATCTCTCTTGGTATTTGGTATGGTGCTTGATAAATCCAAAGTTAAGATAGATCTAGGTTGGCTAGTTTATTAATATAAGTATTAATTTCTTATTTTTAAATGTAATGTTACATGTGAAAACATCTCCCTCCCTCATACTAACTTGTATCCTCTTGGCATAATGAAAACATCTTAAAGAATCAATATTTATAATCACCAACCACCAATAGCCTTGGATTTTGTAATCCTTTTACATTTTATTAGAAGGATACCTTCTACTTAATTTAGTGATGGACACCCTTGAAATTATAGGTAAAGTAATACTAGTAAATAAGGATTCCCTTTAAATTATATTTAACTAATATCTTCTTAATAATGATATCCATTAGTAAATCATTCTTATATTGGTCATTTAATTTAGATAAATTCAATGTCAGATCAATCATATTTTATCACAAATCTTGTAATAGCCCTCATTAAAAGTTCATATAAAAAATATAAGACCATGGTCATGGGACACATATTCCAAGCTAATTGGGGGGCAAGACATCCTAGTGTGGGTTTTCATTTTAGTTATTATGGCTAAGGAAATTCGAAAAGACGACGGAAAAGGCTTTAGAAAGATACAAGGCATTAATTGGCATTTTATTTATGAAAATAATGGAAATTAGGAGAAAAGGAAGGTGAAAGGTTACATGTTGAATGTGAGGAGGAAAATGAAGGAAAATAATGGAAAAAGAAGAAAACAAAGGCTTAAATGATAAAAAGGCTTCTAAGGATCAGTTGGTAGCTTTTTCTCAGACTTTTGTCAGTTTAGTTTTGGAGCTCTCTCTCTATTCTCTCTCTCACACTCTTGGACACTTAGAGTTTTCTTGCAGCACTTCATCATTGGATCAAGAAAAGAAAGAAGGAAAGTGGAAGTAAAGATCAAGAAAGGAAGAGCGAGATGAAGCAGCTCCAACAGGTTTACTTGCAGGTATCAACTTGCATGTATGATTTCCTTACTATATTTTCTATGCATGGTTACGCATGTTTTTTCTTGATTCTCTTGTTGTCATTGGCATGGGTTTTTCTAGGTGTAAAAATGATCTAGGAGGATCATATAGTTCCAAGTACAAGTGGCTTAAGTACAAAGGCTCAAAAATCAAAGTGTTAGAAATGTGGCAAACTCAGTGTCAAGTTGAAAATCTTGTCTTTATGATTCAAACTGCATAGACGAAACTCAATTCTGAGTCTGTACAGAGGATTTAGAAGCATTCAAATTTTATGGGTTGACTTGGTGATGTGGCAACTTGAAGAGGTGAAACATTTGCAGAAATCTAGCCATCGGATTCCAGCCCACTCCAGCCGGATTCCGGGTGAAATTGAGAGTCCATTAAATTGACTCCTTCGGTCAATTTCCAGAAAATAAAAATGGTCTATGCTTTTATTTAACGAAAAAAATTATAAGAAAATAGGGGGATCGACGGCCATGACCCTGCCAGCCCCAAAACTGTGGTGAGAGTCCTATTAATATGTGAGGGGTGTAGCTTGTCAACCCCACTTCCCCTACCCACTCTCTATATAATACAACAGAGTGTTGGTGGGATTCTGGGGGCGGGCCGCCCGATGCGGGTCTGCCACCCCCCCATACCTTATATAAAAAGATATGTGCGGTTATTAAAAACTAATACACACTTTTTTCATGGAGGGGGCAGGGTTTGACTGCCCGACCCCCTCACTCAAACAACAGATCTCAACCAACTCTCCAAGTGGACTTCCTTGGGATTCCGCCTAGCTTATGATTTATAAACCTGTAATTTAGAAGTGCGCTCAGGCATACCAGGAGCGGCACAGAGAATGAGATAGAGTGGAACCTTGAGTGCCTTGCAGGAGGGGGGGCAGAACCATGAACTGAGCTCATTTCCAGAGGGGCTAGATTTGTTCGACGTCAGAATCAGGCAAATTTTATATGGATTCTCCACCTCTCGATGTCATGAATCCAATGGTGTTTTCAATTTACTCATCATAGGTCTCCAATTTTCGGGCACTTTCAGCTATGGAGGTATTAGGGTGTAATTTTCCATTGATTCTTGTACTTTTATTTTATTTGCCACTTAATTAAAGAGGGCCTCCCCACTGATTGAGCAGGGCCTGGAGACGTAGTCCCTCCTGGACAAACTCTGATATCAATTCCTTGTCTTCTTGCATGATTTTATGTGCTTCTCTCTTCTTATGTTCATGCCTTTTAAGTTACATGGTTAAGATGCAATTTTACATGTAATTCTTTATTCCATCTCAAAGGTAAAGATCTTGGATGAAGTGGTATGAGAGTAGGTCTTTGTAGATGTGAATTGCATGTTTGTATTCTAACTAGAAACAGGCTACGAAGAGGCAAAGGGAAACTAAAGTCTTTTGATTTCGAAGTGGGACATGCACATCGAAGAAGAAACATTGATGACGATGTTTGAAATGAGGAGGAGCTAAAATTTCGCAAAAAATTCTACACCATGGCAGATCAGGTCAAGAATTTTTTCTCTAGGCTTGAGAAACTAGAGAAAGTAGGGGAGAATTCTTTAGAGGGACGAGGTTTAGCACATGGAGATGATGGAGGAGATCCACCTCCTTCTCCTCCAACAAGTGAAATTTCTTCCTCCTCTTCTCACCATCATCATAGGAATTTAGGAAATGCATCTAATAAACCTTTCTTTAAGTTAGATATCAAATTTTATCTTCCCATGTATAATCGTGGAAGTAATGCAGAAAAGATTAACATCTAGATCAGGCATATTGAACTCTACTGTGGGATTCAACAGATTGTGGAGGACAAGGAAAATATCCATTTGTCTTCTCTTCGACTGAATGACACCGCTCTTATATGGTGGGAGAGAAAATTGCAAGGCAAAAATAATTTGGGTAACCTTCTTTCCTCATGGTCAAATTTTATTGTTGCACTAAAAGATCAATTCTATCCCATGGTTAAAAGAAAAAATCCTTAATTAAGTGGCAGTACCTAAGGCAATTCAAAGGCCAAAATGTGCAAAGCTTTACAGAGGAATTTAGAAAACAAGCACTAAGTTTGGGCATTTCATTAGATTCACCTGAAGTGGTAACTAAGTATATTGGGTCATTACATAGTTAAATTAGACATTTATTGTTAATGTTTGAACCTACTACTATTGACTCGGAAAATGTAAAGGCCATTCATCTTGAAAACAGGGGCAGAGATGATAAAGATGATCATTCAAATAAACCAAATTTCAAACCTTCAAATGGAAAATTCAAGGGTAAAGGAAAGGGAAAGGAAAAGAAGATGGCATCAACAAAAAAGATGAAGGAGAAAAGCCTTATTGCACTCACTGCAAAAAGGAAGGTCATGATGACAATCATTGTTGGAAGCTATACCCGGAAAAGATGCTAAGGAGATATGGTGGAAAGGGTAAGCAAATGACGGTAGCAACTAAGTAGCAAGACCATGGATCTGACTCTAGTGATGAGGCATTGATCACATCAACAGGCACAAAAGTTACTCTTTCTCTTCATGTTAATTATGAATCACATAGAAGCACTAGTTCAACAGATGAGCCTCTTCCTAATGAACAAAAGGGAACTGATTTGTTTCATATTAGAGTTGTCATAAATCATACAAAAGTAGAAACTCTCTCTGTTTGATTCAGGCTCTCTAGCAAATTTAATCTCATAATCCTTGGTTCAAAAGTTAGCCTTAGAAGTTAAGCCTCGTCCGAAACCTTATCCACTTGGATGGATACATGAAAAAGTAAAATTAAATGTAACCAAGCAATGTAAGATTAAATTTGTAATTGCTTCTAAACTAGTGGATGAAGTAGAACTGGATGTCATACCATTGGATATATGTGGTATTGTGTTAGGGAGTCCCTATGTTTACGACAGGAAAGTAGTTTTCTTTCGACATGAAAATAAATACCAAATCACAAAATATGGGGTAGAGTATATTGTAAGAGCTCATCAAACCAAGGTCAGTGCCAATCTTGTAAGTGCAGGATAGATTAAGAAATTAGTGAATTCTAGCAATGGGTATTTTCTCATGGTTGTGAGAGAAAAAGATGCAGAAACATCTGACGCTTTTCAAAGATGTGATCAGGCTCATAAAAAGGAATTATGTGAATTTATTTCTAACTATGATGAGTTGTTTTAGGAACCCAGGGGATTGCCTCCGAAACGAGAAATCCAACATGAGATCCATTTGCAGCATGATGCTCCATTGCCAAACATTGGTATGTATTGGATTTCGTTTATCGAGATGGAGGAGATCAAAAATTAGGTACAAGAATTATTGAACCAAGGAGTCATTTGGCCAAGTAATTCTCCATGCATCTTGCCAATCGTGTTAGTGCCTAAGAAATATGGCACATGGAGGATGTGTGTGGATTACCGGGTGCTAAACAAATCATGCTGAAGAGCCGATACCCTCTTCCTCTCATTAATGATTTTTTAGATAAATTAAAGAATGCTATCTATTTCACCAAATTGGATTTGCGTAGTGGTTATCACCAGGTCAGAATTGCAGAGCAAGATGTGTGGAAAACCGCCTTCAAGACCAAACAGGGGTTGCTCGAATGGACTGTGCAACGCTCCAACCACATTCACGAGGGTCATGAATGATCTTTTTAGGCCTTTCATTGATGAATTTGTCCTTGTATATTTAGATGATATTATTTTCTTTAGTAGAAATTGGGATGAACATGTATGCCATGTAAAGAAAGTGCTTGATTTATTAAAAAGGGAAGAACTGTATGTAAAATTATCAAAGTGTGAGTTTGGGAAAACCTCTTTGGTTTACCTAGGTCATATTTTTGGTAATGGTCAATTAAAAATAGACCCCTACAAAGTTTAGGTGATTGTAAAATGGCCTAAACCTACCAATGTAACAGAGGTCCGCAGTTTTCTAGGTGCAGTACAGTACTAGAGGATATTCATTGCCAACTTCATTGTTATTGCATCACCCTTACATGCATCGAAAAGTGGGAAACAAGACTTTCAGTGGGGAGGAAAGCAACAAAAGTCCTTCGAAGCACTGAAAGAGAAAATTAGCACCGCACCAATCCTGGCTTAACCCGATCTACAACAGCCTTTTGAGATCAAAATCGATGCTAGTGGGTACACCATAGGGGCTGTACTATTGCAGCAAAAGAAGTCGATATGTTACCATTCATAGAATTTCTCCTAGGCTGTCATCAATTACCCCACTTACGACAAGGAACTATATATCTTGGTCCAAAGTGTGAAAAAGTGGAAACACTACCTGATCGGCAAGGAAACCACTATCCATACAGATCACCAGCCCTTACAATACCTTTAGTCACAGACCAAGTTACAAAAAGCTTGTCATTCCAAGTGGATGGATTTTCTACAACAGTTTCATCCAGTAATAAAGTATAAGAAGGGCACTAGCAACAAAGTAGTAGATATGCTCTCTCGCCCTCCTATTGTTTCTTCTATTATTTTGCATATTGCTTCATTTTCTTTTGAAAGTTATGCTCAACAATATGCTAATGATGATGAATTTGAAGAAATATATGCAAAAATAACTCATGGATCATAGGTGGACAACTATCATTTGTAGGGGAAGTTGTTGTATCACCTTGGCTCTACACACCACTCCCTATTCCGAGTCATCCATGGGAAAGTGTGTTGATGGAATTTGTAGGAGGTTTTCCTATGTCTAGAAAGGGTCATGACTATTTGTATGTTGTCGTAGATTGTTTTAGAAAAATGTGCATATTAATGCCTTGTAAAAAGCAGGTCACTACTGAGTAGACTGCTTATCATTTCTTTCATTTTGTTTGGGTCCACTTTAGGTTGCCCACATCGATTGTGTCAGATCAAGACTCTCGCTTCCTTGGAGATTTTTGAACTAGCTTGTGTCAAATGATGGACACCAAGTTGAAGAGAAGTACAACATTCCATCCACAAATCGACGGATAGACAAAGGTCGTCAACTGAACCATGGTACACTTTTTGCGAGACTATTGCAGCAAACATCCCAAGTTGTGGGATGAGCATCTTTCGTATGTGCAACATTCCTACAATTGAGCAGTGCATTCGTCTACGCAACGTTCACCATTTGACACATGTTTTGGTTGCCTACCAAAGGACCCTTTTGACATGATATTTGGAAGGGATGAAGATGTTAATGGACGTGATGATAGGGACAAAGCACAGTGGTTCATCCAGTGGATATAGATCATTCACCAAGAAATGGAGGAGAAGTTGGAAAAGAGTCAAGCTCGATATAATGCCCGACATGATAAGCACCAAGTCAACCATCAGTTTTAGGTTGGTGACAAGGTGTGGTTCCACATCAGCAAGGATCGAATGAAGGGGGAAGGTAAGAAATTGTGACCAATCCGGTATGGTCCATTTACCATATTGGAGAAGATTGGGAATAACGCTTTCTGACTCGATTTGCCTGTATACTTGCAGATGTACTCGGTCGTGAATGTTGAGAATCTGAAAATTTATGAACCACCATTGATTATGGACACCGAGGAGGTAGGATCAGTTTCTATAGTGGATGACTTTGCACCAAAATATCTCAATGAATTTCCAGAAGACATCATTCTCGATCGAAGAACTAGGACTTCACAATGGGGAGATGTTGGAATATATAAATGGATGGAAAAGGAGAAAGTGAGGGAGAAACTCCATCACTTGCCTGTTGATTGATAAGGCTTTTGGTGGTCCAAAAGCTATTTAGTGGGGAGGAATGATCCAGGAGGATTGTACAGGTCCAAGTAAAAGTGGCTTAAGTACAAAGCCTAAAAAATTAAAGTGTCAAAAATGTGGCAAACTCAGTGTCAAGTTGAATCCGAAAATTTTATGGGTTGACTTGGTGATGGCAACTTAAAGGAGGCGAAAATTTTGCAAAAATCCAGCCACCAGATTCCAGCCCACTCCGGTTGGATTCGGGGCGAAATTGTGGGTCCATTAAATTGACTCATTCGATCAATTTCCGAAAAAATAAAAAATGGCCTATGGTTTTATTTAACGAAAAAAATTATAGAAAAAAGGGGCAAGCATGTCGTGACCCCCACCGTACCCCAACATACCAACAAATATATATTAAAAAAAGTGGGGTTGGCGGCCATGACCTCGCCGCCCCCAAAATTGCGGTGATAATATCATTAATACGGGAGGGGTGCGGCTTGTCAACCCCACCCCCACACCCACTCTCGATATAATACAACGGAGCATCAATGAGATTTGGGGGGAAGGCCACCCAATGCGAGTCTAGCCCCCCCTCATACCTTATATAAAAATATATGTGCGGTTATTCAAAAATTGATATGTCTTTTTATGGAGGGGGCAGGGTTTGACCTCCCGACCCCCTCCCTCAAACAACGGATCTCAATCAACTTTCCAAGTGGACTTTCTCGGGGAGTCCGCCCACCTTATGATTTATAAAGTTGCAATTTAGAAGTGCACCGAGGTAGACTAGGAGCAACATGGATCACAAGACAGAGTAGAACCTTGAGCGCCTTGCAGGAGGGGGGGTGGAACCATGAACTGAGCTCATTTCCAGAGGGGTTAGATTTTTTCGGCGGCAGAATCAGGAAACTTTTATATGGATTCAACACCTCTCTTTGTCACGAATCCAATGGTGTTTTCCATTTCTTCTTCAGAGGTCTCCAATTTTCAGGAACTTTTAGCTATGGAGGTATAAGGGTGTAATTTTTCATTGATGCTTGTACTTTCATCTTAGTTTCCACTTAATGAAAGATGGCCTCCCCACTAATTGGGCAGGGCCTAGAGATGTAGTCCCTCCTGGACGAACTCCAATATAAAATCCTTATCTTCTTGCATGACTTTATGTGCTTCTATATTCTTATGTTCATGCCTTTTAATTTTCATGGTTAAGATGCAATTTTACATGTAATTATTTATTCCATCTCAAAGCTAAAGATTTTGGATCAAACAGTTTCCATCAACCTTTCCTTCCCATTTCCAGATAGCCCTGGTGTGGTGGATATCTGAATGAAACAACACATGTCCTATTGATCCCTGAACCAGACTGTGGATTCTGGTAAATTCACTGACCTAGTAACCCTTGAATTAGACTATGGGTTGTGGTAAAGACATGTATTGTGTGCCTCCGTGGGCTTAGGAATCCTCGAATGGTGAATGGAGGGATATACAGTAAAGCCTAGAGGTGGTTTGTTAGGTCCCTATATTACTAGTATAGTCCCTTATTGTTGTTAGTGTAACCCCCTTATTGTTATTACTGTACCCTTGTAACCCCCATATTTTTATTATTGTGCCCTTAAATTATTATTTTTAGGTCGGCTAGGATTACATTGTGGCCCCACTAGGATTACATTATGGCCCTATGGACTCCTATATATAGAAAGGAGGTTTTGTAATTTGTATCATCCAAGAATTGTTCATTCATGTAATTTATTATAGGTTTCCCCCTCAAAGTGGCTTATTTCTAAGGCGTTGATATCTCTTTTATTCTATTTCTATAGTTGGTTTCACAACATTTGATATCAGAGCTTTGGATTCTAGGGTTTTACTGCCCCAAACAAGTCATCGTGGCATTTTTGCTATAAATTTTTTTCTACGAAGGTTCAAAAGCTGAAATTTTGAGAGTGCGAAGCCAAAATCTTGAGGAACATCGTCGAACAATTTCAGAGCTTGGTTCGTAATATTTCCAGAGATATGATCTGTGGAAGTTAGGGCTTTTTTCAGGCTCCCGAATTTAACCTAAACAGGTCATCGCGGCATTTATGCTATAAATTTTGTTCTACGAAGTTTCAAAATCTGAAATGTTTAGAGAGAAAAGCTTAAATCCTGAGGAATATCATCGAAAAATTTTAGAGCTTGGTTCGCAATAGTTTCGGAGATATGATCTGTGGAAGTTAGGTCTTTTTCAGGCTCCCGAATTTCATCTCAAAGAGGTTATCGAGGGAAAACCTTCATAACTCTCTCTCTGAGCATCGGATTGGAATGCTGTAAAAATTGACTGCAAGTAAATAGACTGTAGTTTCTTTTCTATCAATTTTAGAACCAAAGGAGGAAACAGTGACACGTGGTAAGTCGTACAAGTTCGCTATATTGAACCAGTCCATAATTGGGTCATTGTGGGAGATTGGACATAAATTTGCCTTGAAGAATCCAAATCAGGTCAGACCTGTGGAATTCGAAAGAAGATTCAGAGGGTGAATTCAGGGCCAAATTTCAGATATTGAAGATCCAAAATCACAGAGATAATTCAATTTCAATATCAAGCTCCTCAAAATCAAGAAAAAGGTGTGTATTTTTTTTTTCAAATTACATAAGTCTTGTTTGAAAAATCAGTTCTAGTTGATTCCAAAGGCCTATTGAGCATAGATATCAGTATTGGGTTCTAAAATGCCTCCTAAAAAGAATTCAACACCCATTAAGCCTTCAGAAGGCTCTACTATGACTCATGAAGACGAAGAAATGCAACATGAGATATCAAAAGTCCATGAGCAAGTGCACCAAATTTCGCGATCGCAAAGAGCAACAAAAAATGAAATGGATGGTTTGAAGAAAGGCGTGGAAGCTAAGATGAATGTTTTGGAAGATAATATGGATGGCATGGAAGCTAAGATGGATGACATGGAAGCTAAGATCGATGAAAAAATGGAAAACATGAAGAATGATCTAAAAGCAGACATGGAAGGTTTGACAAAGTTGATACAACAAATGTTTCCTAATGGTGAAAAGATAGTAGAGGAAACTCATGATGAGAAAAAATTAAATGATAATCGTGATTTCATAAACTCTAATTTTGGCAAGAAGAACCACCATATTCCAAGGATGGATATGAGGAATTTTGATGGCGAGGATCCCGTAACATGGATACTACAAATGGAGCAATATTTTGATCTCAATAATGTGCAAAACACACAAAA
Source organism: Pinus albicaulis (assembly GCA_034641835.2). Taxonomy (NCBI): domain Eukaryota; kingdom Viridiplantae; phylum Streptophyta; class Pinopsida; order Pinales; family Pinaceae; genus Pinus; species Pinus albicaulis. Next base: position 262,606,513 of record CM076583.1, read on the forward strand.
GGTACGCATTGCAACTTTACATCTCGAACAAAATACATTTGAATGGTGTCGATGTCTTTGCTCCCATAAAAAAAAATTCACTTGGTCAATTTTTATGGAGGAAATGATAGCACATTATGAGGATACAAAGAGAAACACCTTCTTTAGCCAATTGATAAATCTCAAACAAAAGGGTTTAGTGGGGAAGCACATTGAGGACTTCCAAAAATTGAATATAACGGTAAATGATATTCTAGAGGAACACAGGATTGATCTCTTCATAGGTACTTTAAAGGATAACATCCAACATGAAGTTTGCGTTTTGGAACCTGATTCATTAGAGAAAGCATTCAGGTTGGCAAGAAAAATTGAATGTAAAATTATGGCGACAAGGAAGCCTACCACTCACTTCTATAATGAGGGAAGTCTTGCTACTCCTAGATTTCAACAACCTACAAGGTTGACACCACAACAATTGGAAGAAAAAAGAACAAAAGGGCTTTGCTACAGTTGTGATAGCAAAGACACTAAAGGTCATAAGTGTGCTGAGAAGAAATTATTTTACATAGATTGTGAAGAGGAAGAAGAAAATGAAGAAGAAGAGGATATACACTAGGAACCAAGCCTAGAAGAGGAAGAAATGAGTCCAACCATATCGTGTAATGCATTGGCGGGAATTACCACTCCTCAAACTCTCAATATAGAAGGAAATATCAAGAAGAAAAAGGTAATAGTGTTGATTGATTCAGGTAGTACCCATAATTTTATTCATTGTAAGGTAGCCAAGGAATTGAATTGTTTCCTATATCCAGCACCAGAATGTCAAGTGATGGTTGCAAATGGAGGAACTATAAATTTCTCTGGAAAATGCCATAATATTAAGCTATCCATGGGGGAATATGTATTGAATAGTCTAATGCTTTCCATCCCAATGGGAGGTGCTGATGCCATACTAGGAGTACAATGGTTACAATCTTTGGGGACGATAGCTTTTAATTTTCAAGAAATTTTCTTGAAATTTTTTTTGGAATGAAAGGAAATCGAATTACGAGGTATCACAGGGAAGCCAGGAAAGATAATAAGCTCTAATTTCATGACAAATCTTCTAAAGAAAGAACAACGAGGCATAATTGCACAATTATGCTCACTAGAAGTTCCAACATCAAAATCATCTATTTCTCCAGATCTCCAAAGATTCTTGGACAATCATTCCAATCTGTTTGATACTCCCAAAGGACTTCCACCTATTCGTGATCATGATCATGCTATTCATTTGATTCCAGGAAGTGTTCCTCCAAACATCCGACCTTATAGATATCATTATGTCCAAAAGAGTGAAATTGAACGTATGATTGCAGAAATGTTAGAGGCTGGTATAATTCAACCTAGTAAAATTTCTTTCTCTGCTCCTGTAGTATTGGTACACAAGAAAGATGGATCATGGTGCATGTGTCCCGATTATAGGGAGCTCAATACACTCACCATTAAAGATAAATTTTCCATTCCTATGATTGATGAATTATTGGATGAATTACATGGAGCAATTTATTTTACCAAGTTGGATCTTCGTTCATGATATCATCAAATTAGAATGAAGACTGAAGATATTCCGAAAACAACATTTCGAACTCATAAGGGTCATTATGAATTTTTGGTCATGCCTTTTGGCCTTACCAATGCACCTTCTACATTTCAAGGGTTGATGAATTCCATTTTCAAGCCCTTCCTTATAAAATTTGTGCTATTATTTTTTGATGATATACTAATCTACAGCAGGTCTTGGAAGGATCATGTTCAACATGTTGACAGGGTGCTCAAAATATTGCAGGAGAAACAATTATATGCAAAAACATCCAAATGTTTCTTTGGAGTACAAGAGATGAATGGAAGATGGACGAAGACTTGTGGATACTCATTCAAAAGTTGCAGCAAGATCCTAGTACATATTGTACATTTAGTTGGAAAAATGATTCCTTATGGTACAAAGATCGCTTATATCTTTGTAAGAATTCCCAACTAAAACAAAATATTCTTTTGGAATTGCACACTTCTCCTTTAGGAGGACACTCAGGAGTTTTAAAAACTTACCACAGGGTGAAGAAATAATTTTTTGGGATGGCCTTAAATCTGATATTCAATAGCTTGTGGCAGAATGTTTGGTTTTCCAGCAGAATAAAGTTGAGACAATTAAGACCCCAAGTCTTCTACAACCTTTATCCATCCAAGTCAACGTTGGGAGGAGATTTCAATGGATTTTATCACAGGTTTACCTAAGTCCGAAGGAAAGAGTGTCATCATGGTGGTAGTTGATAGACTTACCAAGTATGCACACTTTTGTGGATTATCTCATCCATTTAAAGCAAGTACAGTTGCTACTACATTTATGGACAGAATTCAAAAGCTACATGGAAGCCCAAGGGTTATTGTGAGCGAGAGAGATCCCATTTTTACTGGAAATTTTTGGACGGAGTTATTTTCTTGTTTGGGTACTCAATTAGCTCATAGCTCATCTTATCATCCTCAATCTGATGGTAAAACTAAGATAGTAAATAAATGTTTGGAAGGATATCTTCGTTGTTTTGTATCTGATAAACAAACACAATGGGTCAAGTGGTTACCTCTTGCTGAATGGTGGTATAACACTTCCTTCCATACTGCAGCAAAAATGACCCCATTTATGGCACTTTATGGATATCATCCACCATCCATCACATCATATTTAAGATAAAATTCGAAGGTTCAAGCAGTGGAAGATCACATCAAGCATCAACAAGAAGTTCTCCAACTCTTAAAGGATAACCTGAATTTGGCACAAAATCAAATGAAACAACAGGCAGATCAACATCGCAGTGAGAGAAGTTTTGATGTAGGAGATTGGATATTTTTACGGCTACAACCATATAAACAAATGTCCCTCAAGCAAGCTAAGAAGGATAATAAATTATCGCCAAAGTACTATGGTCCTTATAAGGTGTTGCAAAAGATTGGTACTATGGCATACAAATTGGAGCTTCCTGCTTCTTCGCGAGTACATCCAGTTTTCCATGTTTCATGCTTAAAGAAGGTTATAGGTGAAAATCTTCCGGTTCAAACAATATTGCCAAAACTTGATGAGGAAGGAAAAATCATATTGGAATCTAAAGTAGTCACGGAAACAAGAACTCGACAGCTACGGAATCGATCAATTTCAGAGTATCTCATCAAGTGGAAGAACTTACCCACTGAAGATTCTACATGGGAGGATGAGAATTTTATACAGAAGCACCCAGAGCTTCTCAAGCATTGAGGACAACACTTTTTTGAAGGAGAGGGGCATGTTAGGTCCCTATATTACTAGTATAGTCCCTTATTGTTGTTAGTGTAACCCCCTTATTGTTATTATTGTACCCTTGTAACCCCCATATTGCTATTATTGTGCCATTAAATTATTGTTGTTAGGTCGGCTAGGATTACATTGTGGCCCTATGGACTCCTATATATAGAAAGGAGGTTTTGTAATTTGTATCATCCAAGAATTGTTCATTCATGTAATGTATTGGAGGTTGCCCCCTCGAAGTGGCTTATTTATAAGGCGTTGATATCTCTTTTCTTCTATTTCTGGAGTTGGTTTCACAACATTGTTGCCCTTGATTAGGCATAGGAATCCTTAGTTGGTGAATGGCGGGATATACAATAAATCCTAGAGGGCGGTATCTCATGTATGGCCTAGTGATCCCTCGGTTAGACTTTGGATTGTGGTAAAGCCTAAAAAATAGGAGACATGAAAATTCCTCATGGCATAGGTGGAAAAATCCGATGGAATCCATTCTTGTTTCTGGCCTAGTGATCTGGTGAGGATTGCGGTAAAGCCTAGTTCTATTGATGAGGGTGAGGTGGTTTAGCCTCAGGAAGACTTGGTTGATTCTTTTGGTTTTGAGTCCCACATTCATGCTTGTAATATGACACAAGGGTGATTGGATGAAAAGAGATTTGTCTCAGCCAATCTATGGTTGGGTGGAATATGGTAGTCCCATACCTGGTTGGCTTTTTCATTCATTAATAAGAGTTATTATCCTTCTTATTTTAGGTGTAAATGTATTGGTTCGTATGTGGAACGTATGGCTATTGTATCCTTACTATTTCTATGTTTTTATATGTTGTTTATGAGTATATTTTATGATAATGATGATGCATTTCTCTCATTATGTTTCGATTGATAAATGAATGAATAATGAACACGTGAACTAATATATGATAATGCAGCTGATGTGATAAGGAATCAAATGATTCTCACTGATTCTGAGACAAGTATAAGACCCCTATACTTAGATATCTTATTATGACCTCTAGAATGAATATTTGTGACATGTTTGAAGAAATGCTTGTCATGGCTAGTACGGGTGGAGTCAAATATTTGTTCAAGTGTTTTCATTTGCATCGTTGTTTCTCTATTTTCATTTCTGGAGGTTTTATGGAGTTATGAGCAGTGACTCGTTCCTAGCCATGGAAATTAGTTGTAATATCCAAGATTTCAGGTCACTATGTTTTAGATTTCAAACTATTTGTAGGAAAGACAACATACTATGTTGGACCTAAGAAAAATTTATAATTATGTAAGGGATTACTTGTTGAAATAATATTAAGGGAAGTTGAATACTAATATGGAAAAGACAGAGTATAAAATATCTTAAATTCCATTATATAAATTCCAATCCATGTGGATAGGATGGAATTTTTACACTTTACCAAATCTCAAAGAAAAAACCTCGGGGAGTAAGAAAATTATTTAATTTATTTTAGATTGGAGAAAAATATCTAATAAAACCTTGGTGAGGAGGAAAATGCACTGAGAAGGGGTAGGAAAAAAACCTTTGTGGAAAAAGCGGGCTTTAAAGAAGAAAATCTATACTTTTGTGAAAAAATAAAAGAAAGCCTAGGGTATGGGGATCAACAACCCATAATAACGGGAAGTCGTTATGAAAACAATGTTGGGGAAAAGTAGGCATAAAAGTGCCTTCACTAGGATAACACAAGGTTGCTAGTTCTGAGGTGTGGACGTCTCTGCTCGGGGGAGAGCTTGGAGGAAGAAGCTCATGGATGGGAGGAAAAACTAAATTTTCTAGCTAGTATGATTCTTTACGTAAAATTCGATACCTATTCTTTGTGTATTATTTTGATGATGAATTATTACAACATGTTAAATGGTTACTAGTCGTGTGTGAGAATAGCGATGAGATGTTATAAAGTTAGGATGAATTAGTACAACTTTTTAATTGGGTACAAATTGTATATTGGCATGGTTGAGAATCTGTTATAACTTTTACCCTTAGTGCATAGTACATGATACAGATAAAAAATTTATTAACTATGCATGGTAAATAGTATTCTCCATAATATGGACAATGCATAGGCACATGATAGTATTATCATACCCAGTGATGTATTAAGATTTAAAATATGTAGGATATGCTTGGATATGGCTTTCCAAACCTAAATAAAAGGTGGCCTAACCATGTTATTTTTGTTATAGTAAGTTAAATTTAAGAATTTTGTTATCATCACAATGAGTGTGTTAAAAATCCACCAAGTTAAATAAATTTGAGCACTAATATAAATGAAGGTACTATGGAGGAAATCATTCGAACGAAGTTTTATTTATGTTGATTCATATTCTCCTAGTGTGGTAATGATATATTCCAATTCCATAAGGGAAATGAAGACCAGAGACTCCCTGTCCTTGTGAAGAGAATGACTACAGGACAAAAGTAGACTAGGGTCATCCGATAATATTACAGGTATGCAGTGAATTACTAGGAATGCCACTAGCTAATAAGAGTAGGTTTAGAAAACATAGGACAAACCTTGCGACAAAGGCTATATGAGGTTAAGGAGTCCATATATCTGAACATGATAAGGAAAATTGATTGTTGATTTGAACCCAGTCACACAGTAAATAAGGAAAATAGTACATTGAGCCATGGTTGAAGTTGCATAGAAATAAATAAATGCAGAGAAATAAAAAGTAACCAATGTGTCCACCTTATATCGATTCTCTGCAAGAAAATTTCTTATCAAAGTTGAAAATGGAGATAAAATTATAAAAACTCTTTGCTTACATATATAAAAAAATTGAAAAAACTGGGACACTTTCAGTACCCTATAGCTACCAAGATCCTGTGTGAAAATACAATGCCACAAATATGGGTAGTATACCATGTTGCGCAAAGTAGCCCTATGGGAAGAAGCTTATATAAATAAAAGTCGAGGAAAATATAATGACTCCCAATCCACTATATTGCACATAATTAGATGCATATCATGCATATCATTAAATTGACCAGTACAAATAAAGAGCAAAGAGATGCATAGTGTTTACACATAATAACCTCAATCAATATAAACTGAAATAGAGAAATACAACTACCAGTACATATGTATAAATTGAATTTCATTTATACAAAACAATACAACTCCCTAGAGCTGAAAAATAAGGCACCAGTTCACAACAATAAGCCATGAGTCCATAATTTCTCATGAAAAAAAGAAGGGAAAAATGATCCCATGAAATTTTACATAGGGGTCATCATGAACGCACTCAACCCAAAAAGAGAACAAGATGTGGCGACTAGACATAAAACAACTGCCCATTTCTCCGGGAAGAAAAAGAAGTCGAGAAGTGCCATAAGCCAAAAGACCAACCTGGAACCCAAATGTGAGGTCAAGAGTTAGAAACTATAGAGGACCTCTATTGTGGCACCCAGGACTAAGAGAAGGAATGTGAAAGTGTACTTGGGTTAGAACATAGACCAGAATTTAAAATCCACAAAGGAAAACTCAGAATATACATAGATGAATAGGATCTGAGTAAAATATATCATTTTTTTTAGAAAGGAACCCTTACCTTCTGGGAATTAATAATAGAGTAGCCTTCTTTTATACACCTGGACAACAACTAAATCAATTAGGTTGCAAACGAAAAACCACAATAACTCCCTCCTTTCCTTACAGAAATTACTATAGTTAGAAACAAATAAATGTGACAGAGGTTGATATTACCTGAGGTTGTCAGACCGAGTACCATTCTCTCCCACATTAGCATCGCTTGCACCCACCTAGCTCGGCTGCCCCTGAAAATCACCAACCACCATGGTTAAGGCTCCTGGGGTTGACAGAAAATTGAAATGAAAAAAAAAAATGCAAAAATAACAGAGGCAGTAAAATTACCTTAAGGGTTTTGATAGACCTTGTACCATTAGAGAAATTCACTAATCCAATCTGAACTAAATCATTTAGGAAGAGGGGCGAAACCCCATAGCTATATTTTACCCATCCCTTTGGACCACCTGCAATGGCAACCAAAAACCACAATCAGTAAAGGAAAACAAGTTTTAGAGAAAATTTATTAAGAAATTAATAGAATAATACCTTTGAAGGATGAACACAAATAATTTTACCTGGAATTAGAGCACCTCGACCATTGTGAAGGAATCATGTGCACCTGTACAAAATGAAAATGGAATATTGCATGGAAAACAACTCGGTCGAAAGGTTGGTGAGGCTACGCCGACCATGGACAGATAGAGGTGAACCTTAGTCACCTCCTTCCCAACTTACAGAGCTGCAACGAAACAAATGAGGAAAATATGAAATGGAAAAGCCCTTAGGGTTTGATAAGACCTTAGGGTTTGAGGTAGGATATATGGGTCGTAGATCCACTGGGTTGATCACCACCGTCCATGTTACCCCACCTTGAGCCCAGTGGAGCACACGTGACAGACACCATACTTCACATGGTTGTGCGAGATGACACTCAAGGAGTGGGTGGTAGATACAGGTGGGGCACGACCATAACTTCAAGGCAGGGTGTTGGTAATGTATGTAAAATTTTATGTTGGACTATAGTTTAAATCATGAGTGCCATGGTGTATAAATCCACAACAAATATATATCATATGAAGTAATTTAACCAATTCATGCTACCACACATAATAGCCCAAGGGGTTACATACCATATGAGGTAGATTAACCATATTAACATATACCATACGAAGTAAATTAACCACATCATGCTAGTTTTGATAGTATAACAAGGGGTAGTGAACCCCTCGTGAGCTAAACCTTTTAACAATATGATGTCTATGGAGGGTGCCATAATCATAGGTCAATCTAAGACTTCGTTAGGAGGATAGGAAGTTGGAAAAAGAAGGAAAAAATGTAATAATCATCATGGACAAACCTGTAATTTGTTGGTAAAAGTATACCTTGGAAGAGGATGAAGCAGAGGGTCTCCATAACTATAACTAGTGAGGAAAGATAGCCAGTGAGGAAAGAGAACCAGGAAAAAATATTATATTTTTTTCTTTTATGTGACAAGTGGTATCAGAGCCCAAGTTGAAAATTGGGCCTAAGGTGGAATGACCATGATTGAGAATTTTATTGCTAATTTTTATTTGTTATTATTATTTTTATATATATTTATGTACCAAAAATATTTTTTGTTTGGAATTATGAGTCTGATGGTTAATTGTGTGTCAAATATAAGGTATTAAAGACTATAAAACAATCATCATGTCAGGTCGGGAGGATATGTATGTGGAGCTAGGGCATGGAGGCACTCTCCCATATCCAAACTCCTAGATTTCGGGTATGATCATGAGTTTGCAACAAGGACTAGTTTAGTTAAGAACTAGTAATGAGAAATTGTTGCAAGCGAATAATGAAAAATAGTGTTTAATAAGGGAGTAAACTTCCAGATCCAGTCACGAAGATGGGGGGGCAGAAAAACTAAAGAGAAAAGAGGTTGAAACAAATAAATAGAAATCTGAGAGTAACAAAGAGTCTGGAAAAGAAGACTTCAAGTTTAAGAATAAGAAGACAGAGTTGCAAGTATAGTTTCACAAGATAAAGCCTCCTACCTTCGATGGTGAAAGGGAGGAGGATTCAGAAGCCTAGATCATGAATATGGTTAAGTACTTCTAGTTGTACGACTATGAAAGAAACCTGAAAGCCTGACCGGTTGTTTAACAATTACAGGGTAAATCAACACTATGGTGGGAAGAGACCAAAATCATACACCTCCTGGATGAGAAGACATTCTCATGGGATAAATTCCAACATAAATTAAAATCAAAATACCTCAGTTAAAGGTATTATGATTAATGTGCTAAATAGTTCCATAAGATAATATTGGGAAAACTCACCATAGATTAATTTGTGACAAAATTCACTAACTTACTTCGCTATGTCTCATACATAAGGGAAGAAAAAGTGAAAGTAAAAAGGTTTTTAAACTGTCTTCCAGCAGTATATAAATAAATATTTGAGTTTGACAACACAAAGATGATGGATGAAGCTGTTAGAAAAGCCCACTATGTTATCAACAATTCAAGATTCAAAATGATAACCTTAAAACATGACATAATAAATAAAAGGGGAAACATGGAAAAAGCACAAAAAGACACAAAGCAACTTATCTAAAGAATTTTGGTAGGGATCACTAGAGGAAGAAATTTAACCAGGGTGGATAAATCCAGCCAGTGTAATCACACACAAGGTCCAAACCCATGGAGGTGAAAAATAAGAGGGATGTAGGGGGAAAAGCAAAAAATCCACTAAAATTTTGGTGTTGTGGAGAACCCCATCTGTTGCATGATTGTTCACACAACCCCCGCGCCATTTAGAACATCCAAGAAGTGCACGAGGCAACCACAGTGAATGACGTGTCTAGAAGCATTCCATGAATCATTGCAGCACTAGAAGATCGACAGGCTGAACATCAATCGATAATGATCGAAATCGAAGGTATTATTACCAACCAACTTGTGTCTCTTTTAATTGATCCTCAATTTAGATTAATCTATATTAGCCCAAAAATAGTGGAAAGGTGTAAATTGCAGACAGAAAAATTTCAAAACTCTTGGCTGGTGCAGTTGGCTACGGGCACCAAGCGGAAGGTAACTCATAAATTAAACAAAGTCCCTGTAAACTTGAATGGGAATTATATAGACCTGAACATGAATATCCTTCCCTTAGGATCCTATGACATATTTATCGACATGGATTGGTTGGAACAACATAAGGTTGTTATAAACTGCTTAGAAAAGATAATGAATTACACCAATTTGCAGGGACAGTCTATTATTATAAGAGGAAGAAATTTTTTTTTGTCTGTCCAACAAATATCTGCACTGCAATTAAAATGAATAGCAAGGAAAGGCTCCCAAGTTTACGTGGCTCATGCGGGAGAATCAAAACAACTGCCAAAACATTCTACCTTAGAAAATATGCCAGTTTTGAGAGACTTTCAAGATGTGTTTGCAGAGGAAATTCCATAGTTACCCCCTTGTAGAGATATATATTTCTCTATCAATTTGGTGCCATGATCCACCCCCATGGCCAGGGCCCCCTATAGAATGAGTACACTGGAACTATTAGATTTAAATCTGCGATTACAAGAACTATTAAACACAGGTTATATCAAACCAAGTGTGTCCCCGTGGGGAGCCCCAGTGTTATTTTTCAAGAAAAAAGATGGTACCCTTAGGATGTGTATTAACTATAGACAACTGAATAAGTTAACTATCAAAAATTGATACCTGCTACCACGAATACATGGCTTGTTTGATCAAGTGAGGGGAGCTACCATCTTTTCAAAAATTTATTTCTGAACTAGTTATCATAAAATTCACATAAAAGATGAAGAAATTCATAAAAAAAATTTCAGGATCGGATATGGGCATTATGAGTTTGTTGTGTTACCTTTCAGTCTCACTAACACCCCTGCCACCTTCATGTGCCTCATGAACAGTATCCTCCACAAATATCTCGATAAATTTTTTTTATTTTTCATAGATGACATCTTGGTGTATTCTAAGAATGAAGAAGAACACCAGGAGCATCTCTTAGTAGTGCTACAAACACTAAGAGAACACAAGTTGTATGAAAAACTCAGAAAATGTGGCATATTATTTCCAAGGAGGGGTTGGCACTAAACCTAGAAAAGGTGTAAGTAATTTTAAATTGGTCGGAGCCCAAGAATGTATCAAAAATCCACTCATTCATGGGCATTACAGGGTAGTACCACATATTTGTGGAAGTTTTTTCCACAATCTTAGCCCATTACCTCCCTTTAGAAAAAGGGGGTGAAATTTGAATGGAAATCTAAGTGTCGGGAAAGCTTTCTTAATTTGAAACTGAAATTGACCACAACCCCTATCCTAAACATTACAGACAAAATGAAAGAATTTACTGTGCGCACTGATGCCTGTATAGAAGGGCTGAGAGGTGTGTTATTGCAAGATAATGTCGTGAAGCTTATGAATCTAAAAAACTGACAAAACATGACAAAACTATGATGTTTATGTTTAGGCATTATTTGTTGGGTAAAAAGTTTGTATTAATGACTCACAACATTAGCTTCAAACAATTCATTAGTCAACCAGATTTAAATGCAATACAAGCTAGGTGGTTATATTTCCTTAGTGTATTTGAAATGGAAATAAAACACATAAAGGGAAAAGAAAATAAAATTGCAGATGCCTTAAGTAGACACTCCATCTTGTGTTAGCTAACATGGGTAGCAGTGTAAATACAGACTTCGAGGAGCAAGTCCAAGACGCTCTGCCACAGGACCCTCAGTATCAGGAATTGCAGTGAAAAATACAATAGAAAGGGATTCTGGGTTATGACATAAACTATAAAGGACTAATTGTGTATCAATAGAGGTTGTATATTCCTAATGTACTTGCTTTGAAACATATGATAATGGATTAATATAATAAAATACCTTACACAAGCCATATGGGCTATCTAAAGATGGCAACAACATTACAGAAAAATTGGTTATGACCAGGGATGAAGAAGGATACAAAAAAGTATTTTGCAAGATGTTTAGAGTTCCATCAAGTGAAAGTTTAACATCAACACCCCATAGGATTTCTAAACCCACCGCTAATTCCAAAATGGAAGTGGGAAGTGATATCCGTGGATTTTATAATGGGGTTACCAAGGACTAAATATCAACACGATTCCATTATGGTGGTGGTGGATATGCTGACCAAAGCTGCACATTTTATTCATGTTCAATCTACTTTTGGGACAACCCAGGTGGCCAATGTTTTCATGAAGGAAATCTTCAGGCTTCATGGGATACCAAAGATGATAGTCTCTAATAGAGATGCAAAGTTCACCTCAAACTTCTGGAAACCTTTGTTTGGAGGAATAGGGAACAAAATTAACTTTATCATGACATATCATCCCGAAAAAAATGAACAAACTGGAAGAACAAATTAGATATTGGAAGACATGCTTCGCATGTATGTAATGGATAGACCCACAAAGTGGGAGGATTTTTTCACTTGGCAAAATTTGCATATAATAAAAGATATCAATCCTCTATAAAGATGAGTCTGTTTAAGGCTTTGTATGGAAAAAAATTCCATACCCCACTTAGATGGAGCCAACCCGAGGATAAACTGGTCCTTGGACTAGGGGCATTACATGAGATGGAGCAAACAGTACACAAAATCAAACGAAACATCAAGACAACCGAAGACCGGCAGAAGAGTTATGCAGATAAAAAAATGACACATAAATAGTTTAAGGTTGGAGATCATGTATATTTTAGGGTTAAACCCTGAAAGAGTACCCTCAATACCGACAACTGTGCCAATTTGGTGCCCCGATTTTGTGGACCCTTCGAGGTTTTGGATCGAGTGGGTCCATTGGTGTATCAGTTGACTCTACCTAGTCATGTTAAAATACATAATCTTTTTCATATATCATTGTTAAATAAATATGTTCATGACCCTTCTCACATGGTTGACTTGAATTTGATACAGGTGGAACTCGAAGGGGACTTTCTTTCAGAACCATTTCGTATCTTAGGGTGGGAAGAAATCGTACTTCGGAATAGAACTTTAGCTCGGGTGAAGGTGCAGTGGAAGCACTTTACACCTGAGGATGCTACATGGGAGCGAGAGGATAGCATGAAAGAAGCTTATGCAACACTATTCAAGGAATGCATGGTTATTTACTAACACTGAGGACAATGTTTTTGTCTTAGAGGAGGACTATGTAATATCCCAGATTTTAGGTCACAATGTTTTAGATTTCAAACTATTTGTAGGAAAGAAAACATACTATGTTGGACCTAAGAAACATTTATAATTTTGTATGGGATTAATTGTTGAAATAATATTAAGATAAGTTGAATACTAATCTGTAAAATACAGAGTATAAGAGATCCTAAATTCCAATCCATGTGGATGTGATGGAATTTTTACAATTTCCCAAATCTCCCGGAAAAAATCTTGGGGAGTAAGAAAATTATTAAATTTATTTTATATTGGAGAAAAATATCTAAGAAAACCTCAATGAGGAGGAAACTACACTGAGAAGGGGTAGGAAAAGCACCGTTGTGGAAAAAGTGGGTTTTAAAGAAGAAAAAATATACTTTTGTGAAAAAACAAAAGAAAGCCTAGGTTATGGGGATCGGCTGCCCAGAATAATAGTATGTCATTATGGAAATAATGTTGGGGGAAAGTAGGTATAAAAGTTCCTTCACCATGATAATAAGAGTTTGTTAGTTATGGAGTGTGAAGGTCTCTGCTCGGGGGAGAGCTTGGAGGAAGAAACTCATGGATGGGAAGCAAAACTATATTTTCCAGTTAGTATGATTATTTCCGTAAAATTTCGGTATCTGTTCTCTGTGTGTTAGGTTGATGATGAATTATTACAACATGTTTAATGGTTACTAATCGTGTGTGAGAATAGCAGTGAATTGTTATAAAGTTAGGATGAATTAGTACATATTTTTAATTGGGTATAGATTGTATATTTGCATGGTTGAGAATCTATTATAACTTTTACCCTTAGTGTGTAGTACATGCTACTGATGAAAAATTTATTAACTATGCATGGTAAATAGTATTCTCCTAGTTATGGAAAACCCATAGGCGCATGATAGTATTATCGTACCCCATGACGTATTAAGATTTAAAATATGTAAGCTATGCTTGGATATGTCTTTCCAAACCTAAATAAAAAGTTGCATGACCATGTGATTTATGTTATAGTAAATTAACTTTAAGAATTCTATTATCATCAAAAGGAGTTTGTTAAAAATCCACCAAGTTAAATAAAGTTATGGACTAATATAAATGAAGGTAATATGGAGGAAATAATTCGAACGAAGTTTTATTTCTGTTGAGTCATATTCTCCTGAAAGCACTCTATTCTAATTCCATAAGGGGAACGAAGATTAGAGACTCCCTATCCGTGCGACAAGAATGATTTAGGAGAAAATTAAATACATGACAAAAGTAGACTAGGGTCATATGATAATATTATAGGCATGTGGTGAATTACTAGGAAAGCCACTGGCTAATAAGAGTAGGTTTAGAAAACACATGACAAACCTTGCGACATAAACTATCAGAGGATGAGGAGTCCACATATCTGAACACGATAAGGAAAATTGGCTGTTGATTTGAACCCAGTCGCGCAGTAAATAAGGAAAATAATACATAGAGCCCCAGTTGAAGTCACATAGAAATAAATATACAGTAACCAATGTATCGACCTTATATCGATTCTATGCAAGAAAATTTCTTATCAAACTTGAAACAGAGACAAAATTATACCAATTCTTTGCACACATATATCTTATAAAAGAAATTGAAAAAACTGGGACACTTTCAGTGCCGAATAGCCACCAAGGTCCTATATGAAAATACAATGCCACAAATCTGGGTGGTATATTGTGGTGCGCACAGTAGCCCTATGGGAAATCCCCTACACAAATAAAATTCGATGAAAATCTAATGACTCCCAGTCCACTATATTGCACATAATTAGGCACATAACATGCATATCATTAAATTTACCCGTACAAATAAAGAGCATAGGGACGCATAGTATTTACACATGATAACCTTGATCAATATAAACTAAAAACAAAGAAATACAAGTACTAGTACATATATAGAAATTGAAGTTCGTTTATGCACCACATTATAACTCCCCGGAGGGAAAAATAAGCCACTAGTTCAAAAAAATAAGCCACCAATCCATAATTTACACGAAAAAAAGGGAATAATGATGCCATGAAATTTTACATAGGGGTCATCACGAACCCACTCAACCCAACAAGAGGACAAGATGTGGCAACTGGACATAAAAGGGTTGGAAATTTCTCTAGGAAGAAAAAGAAGTCAAGAAGTTCCATAAGCCATAAGACCAACGTGGAACCCAAATGCCAGGCCAAGAGTTAGCAACCAGAGAGGACCTCCATTGTGGTGCCCAGGACCAAGAGAAGGGACGTGAAAGTGTACCTGGGTCAAAATGCATACTAGAATTTAAAATCCACAAAGGAAAACTCAGAAGATACATAGATGAGAAATATCTGAGTAAAATAAATGATTTTTTGTTTAGAAAGGAACCATTAACTTCTAGGAGTTAATAGCATAGCGACCTTTTTGTATACTCCTGGACAACCACTAAATTAGTTAGGTCATAGACGAACAACCACAATAACTCTCTCCTTTCCTTACAGACATTACTATAGCCAAAAACAAATAAATGTGACATAGGTTGAGATTACCTGAGGGTGTTGGACCGAGGACCATTCTCGCCCACCTCAGTGCCACTCACACCCACCTTGATCAGTTGCCCCTGAAAATCACCAACCACTATGGTTAAGCCTCCTGGGGTTGACAACAAATTGAAATGAAAATGAAAAAATAACAAAGGACGTAAAATTACCTTAAGCAAAAAAAATTTATTTTAATTTTGTTTACATTTTAATATATTTGGTATGAATTTTAATATTTATAAAAGATTAAATTTTAATTTAAAATATTTAAATTAAGCTCACTAAACATAGAATATTTTGTTTACATTTTAATATATTTGGTATGAATTTTAATATAAAATATTTAATTTTAATTTAAAATATGTAAATTAAGCCCACTAAACATAGAATAGGCAATGAGAGGGTGGAGCACTCCATTAAGGTAATTGGTTCAAAAGTTTGTGAGCAAAAATATAATCATGTTAAGGGTTAGTGTGGCTCGGGCTAGGTGCAATCATGATTGTTTTTGATAGCTTAGATGTAGTTGGGTCACTATTTCTCAAGTCAAAGGTTAAACAAGCAATTATCTCAAGACTCACACAACTTAGCAAACAAAAAATAATTAGAGTATGTAAATTTAAATCATTTCAAAGTTGTATAATTAAAAAGATAAATAAAAAAACTTGAGTGAAAAAAAGTGTCAAAGGTGCTTATGTTATGATTTGTGTTTTTACAATATTTTTATAAGTACATAATATTTTATGGTTATTTTTTTAGTTTAACAAATTGAGAAGTAATGCGAAAATAAAATTATAATTTTTTTTAATTGCTTTATTTAAAATTAGAAAAAGTGTAATATTTAGAGTAAGTAGGCTATGTATATAGAATTTGGTTTCTTAAATAATTAGGATAGCCATATAAATTAAAGTACTAGTAAATATTGATAAGTGTCAATCCATTTTAAACTAGAAAAAAACTTAGTTCATTGTATATATCAAGTTGCTATAATTAAAAAAAAATCATAAAATTTAACTAAATTATAACTTTATTTAAAATAATATTAATAATTATTAATGATAAAAATAAATAATATATATTAAAACAAATATATATATATATATATATATATATATATATATATATTCTTAACCATGGTCTCTAAATAAATTTTATTACAATAATGTGGACCAATACCATGGCTTGTGAACAACTCATTTCATATAAAAATTTCATATGTTTTTTTTTTAAATATATAATTTAATTAAAATAGAAAAAAGACATAACTACTTTGGAAATAAATCTTAGTATTTGATATCTATAATCACTAAGAATATTCTAGAATATTTTATGGAGGTTAAATCCCTACTATCACCTAATAATTATTGATAATTAAATTGAAATTCTTGAAACCCTATTCTAAAATAGATATGCCTACACCATAACCAATAAAGATAAGGCAACTTAATCCCTATCAATTGAGTTAGAAATTATTCTATAGGAAAATTTGGATAGTGATCAATAGAATTTTTTTTTTTATAAATTTTAGTGCATACTAACCACTACTAATTTATAAATAATGGTTGGGAGTAACTCCTAGTAAGTATATTTATTTGCATCTTATTGCTATCCAATTTTTATGCAAAGACTTGCTTAAATTATGGTGGGAAGTAATTGATCATAAATATGTTATTGATATAAGTATGAACTATTTTCAAGTATAAAGTATTTTGTTTTTGGGTAGTGTAATTAATAGATAGAATAACCTTCTCCCAACAATTTTTTTGTCAAATTATGTCCAAAATTTGGTAAATATTTTTAAGAATCATAAATTTAAGTTATTTATTTTGCAAAGCTAAAGTGTCCATTAGGTTTTTCATGGGGTTGAATCTATTTATGTATTCAAAAGTGCATTTTTAAAAACAAAAAATCACAATTTTCTTAAAAATTTTATTATTGGATTAAGGCTATTAATTCGACTACATTTTTTTTTTGGATGATTTTCATATAAAGCTTAAGAAAACACTACACAAATATTAAAAGTCATGCATGAATATTGCAATAATATCCATATGGCTTAAAGTACGTGAGCTAGTTATCCACTTGACATTATATTGTGTTAAGGTTGCAATAAGACCTTCAAACTATTGTTCAATAAATGTTTGAATTTTTTTTTAAAGAATATTGAAAAATAAATATTTATTAAATTCAATGTCAAATATTATAAGTTGCATTGCTTAATTCTAAAATAATAGTGGGCAACACGAAAATGCGAGATGATTAAGAAAAATAACAAAACAAAAAACATAATAATATATTTACAACACATTTAAAAAGATTATTTGATGTTGTTGTTTAGTTTTCTTCGACATGCAATTCATACCTTTTTTTTTCTCGACATAATATGTCACTTAGTAGTGCATATTAATGTTGGCAATTAGGGTTAAAGTGATGACTTTGATATTGTTTTGATTATATTTTATGTAATTTTTAATGTAGCATGAAGTATTATGTTATGATGTTTTTAGGGGTATTAATTAAATGTATATGAAAGTTCTTCCGCAATGAATTTATTGATCTATCCATCTAAACACCATCTAAAACCACATAATGGAACTATGTTTATTTCAAAAGGTTTCTAGGGAGAATTATAAATCCTAAACAAATCCATAACTCTTTGCATTATATTAAAGATTGAAAGAAGGAGAGTGGGTTCACTTCTTTGGTATCATTTATGTTTCACATATTGAGTAATGCAAGAAGAGTGATATAATATGTAGAGGAGGAAAGATTACCTATGGGAGATTGTAACATGTTATATTTCAACAAATACATGGCATTTGGATTGCTCTATATTTTTAATTTTATTAGTGTTGCGACCCCAGGGGCTCAACATGGTTATATGATGTGCTTAGTGCAGTGTGTTCCCTTGAGTGTTCGACACTAACATGTTCCACAATTGCCTAATATAACACAATGTTAGTCCACCTAGACTATGCCTCATAATATATTACTCCTGTTAACTTCTATATTATTATATTGCAAAATCACCAACACAAAACATTAATCATATGGTCACATCTACCATATAACATGATTTAATTTGCAGCAATAAACCAACCACATAAATCATATATATGCACACACATCATATAGGGGAAGAGTCTTATAACATTCTTTTTATATAAAAATCACAAGTTTTCAATGAATTGAGACAATGGCTCTGTCCTCATACAAATGCAATGCCAAAACCAAGAAACATAAGCCAAAAATCCCTTCACTCGAATTACCACACTAGTTAGGTGTCCTCTAACTAACCACACCCTAGTTTGGTTTGTCTTCCATAGCTCACTCAAGGGTCTATTATATCGTGGACTCACCTGGCCTTCCTTCTTCATCCTCAACTTTGAATTTTTATTTGCACTCCTTCTTCATCTTTCTACATTAATTTTAACTTTCGAGTTATGTCCTTCATTATAAGCTCTCTTGCATATTTATATGATCTCCACTTGGTTCTCTTCAGCCTACAACCCTTCACCTTTAGTTAGCTCAGCTCATCTACTCAAGAAATTATCTTTGTGTGTTATGTCACTTCGATTTGGGCTATCTATCTCTCCAGCACTCGACTCATTCCACTTGTTCCACCCTTTCTTAGTCCAACCACATTCGGTCCTTCGAGACTTAGTTCATCCAAACTCATGTCGACTCATTCCAACATGGTTTTGTGGAGTGCTCCTTGGTCATTTTCTGCCCTTACGAAGTCCTTGCCATCAAGTTGTTGTGCTCTCTCCATAAGAAACCTGAAATCTCAATTTTCTGACACCTGAATTGGTATACCTTCACCCAACTCCTTTTTCATTGCATTGTTTATGATAACATTGTCACAAAAAGTGAAATGACAGTGTCACTCTTTAATTTTTATATCAAAAAGGAATATTCCATGCACGCTTGGCATTTTGATGAGATGTAGGTGCACCATGGCAGCCTGGGGCCTGAAATCATCCCCCACCATGAGTTATTTCCACCCTCACAAACCCCAGGATTTCCGACTGATGCTTCCTCTCAAAATCCCTTAGCTCCTTCTCCCATCCATTGTCTTCTTTTGAAGCATTATTTCACTTGGTGAATTACTCTCTCTTATTTTTATTGTTAATGCTTGAATTCTAATAGCTCACTATGTCCTCTCGTTCTAGTTCCAAGTGGTCAACCATCAAGGAAGGGGAATGTAGTGGCTCCACTATACTTGGCTCAACTATATCCATCATGGCCTTCTTCAATTGACTAATATGAAGGACTAAATGATGTCTAGGTTTTAACCTTATAAAAAAATTATCTACAAACAAATTCTTAGAAAAGAAAAGAAACAATGGCGACGACATAAAACAAATATACACTAATATTTTCCCCTACATCCCAAAACTGGGAAGTCTACCAAATTTATTTTTCATTATATTCATGTTACAACACATATATATACATGTCGAAGCATTCATAAACCCCAATCCATTAACCCTGGATCAGAACATAACCATAGTTCCCTTGACGGGATCTACAAAATACCATGGACTTAAAACCATCATGCCCAAAACCATGTACAAAACCCATGCACAAAACCATAGGTAGGTCCACCCACCTAATTAGGGTCTGAGTCTTTTGAAAATGCACAGGAGATTTAACACGGATGCATGATGTTATACAAATCCAACATAGATATTTGGAATAGGTTACAACATATTTCCAAGCTTAAGGAAATCAATATTAGGATTCAAATTGTGAAGCAAAAAAGTGAGTCTATACATGGTAATTTCATCACTCTACTAACACCATAATGCCAAGCTACAAAGGTAGAAATTGTAGCATTGGGAAGTAAAATTAACTAATAGGGAATAGAACAATATTAGCTTTCTCAGAAAGTTGTACTATTGTAGGATGAAAAAATTAAATCACTGATGACATTGTTGCAGAACTGACCACAACATTCATCAAGTAATTATAGAAAACTAACAATAGTATTGGCTCTTCTTATGTCTATAAAAGTTTAAAAAACCATTCTTAGTTGGGTACAGGAAGCAAATCCCATCATGTTGACATCCAAACAAACATTTGAGCAATTTTTGAAGAAAACTACAGAGGTCTTCCCTTTGCTTGGTGCATAAACATGTTAGAGTGATGGAAATTGTGCATATACGGAGGTTGCACCTATATAGTGACTAAAGTTGTGCGTAAATTATGTATATTCACATCTTCCATATATGCATAGCTTCTGTATATGTGCATCTACCATATATGTTAAGCTTCCAAATATGTGCATATACAGAAGCTATGCATATACAACTTCATATGGAAGTTGTGGAGAACTTCAGTCATTGTATAGGCACAACTTTCATATATGCACACATTTTGTATATGCGTATATCTTCCGTATATGCGCAAGAAAATATGTACATATACAGAATTTACGCATATAAGAAAATTGTGCATATATAGAAATTGCACATATATGCAGGTTGCACATAAATAGAAGCTGAAGTTGCACATAAATTATGTATATGAACATCTTCCACATATGCACAAATTATGTATATATGCATTTACCGTATATGGGCAACTTCCATATATGTGTATATATGGAAGCTATATACAACTTCCATATATGTGCATATACAAAAGCTATCGTAGTTTCCATATATGCACATATATGGAAGTTATGAATACACAGTAGATGCGCATATAAATAATCACGCATATATGGAAGATATGCATATACATAATTTATGCACAACTTCAGCCTCTGTATATACATAACCTCTGTACATACGCTATTTTTGTATATACACAACTTCGATATATGTTTTCACATATACGGAAGATATGTGCATATACATAAGATGCACACGTATAAGGAAGTTGTGCCTATACAAAGAGTTAGGTTTTGCACTTCTGTATGAATTTTTATATGCGTAGCTTCTGTATATGCACATATACGCTAGATGCACATATAAAAAAGCTAAGCATATACGTAAAATGTGCATATACATAATTTATGCGCAACTTTAGCTACTATATAAGCACAACCTTCATATATGTGAAGAATTTTTATAGGCACAATTGATCTATATGAGATCTTAATGAAAATGTGCTTGAGGGTTTGTAAATTGCAAGTGTTACGAATGAGTTTTTGTGAGCTTTTATGTTAATTTTGAAACACATAAAGCATGAAAATAAACTATGAAATATGCAGAAACAACAGACAAATACCCCATAAAACTAATCATAACATAGCAAATGATGAAGGAGTTCACCCCTCCTAGGCTACGTCTCCTTCGTCCAGCTTCCAATGGCTTGGCCCTCTTTCATTATCCTCAAAATGGTTATTACATACATTTATAGTACTCAAATATCTTCAAAACATGTTCCATCAACTTCAGCATACCCAAAAATGCCTGTATACCCTCTTTTTGCTCCAAAATTGGCCAAAACCTAAAGAAGTTATGAGCCTCCCTAGTTTTGTTGCTAACCACTCCACAAATTCCCTAAAATGAGGACCGGTCCTACAATTTCACCATGAACTCGGCTAACTAAGCGACATTTTCACGCAATTTTAGGTCGGATCATTAAAATGCCCAATAACACCTAAAATCCACATTTTTAAACCATAATAATATGGTCTATTAAAAATTTATTTAATAAAAAATTTCGCATCTACTCTAACCATCGGCAGTAGGGTGTTAATGGTCACATGGGTTACGGTCGATGCAAAGGTCATATGAAATGTAATATGGGGGGGTCGGAGCTAAGC
The DNA here is from genome assembly GCA_034641835.2 of Pinus albicaulis. NCBI lineage: Eukaryota > Viridiplantae > Streptophyta > Pinopsida > Pinales > Pinaceae > Pinus > Pinus albicaulis. Next base: position 262,628,838 of record CM076583.1, read on the forward strand.
CCTGGCCCCTTTATACCCCCGAACTCCGCTGATGTCAACTTTAAATACGTTTCTAAATGCATAGTTTAATAAGAAGTATTGTAGCCCAACAAGTTAGGTGGTGCGCTATTTGGCAAGTGGTCACGGTTTCAAATCCCATGTAGTGCATTTTGGCCTTCAAACATAATTTTGATGGCCCCCGTGTTGCCACGTGGCTACCTCCATGGACCACGTGGCAGCATGTGGTTGGCCACCAACCGACCAACCAAATTCAACCAAACCAGAACCAATTAGGTTTGGACAAGTGGCAAGGCCAAATTGGCCTAAAAAAATTAACTTTCAATCAACCATAAGAGGCTAAATGGCATCCTGCCACTGGCCCAAAATACACAGTCAGTAGTAATTTTTTTTAAAAAATTGTCTGTTTGGGAAAATAAACAGAACATGTTTCCGAGAGCATACGATGTCGATTTTCTGCAAAATGATTTGTTCTAGATTCAGGATGACGAGTTCTACGCAGCCATTTAGGTTCCACACCATTCCGACAACTTTCATTTTTAAGTATTTTTTTGAGCACCTGATCGACAATTTCTGTATATGTGCAATTTCTATGTATGTGCAACTTCTGTATATGCGCATATCTGTGTGTGCATATACAGAAGATATGCACATATACAAAATATGCGTATATATAGAATATGCACATATATGAAAGTTGTGTCTATACAAAGGCTAAAATTTTGCACAACTTCCATATATACGCATATCTTTCGTATATGTTCAAATTTTGTATATACCCATAACTTCTATAAATGTTCATATAAAGCTAAAGAGAGAGAGGGAATAATAATACAGATTATGGATGAAGTATACAAAAAAAATTTGGGTGTCCCAATGTATATTGACACTCCTCTAGAGGATAAGATGTTACAAATCAATACAAAAATATAGGGGATGAAGACCAAAGTCAAGGCATTGTAGTTCCAAATGAATCTCGCTATCATATTGGAGGAAGTGGAGAGATGATAAAAGGTATAGATAACCTCTGAGTCTTTTGAAAATGTACAAGAGATTTAACATGGATGCACCATGTTATATAAATCCAACATACTTATTTGGAATAGGTTATAACATATTTCCAAGGTTAAGGAAATCAATACTAGGCTTCAAATTGCGGAGCAAAAAAGTGAGTTTATACATGGTAGTTTCATCACTCTACTAACACCATAATGCCAATTTGCAATGGTAGAAACAGTAGCGTTGGGTAGGAAAATTAACCAATAGAGAATATAATAGTATTAGCTTTATTAGAAAATTGTACTATTTTAGGATGAAGAAATGAAATCACTGATGAATTTTCTACAAAACTGACCACAACATTCACCAAGTAATTATAGACAACTAACAATAGTCTTGGCTCTTGTTATGCTTATCAAAGTTACAGAAACCATTATTAGTCAGATAGAGGAATAAAAGACCACAATACTAAAATCCAAACAATCATTTGAGTGATTTTTGAATAAAACTACAGAGGTCTTCCCTTTGCTTCGTGAAGAAACATGTTAGAGTGACGAAAATTGCGCATATACAGAGGTTGCGCTTATACAATGGATAAAGTTGTGCATAAATGATGTGTATTCTATAGGTTTTAACCCTGAACATAAATTATCTACACACGAATCTTATAACAGAAAATAAACAATAGCGAGAGCATACAACATAAAACAGATAAACACAGAGTTTTGCCCCTAGATCCCAAATCGAGACGACCAGCTTGATTTTTCATTATATTCCTTTTAGTGTTACAACACATATATATACATGCCGAAGCATACATAAACCCCAATCCATTAACCCTAGATTAGAACATAACCGTAGTTCCCTTGACCGGATCTACAAAATACCAGGGGTCGAAAACCATTGTACCCCAAAAACCATGTGCAAACTCATGCACAAAACATGGGTGGGTCCGCTATGAGTGGGTGCACTTTTTACAAAAAAAAAAAAAAATTCCGGGGCGCTGCTGCCCCCCAACGATGTTGCCTCCCCTACAATGACCCCCCTGTTGCACCCGGCGCAACATACAACGCATGGGGCTAGTCGTGGAAAGAATATAACACATACCCAACATTCTCCCAATTGTTGTTTTCTTTCTAGAGGGGGCCACAAGAGCACTTAGTCATTGGGCCAATTCTTCAACACCCATTGTTTCTCTACACCAAGAGAACTTCTGAGTGCTCACAGACTTCGTTAATGCATCTGCAAAATTCTTCAAAGTGTCCACCTTTACCAGCAACACCCTTTTAACCTCAACCATATCTCTAACAAAATGATATTGAACATCAATGTGCTTTGTCTTTGAATGGTAAGAAGGGTTCTTAGCCAAGAAAATTTCACTTTGGCTATCATAGTCTATCCTTATAGCTTGATGTACCAACCCCATACTTGAACACAATATCTGCAACCAAAATACTTCCTTGCTTGCATGAGTGGCTGCTATGTATTCTGCCTCTGTAGTTGAAAGAGCCACTACATACTGTCTTTTACTCATCCAACTGACTGTGCCTCCAAATAGGCTAAACACATACCCACTTGTAGATCTTATTTGGTCTAGATCTCTAGCCTAGTATGCATCAACAAAACCATGAATGTCCAACATTCTTTCCAATCCTGGTCTTCCTTGGTAGCACAAGCCATAATCACTAGTGCCACGTAAATATCTGAAAACCCGCTTCACTGTTGTCGAATGCTCCTTTCCTGGGTTTGACATAAACCTGCTCAATACTCCCACTGAATGTGCAATGTTTGGTCTAGTACAGACAATTGCATACATCAGGCTACCCACTGCACTTGCTTATGGAACATGGGACATATACTCCTCTTCTTCTTGTGTCTTGGGACACTGTTCAGAAAACATCTTTACACCTACAGGAATAGGAACATTCAATGGTTTACTATCCTGCATATTGAACCTCTGCAATATAGTTTCGACATACTTCCTCTGGTTTAACCAGTGCGTCCTCTTTTCCTGATCTCTCTTAATTTCCATGCCCAAAATATAGTTTGCAGCACCAAGATCCTTCATGTTGAATTTGGAGAACAGTTGGGTCTTCAAATCTTGGATAATTTCTTTGTCATTTCCAATCAACAACATATCATCCACATACAGGACCAAATAAATAACATGGTCACCAATTAATTTAAAATAAACATAGTGATCCTCCTTGCTTCTGGTGAAGCCAAGTCCCCATATATAGGTATCAAATTTCTGATACCACATCCTTGGTGATTGTTTTAACCCATACAGAGACTTCTTCAACCTGCATACCAGTTCTTTCTTACCCTTCACAATAAAGCCTTCGGGTTGCTTCATGTATATCTCCTCTTCTAGATCCCCGTGAAGAAATGTTGTCTTCACATCCATCTGTTCTATCTCAAAATCAAATGCAGCAGCAACAGATAAAAGTAATCTAATAGAAGTAACCTTGGCAACAGGAGAAAAAAATATCACCAAAATCAATTCCCGGCACCTGGGAATAACCTTTCGCTACCAACCGAGCTTTGTATTTCTCCACCTTGCCTTCTACATTCATCTTCTTCTTAAACACCCATTTTCTCCCAATGGGCTTCCTTCCAGCCAGCAACTCCACTAGATCCCATGCCTCATTTTTGTGCAAGGATGCCATTTCATCAACCATAGCCTCCTTCCAGATTTTTCCATCCTCGGAATCTACTGCCTCCCTGACAGTTCTGGGATCATCATCAGTTATAGTTAAGGCAAAACCTGAACAAAAAGCAGATGGACTATACCTTTCTGGTTGCCTTCTTTCTCAAGTTTATCTTCTCACAGCTAGAGTTTGTGGCTCTTCCTCTTCTGAGTCTTCTTCTGTTGTAGAGTCTGATTCATCCTCCTTTAGCTCAAACTCTATCTTCTCAAGTTCCTTTGGTAGGACTTCATGTGTAACAACATATTTCACCTCTCTAAACACCACATCTCGGTTGTACACAACCTTCCTGTTTCTGGGTTCCAAAGCTTGTAACCCTTTAAACCATCCTTATACCCAATAAAGATGCACCTTTCAGATTTATTATCCAACTTGGTCCTTTTCTCCTTTGGAACATGTACATATGCATCACATCCAAATACCCTTAGATGTGCAAGAGAGGGTTTCTTACCATTCCATACCTCATGTGGAGTCTTATCCTCCAACGCTGATGAAGGTGATATGTTAACTAAGTAACATGCAGTCTCCACTGCCTCTGCCCAGAATTCTTGTCCTAACCCAGTACCACTGAGCATGCTTCTTGCCTTTTCCATTAGCGTTCTGTTCATTCTTTCTGCAACTCCATTTTGCTGAGGTGTGTATGGAGTAGTTTTCTGCCATGCTATACCACACTTCTTACAGAACTCTTCAAATTCCTTCTTGCAGAACTCCCCACCATTATCTGTCCTCAGCGCCTTTATCTTCTTCTCTGTCTGGTTTTCCACCCGTGCCTTAAATTCTTTAAATTTGTCAAAGACTTCAGATTTCTTCCTCAAGAAATATATCCATGTATTCCTTGAGAAGTCATCTATGAATGAAACATAGTACACGGACTTTCCCAGTGATGGAACTGACACAGGCCCAAACACATCACTGTGCACAAGTTCTAATATCTTGTTTGCCCTCTTAGCACCAGAAGGAAAACTCACCCGATTCTGCTTCCCATATACACAATGTTCACAGAAATCGAAATCCAGAGAGAAATTAGACATACCTTCTACCATGCCATTTCTATGTAGTATCCGAAGGCCCTTCTCTCCAATATGTCCAAGCCTTTGATGCCATAGCATGGTCTTTTCTCCAGAGACAGCTAGGCTTTCCGCTCCACTTTCAGGAACCATAGAACTGTTACACCCATCAATAACAATGCTACCTTGTAGCTTGTACAGAGTTCCAGTCCGAACTCCCCGCATTAATACCAGTGCTCCCCGAACCATCTTGCAGGCATCTTTCTCAAACACTGTTTTTACACCTGCATCATCCATCTTGCTTACAGAAATCAGATTTCTGGCCAATGTAGGAATATGCAGAACACCAGGAAGTGTTCTAATCCTTCCACCTTACAGCTTCAGCTTGACCTTTCCACGTCCGACGATTCTGGCCTTCCTATCATCCCCTAGGAAGACATCACCACCATCATATTTCTCATACTCGGAGAACCACTCCCTATGGGGAGTGAAGTGAAAGGATGCACCTGAGTCAATCAACCATGACTCATGATCTACATGTGTATTTGAAGAAGAAGAAAAATACACATCCCCACCTTCATCCGAGGTGGTTTTTGCCTCTGCAGAAGGAGCATCATCGGATCCCTTTCCTTTCTCAGGAGCTTTAGATCTGCAGTCCCTTTTGTAGTGCCCTTCCTTTCCGCATTTCCAACATACCTTTACAAACTTTCCAGGAGATTTAGATCTCCCTCTAGATTTGGATCTCCCACTCGAAACCTTATTCTTGTTTTTGTTTTGGGACCTTCCTCGTACAGATAAGGCATCTCCATTCTGGCCCTCCATATTTCTCTGTCTCATTTCCTCCGACAGCAAGGCTGAGACAATGTCATCAAAATTCAAGGTAGTTGTATTGCTACCTATTGCAATAACTAGACTATCCCACGAGTCTGGTAGAGAACACAACAAACTGATGCACTTATCTTCATATGAGATTTTAATATCAACAGATGACAGCTGACTTACCACAGTATTGAAGGCGTTCAGATGCTCTGTCACCGAGTCTCCATCCTTCATCCTCAGGTTATACAGCTTTTTCCGCAGGAACAACTTATTCACCAGAGACTTAGATTGGTACAAAGTCCCAAGTTTTTCCCACAAATTCTTCGCCGTAGCTTCCCCAGATACATTCAACAATATTGAATCTGAGACACACAACCGTATTGTGCTCTTAGCCTTCCAATCCAGTTTCTTTCAGTCTTCATCTGACATTGTCGTTGGTTTAGTACCTGGATCTATTGCGATCCACTGATCTTTATCCACCAGCAGATCCTCCAACTTGAGATTCCACAAATCAAAACTCTGACCATTAAATTTCTCGATCTCTATCTTTCCACCGCTCGCCATATTCTTTCACCACAAGAATTGATCCCGCAGATCTCCCACTGAATAGGGTCTACCTCAGGCCCGAGAAAAAAGCCCTCAGCAGCAAAGGCGTCCCCTTGAAGCCGAAACAGCTCTGATCCAAAATGTAGGTTTTAACCCTGAACAGAAAATAAACAATAGCGAGAGCATAAAACATAAAACAGATAAACACAGAGTTTGCCCCTGAATCCCAAATCGGGACGACCAGCTTGATTTTTCATTATATTCCTTTTAGTGTTACAACACATATATATACATGCCGAAGCATAAATAAACCCCAATCCATTAACCTTGGATTAGAACATAACCGTAGTTCCCTTGACTGGATCTACAAAACATCAGGGGCCGAAAACCATCGTACCCCAAAACCATGTGCAAACTCATGCACAAAACATGGGTGGGTCCGCCTATGAGTGGGTCCGCACACCAAAAAAAAATTCGCTGGGGCGCTGCCCTGGACCCCAACAGTGGGGGTTGCCTCACCCCTTGTGACCCCCCTGTTGCGCCCAGTGCAACATACAACGCATGGGGCTAGTCGTGGAAAAAATATAACACATACCCAACATATTCACATCTTCCTTATATGTGTAGCTTCTGTATATGTGAAATTTCCATATATGTGCATATACGAAAGCTACGCATATACAACTTCATACAGAAATTGTGCAAAACTTCAGTCATTGTATAGGCATAACTTCCATATATGCGCATCTTTTGTATATGTGTATATATTTTTTATATGCACAAAAAAAGATGCGTATATATAGAAGTTGCGCATATACAGAAATTGTGCATATACAAAAATTGCGCATATATAGAGGTTGAAGTTACACATAAATTATGTATATTCACATCTTCCATATATGCGCAGATTCTATATATGTGCATCTACCTTATATTCTCAACTTCCATATATGCGCATATACGAAAGCTACACAAATACAACTTTTTCTATAGCTACGATATATTCACATTTATAGAAGTTGCACATATACGATAGATGCACATATACATAACCTGTGTATATATGGAAGATTTGCATATACATAATTTATGTGCAACTTCAACCATCGTATATGTGCAATTTTCGTATATGCACAATTTCTATATATGTGCAACTTTCGTATATGTGCATATACGGAAGATACACGAATATATAGAAGATTCACATATATCGAAGTTGTCCCAATACAAAGTGTGAATTTTTGCACAAATTTCATTTGAAGTTGTATATGCATATCTTTCATATATGCACATATATGGAAGTTGTGCATATACGGTAGATTCAAATATACATAAGCTACACATAAATGTAAGATGTGTAGATACATAATTTATGCGCAACTTTAGCCACTGTATAAGCGCAACCTCCGTATATGTGCGGCCTCCGTATATATGTAATTTCCGCATATGCGCAATTTCTGTATATGGACAACTTTCGTATATGCTCATATATGTTTGCAAAAATATGAAAGCTATGTGAAAATTCCACATATGCCCATATTTGTTTACAATAATATGAAATATATTCACATATAAGGAAGATGTGTCTATACAAAGGCTGAAGTTTTTCACAACTTCCTTATATATGCATATATTCTGTATATGCACACATCTTCCGTATAATATGTGCAACTTTTGTATATGCACATATCTTCTGTGTATGGGCATGTAAAGCTGAAGAGAGAGAGGGAACAATGGGATAGATTGTGGAGGAAGTATACAAAAAACTTTTGGGTGTCCTAATGGAGCACTCCTACAAAGGAGGAGATGTTACAGATCGACAAAAAAATATAGGGGATGAAGACCAAAGTCAAGGCATTGTAGTTCCAAATGAATCCCACTACCATATTGTAGGAACTGGAGATATGAGAAAAGGTATAGATAACCTCTGAGTCTTTTGAAAATGTATAGGAGATTTAACATGGATGCACCATGTTATACAAAGCCAACATAGATATTTGGATACAACATATTTCCAAGCTTAAGGAAATCAATACCATGATTCAAATTGCGGACAAAAAAAGAAAGTCTATACATGGTAGTTTCATCACTCTACTAGCACTATAATGTTGAGCTGCAATGGTAGAAAATGTAGTGTTGGGCAGGAAAATTATCTAATAGAGAATAGAAGAGTAGTAGTCTTCTCATAAAATTGTACTATTTTAGGATGAAGAAATGGAATCACTGATGACATTGCTGCAAAACTAACCACAAAATTCACCAAGTAATTATAGACAACTAACAATAGTCTTGGCTCTTCTTCTGCCTATCAAAGTTACAAAAACCATTATTAGTCAGGTAGACGAAGAAAAGATCACCACGCTGACATCCAGACAAACATTTGAGCATTTTTTGAAGAAAAATATAGAGGTCCGCCCTTTGCTTGGCATAGAAACATGCTAGAGTGCCTTGGAGGCGAGCCACAAATAGTTTTGGGGGCTTGTTGGGTAGGGTTTTTATTTTTAGGATTTAATATTTTTCCTATATATGGTATTTTAGGTGACTATTTTGGTTTGGAAATTCATACATATAAAATGTAAGAAATATTGAATAAAAAACATGTAATTTACTATTAAAATTGGTAATTTTTTTGTCGAATATCATCCATTTAATCATATATGTGTAAAAAATAGGCGAATTTTTAACCAAATTGGCAAATATGTTTTTTAGAAAATGTCCGAAAAGTAGCACATTTGCGAAATTTCACCCCTAAAATAATCCCTACTATTAGGGCTAAGAGAGAATGGGGAAAATTTTGAAATTTTGGCTAAGTATGGAGAAACCATGTGGTAAGGAGAAGAAAGGGAATAGTGTGTGTAGCAGAGGCTAGTGGACATTACATGCAACATAGAAGTAGGCAAGCATATTGCGCAGATGTCTGATAGATGGTGAAAATTTGCGAGAAAAGCAACAAAGACCAATACGTAATAGAGAGATGCGACTATCGACATCACACCCTCTATCAATATGGGCCAGTTAGTTATGGTCATGTGGTTGGTTTCCATTCAACATGTCATGGATAACCAAGTGGTTGCGGTTTGGAATGAGAGTGAACAACTCATTAGGGTGAGTTGGATAAGTTGTTGAGAAATTAGGGTGTTTAATTCAATTTCTCTTCTTGATAACTACCTATGAACTTGCTATGATTATTTTACTTATATCTTATCTTTGTTAGCTTATTATGTATTTCATCAATTCAATTACCAAAGCACAAGAGACACAAAGTTTAGGATCTTCAAGCCAGGGCTAGAACCTCTCCCTCTTGGAGAGGAAAACCCAAACGTAATTATTCTTATAGATGTTTAATTGATGAGTACCAAGACCATGACTCAAACCCTTGACTTCAGTATGCCTTCAATACCTTATCACTTCTCTTCTAGGCTCCTTATGTCGATCTTCCCTTTTGTGCATTGTTTTATACTAGCCCTAGGGAAGCTCAATCCCTAGACTATGATTCCTTTCTTTGGTTACCTAGTCATTGTTCCTCGGCCTACCTTTCTTCGCATTCTAGACAGAAAGCTCCTTTATGCTGCAACTCTTCTTTCCGCTATAGATCAAGGCTTATATAACCTTACCTTTCTACTACAGTAACCCTTGAGATGAGTGAGGTATAGGATAGACTCAATCCTGAGATTATTTTCCTCCTTTTCTTTGTTGAGCACTCTTCTTTTTATGCATTGAGGTTTGGATCTGAGTTACTAACTTAGACCGAGATGGCTTGTCTCTTCTCCTTTGTTGAGAGATGACTTTTCTTCGCACTAACTTCAGATTCAGTTTCGAATAGTAAATCCTTCACTGAGATAAGTAGACCCAAGGCTGAATTGTATTATCCCTTCCTCTTCACTGAATGATCCTTGCTTTCACACCCAAAATCAGACCTTGATCTCACACTACAATCTCAGAATCTGACCAATATGATACGAAACTTCTCTTCGCACCAAAATTCAGTCCCTAACCTCTCACTTAGTTTCAGACTTGATAAAAACTATTAGTTATAATGTGAGGCCATATACCTCTGATATATAGAGGTGGTTTTACTATCCTATGCTGACATGATCTCTTGAGAGTGAGTCGATTTCAAGAATGGAGGATCTTCAATATGTATTGGGCTGACTTTGTGGAGCATCTTGACAAGGTCTTAAGGCATACATTTACATGACTAACTTGTCTTTACAAGTGTAACAACATTTCATACACATGACTGAAAAATCCCTAAAGACATCAAGAAGGATTATTCGACCTGTAATAAAATCTTCTTTCTCATGAAACCCATGAAGCAAGCATTAAAATAAATACATTTTATTATCTTTTTCTTCTTCGTTACATAAATTCATAAGAACAAGTCATTATGAAGTTCGAACCTAGTTACACTTTTCAACATAGGTTACTTGGCAGAAGATTCCCAGGAGTGTGACGCTAGATATTGGGTTATACAAAGAGTTGTTACCCACTTCTATATGATTATGTTGTTAGTTGTATGATTTTTCTTTGGATACTTTTTTTTCAACTTAATGTTATTGTTATTAATGTTTTTTTCCTATGATACCTTTCTTAATACCTACTCTAGTAATTGTATTAACTTGGTTTTCTAGATAATATAACATGAATGATGATGATTGGATTTCTCCTTTACAGGTGTATGATACTTCTTTGTAATTTGTCTTATTGATATTTGTTGTTAATATGAAGTATTCAAAGATTCTGTAGCAATTTTTCATGGTTATGTTGGATATTTATTTCATACAATTGGCTGGATAAATGAAAGAATTAATGAGTCTTCGTAGATGTTTTGGTCAATATCTTGGTTTGATAGTTTATAGTTGAGGCATAATGTCAATAAAAATTTCAATGTATGAATGAGCCTATGTTCCTCTATGGTGGGACATAGTAATTTTTATGCTAGTATATTGAACCTATGTAAAATGGTTACTTCATTGAATATGTAATGTGTTTACACTTGATCAATTTGAATCATATTTTATTGGGAATGTTTCAACACGTGCAACATATGAAATTTTGCATTTTTTCTTCTTAAATGGATATATCTACAACATATGATGAATATCATAGTTTGAGGTGGGTTATTTCAAATCAAAGTCATATATTTTTCTCTTGTTCCCCTGCATAACCTTCAAAGGTTTTGCAAACCCATTAACATACCTTCAAAGAGACCTCACTTTCTTGTAGGTGTTGAAAAATGCCATTGTCTAAACTCTGAACCCTACATCACCCGTGTGCGGAAACAATAGTTGTAATAGATAAGATGAAGAAATGGGTAGACAAAAATAGTAGAGATGTAGAGTTATGTGCATTTCATATGGTCTACATAGATATTTTGAGTGAGCTAAGGAAGACAAACCAAACCGGGTGGGGTCGGGTAGAGGACACCTAAATAGGGTGGTAATTCGAGTGCTGGGATTTTTGGCTTATGTTTTTTGGTTTTTGCATTGCATTTTTATGAGGAAAAATCCATTCTCTCAAGTCATTGAAAACTTGTGATTTTATATAAATAGAATGTTAGAGGACCCTTCCCATATATGATTTGTGTGCATATATATGAATTATGTAGTTGGTTTATTGCTACAAATTAAATCATGCTATGTGGTAGATGTGACCATATGATTAATGTTATGTATTGTTGATTTTTCAATATAATAATATATAAGTTAACAAGAGTAATACATTGTGAGGCATAGTTTAGGTGGACTAACATTGTGTTACATTAGGCAGTTGTGAAACATGTTAGTGTTGCACACTCAAGGGAGCACAATTCACTAAGCACCCATATAACCGTTTCAAGCCCCTGGGTTATGACACTAATAAAATTAAAAATATAGAGAAATCCAAATACCATGTATTTATTGAACTATAATATGCTACAATCTCCCACATGTAACCTTTCCTCCTATACCTATTATATCCCTCTTCTTGCATGTGAAACATAAATGATACCAAAGAAGTGAACCCACTCCCCTTCTTTCAATCTTGAATATAATGCAAAGAGTTATTGTTAGGTTTAGAATTTATTATTCTCCCTAGAAACCTTTCGAAACAGACACAATTCCAATATGTGGTTTGACATGGTGTTGAGATGGATAGACAATAAATTTATTGTGAAATAAATTTCATATACATTTAATTAACACCCCTAAAAATATCATAACATAATACTTCATGCTACATTGTAAATTACATAAAATATAATCAAAACAATATCAAAGTCATCACTTTCACCCTAATTTCCAACATTAATCTGCACTACAATGTAACATATTATGTCAAGAAAACAAAAGACGGTTACCTTATGAATCGCATGTCGAAAAAAACTAAACAACAACATCAAATATTCTTAAATGTGTTGTAAATATATTATTATGTTTGTTGTTTTGTTAGTTTTGTTAATCATCTCTCATGTTGTCCACTATTATTTTAGCGTTAAACAATCCAACTTACAATATTTAATATTGCATTAATAAATATTTGTTTTTCAATATTATTAAGAAATATAATTTTCAAACATTTGATGGAATAACTTGAAGGTCTTATTGCAACCTTTACACAATATAATGTCAAATGGATAACTAGCTCATGTATTTTATGCCATAATTTATGCATATTGTTGCAATATTCATGCATGGATTTTAGATATTTGTGTAGGGATTTCTTAAACTTTATATGAGAATCATCCAAAAATAAAATAAAAATGTAGTATAACTAATAGCCATAATCCAACAATACAATTTAAAAAAAAATTGTGATTTTTTGTTTTTAAAAATGCACTTTTGAATACATAAATAGAGTCAACCCGTGAAAAACCTAGAGGGAACTTCAATTTTTCAAATTAAATAACCTAAATTATGATTCTTATAAATCTTTACCAAATTTTGGACAAAATTGACCAAAAAAATTGTTGAGAGTAGGTTATTCTATCTATTAGTTACACTAAATGAAAATAGCTCATACTTAAATAACATATCCACTATCAATTAATTCTTTGCATAAAAATTGGATAGGAATAAGATGCAAATAAATATAATTACTAGGAGTTACTTCCAACGTAGTACTTATGTAGGAGAAAAACTATCAATGCTTAGAATTACTAGTGGTTAGTACCCACTAAAATTTATGAGCAAGAAATTATTTTTTCTTATTGATCACTATTAATTTATCATTGACCAATGTAGCCTATAATTTTCTATGCAAATTATCCCATAGAATAATTTCTAACTCAATTGCTATGGATTAAGTTGCCCTACATTACTCATTATGGTGCAAACATATCTATTTTAGAATAAGGCTTCAAGAATTTTAATTTAATTATCAATAATTATTAGATGATGGTAGGAATTTAACCTCCATAGAATATTCTAGAATACTCTCATTGGTTATAGAAATCAAAGATTTTTTTTGTTAGAAGAAAAAAACTAACTAATGCATAGTAGTTATATCTTTTTTCCATTCTAATTAAATTATATATTTAAGAAAAAAAAAACATGACCAATTTTTATATGAAATGAGTTATTGTTTTTCTAGGTATGTGGTATTGACCTTGTTATTGTAACAAATTTTATTTATAGATCATAGTTAAAAATAGCTTTTTTTTAACTATATATATATATATATATATATATATATATATATATATATATATATATATATATATATATTAATTATTTTTATCATTAATAATAATTATTGCTATTTTAAACAAAGTTATAAATTAGTTAACTGGTATGATTCTTTTTTAATTATACTAATTTGATATATTTGATGAAGCAAGTTGTTTTAAGTGCGACTTTTTGAAAAAAATTCAGCTTTATTTTATGATCTATTTTGTCTAGAATCTGCACAAATTCATTGAAATGGCAAGTTTGATGGGTGAACTCCCGTCAATCAAAATGCCCCAGGGGTTTTTCATGGTGTTGAATCCATATATACAATCAAAAAACCAGTTTAAAAGACAACACCATGATGAAGTAAGCCTTTTTCTGTTTAGTATGGACTCATGCATATCAATATTTACTAGTAATTTAATTTATATGGCTACCCTAATTATTTAAGAGACCAAGTTCTATATACACAAGCTACTTTAAATATTTTTTTTCCAATTTTAATAAAACAATTAAAAATTTTATAATTTTATTTTCCCATTACTTCTCAATTTATTAAACTAAAAAAATAACCATAAAATATTATGTACTTATAAAAATATTATAAAAGCACAAATCATAACATAGACATTTCTAGTTGACACTTTTTTTACTCAATTTTTTTATCCTTTTAATTATACCATTTTGAAATCATTTTAATTTACATATTTTAATTATTTTTTGTTTGTTAATTTGTGTGTTTTTTTTTCTAAATCATTTTAATTTACATATTTTAATTATTTTTTGTTTGTTAATTTGTGTGTTTTTTTTTCTAAATAAGTTTAATTCTATTGTATGGTACAAAAGAAATACATATCAAGAAGTTCCCACCGAAACTGCAATACTAGCCAATTCCGACGGGAAGAATGTTCAAAGTAGCAAATTAGTTTGCAGATTATTGACAAGTTGAATCACGTGTTTGAAATTAGTCTGCAATACAGGCCAGTCTTATAACGTGTTTGAAATTAGTCTGCAATACAGGCCAGTCTTATAACGTGTTTGAAATTAGTCTGCAATACATAGACAAGTCTTATAACGTGTTTGCAATACGAATTAGCCTTTTCGTTTTCCACACCTACTAAAAGCCATGGGATAATAATTTCCCATGAGTTGGTGACAATTTTTCATATATTTATATATATCCTTAATAATTTCCCATGAGTTGGTGACAATTTTTCATATATTTATATATCCTTATTCCTCTACTTTGCTCACTGAAGCTTGAGGGTTTGAATCTCATAGAATCCCAATGGATATGGGACTGTTAATGTTGTATTTTGTTGTGGGCATCTCCTCCATTATTATACACTATATCCTGGGAGTGTGGAGGAGAAAATACTGTCGGCTTCCTCCTGGTCCTCCGGGATGGCCTATTGTAGGAAATCTATTACAGTTGAGTAATAAGCCAAACGAATCTCTGTTCCGCCTTGCTACCAAGTACGGCCCTCTCATGTCTCTCTCGCTCGGGATGCAAACCACAGTGGTGGCCTCCTTTCCCGCTATGGCAAAGGAGGTTCTCAAAACCCATGACCAACTCCTTGCTGGGCGGACTGTGGCGCAATCACTCAAGTCCGTTTCCCACGAGAAGTCCTCAATAGTTTGGGCTCAATATGGATCTCACTGGCGTATGCTCAGGCGTATATCCAATATGGAGCTCTTCTCTGTCAAGAGGCTAGAAGCCCTGCAACACCTAAGAAGAGATCAAGTAAATCGAACGATTCATGATATATATGGGGATGCTCTGCAGGGAAAGTGTGTAGATATTGGACACATTGTCTTCCAGTCAGCGGTCAATCTGTTAGGCAACATGGCCTTTGGTAAAGGCGGCTTCGATCTCCACTCTCAGGCTGTTGAAGAGTTGAAGGACATTGGCACCAAATTGATGGAACTCTGTGGAATTCCCAATATAGCGGACTTTTTTCCCTTTCTTCAGTTCTTGGATCCCCAGGGGATATCGCGTGACGCGAAATTCTATATGGCGAAGAAATACGCGATTATTGATAAATTCATAGAGGATCGCGTGGCCACTAGAGGCAAAAGCAGCCACATACGTGATGATAGTGAGAAGGATCTCTTGGACGTTCTACTCGACATGAGAAGTGATGGATTTACTCTCACTGATACCAGGGGCTACTTAACTGTAAGCCTTTCTTTATGTGCTTAATTTAATTTGATGGTGGATTTTAGAAATATTCAAAATTGAACTTAATTTGATTGTGGATTTTTTTGTAATATTTCAGATCAAGTTCAAAAAAAATTTAGTCCCTCTTCTCTTCAATTGACCCGCTTACTCCTGACTTTCTTTTGAAGTTAATGTGTTTCGGATAGAGCCAAATTTAATACAAATTTAATGTCTGTTTAGTACAAATTTTGTTGTTGCAGGACATATTTGCGGCGGGAAGCGACACAACAACAACGACAATAGAGTGGGCAATGGCAGAACTGATTCGCAATCCTGAGATAATGAAAGGAGCTCAAAAGGAATTGGACGAACTGATAAGTTTGGACTCACACTTAAGAAGGCAGTGCCCCTGTTTGTAATTCCTACGCCACGCCTTCCCTCTGATATGTATATAAGTTTCAGAGCCAATAAGATCTGTTAGCTCACAGTTCCCATGCTTGGCATACAGGAGGGCCAGTCATATAAGTTTTAATGTCATGTAATAGTTTTCTGTAATGTTTGTTATGCAAGTGGCTTTTCTAGTATTTTTAAAGTGAGTAAAGTGAGTTGATGGTATAATTTGGTTTTCGTTATCTGTTTCTAATCCATAGGGTTGAGGGTTGACGTAGAGTATATGTGAATTTTATTTTTATATAAAATAAACTATTTATTTGGGTGTAAAGGTCTATTTATGGAATATAATATTAGAAAGATCACTTTTTCATAAATAGAATTTATTATTAAATATATGGGGATATTGTATACCAAACTTTCTAATGCAAATGTCATAATGCAAATCTATTTCTTATTGCGGTGAATATTTCTTGGTGTCGTTGTGCAGAGATTTTATCAGTCGAGCGGAGCAACTTCCTCAGGTCGCCCCTCTGCCTTTTCCTGAATACAGCTGGAGTTGTAAAAGCTGATATATGTTTTTCGGGCGGATTTTCTAAGAGAGCTGAACTCGCCAATTTGGAAGTCGTGGGATCTTGCCATGCGGTGAAAAAATGATTTGATGGAGGAAGAAAATCAAAAGATTTTTTAATTATAAAATTATAAAATATATATATTAATTTCAATTTAATTTGATTAATTTTTAAATTAAATTACTATTATTAAATATTAAATTATAATATTTATTTATTTATAATTTTTTTATAGTAAAATATATAATACAATAATTATATTGAAAGACGTTTTCTCTACAAGTATGTAGTGAGCACACACTGTGCACACCGGTCAATAAAAACTTTTTATTTTTGTCGTCTTCGCTACAATTAGAAACTAACACTTGCATGTGGAAATTATCATCGAGTTGAATGATCTGATTTCTTCGGTTGCTTTCTCCAAGCGACTTGTTTTATTGCGTACAAGACCTCTGCCACCGAAAAATATTGCTGCATATGAAAAACGATGGTCCAATTACATCGACATCACTGAATAATAGTTAGCACAAAATCATATTTCTCTTGTTCACTTACGATCCCCAAATGTTGACACAATGAATCGACAGTGGCAACTCACGAAAAGGGAATTTTACAGCTGTTGTGAACGTGACACAATGAGTCCATAGTGGCAACTCACTAACAAGAAATTGTTGGAATTTCTGATAATTCCTTAACAACAATGAGAAACAAAGTGTTATCTGTAAACATAGAGAGAAAAATAAAACAAACTTGCACAGAGATGGAGCAAAAACTACATTTCATTAAAAAACTGGACTGTTACAAAATAAAACCTTTCCTCAGAACTACTATTCTGGATTCTTAAACAAAATGATGCTCCTTTGGCTTACACAGTCTTCTAACTTAGCACTCTACTCTTTCTTTCTCTTGGCATACACTGCTACTCACACAACTTACACGACTGCTCTCAGCATACACTTTTACACAATCTCGACCTTCTACGCTCTCTACACTACATTACATAACAGTTTATATATATGTTGTAAACATATATGTTTACAACATATATGAAATAAACCTAAGTTCAAACTTTATTGAATAAAACTTATCATGACGCGTTGTAAAACTATATTAAAACATTAAAACATTAAACCATAGTTTAAAACCTTATAAAATCTTTTCGCAAATATTTTAATATGTCAGGCGACGGGCTTTATCGCATCGATTAGCCCGCTGTCAGACTATGCACAAAAGATTTGCGATAAGCCACTATTGGCCAATGGTGGATGAGCTGGTGAAGGTGGGCCATCTCTTATTGCATGATCACGGAGAGGCGAAGACGTATGCAACACATGGTGCAATACGAATTTGATTGGCCAAGGGTTTTGATGTGGCATAGTGGTGGGCTATGTTTATCGCGCCGATTTGAGGATGGTGACATAGGCTTCAACCTTTGTAATAGGTGCATGATTGGCTGCGGGATAGGTGACATGGAACCCTAGGGCCCATAGAACTTGTGTGGATAGTTTGAATACAAAAACAAATGCGCGAGAGCACAGGCGATTGGTGGAGCGTAATGGTGCAAGGGTGCAGAGGTTTAAATGGAAGAGGTAACGTGGTCAAACCACGGTTTTTGTATCAGAAAAAGGGCTACGACCTTTGAACAAAAATTGGTTTTTGTAGGGGTATTTAAACAAGGATTCAAAGCACGGTTGTGTGTACAAACAAACAATAAATCGTTGTTGCTTATGTCCTTTATCATTCAAATAAAAAATGAAGTTTTGTCCTCTTTTTTCAGTCTTGCAATTGGGAGTAAATTCCAACATCCCCCCCCCCCCCCAATCATAACTGTTGTTTTCATGCAATCCCAGACATTTCCTGAGATAGTTAAAACTTTTTTTCCCTAATGGTTTTGTCAAAATATCAGCAAACTGCTCTTCTATTCTGCAATACTTCAGAACAATTTCTCTATTGTTCACTAATTCTTTGATGTAGTGATACTCTGCATCAATGTGTTTTGTTCTTTTATGAAACACCGAATTCTTGGATAAAGCTATTGTTGAGCTATTATCACAATAGACTGTTGTCCCTTTTACATGTTCATGACACAAATTTCTTAACATTCTCCTCATCCATAATGCTTGACATGTTGCTGCTGTAGCTGCCACATACTCTGTCTCTGCTATTGATAAAGCCACAATTGGTTGTTTCTTAGAAGCCCATGAGATGGCTCCTGATCCCAATGAAAAATATATGCAGAGGTGCTTTTCCTGTCATCTATACTTCCAGCCCAATCACTGTCAGTATATCCAATTAATTCAAAATTATCTAAAGGAGTTAATAAAATACCATACCTCTTTGTTCCTTTCACATACCTCAAAATTATTTTTGATGCTTGCCAATGTGCCTCCTTTGGCCTTTCCATAAATCTGGAAATTAAACTTACAACATGCATAATATCCAGTCTAGTTGCAGTCAAATACATGAGGCTATCAAATATGCTCTTATATAAACTTGGATCAAAATCCTTGCTGCTGTCTTCTTTGCTTAATTTCAATCCCATCACTGTAGGGGTAATTGTTGCCTTGCAATCATGCATGTTAAATCTTTCCAAAACTTCTTTCACATATTTTGCTTGAGAAATAAAAATTTTGTTTTCATTTTTCTCTAATTCTATTCCTAAGAAGTATCTCAGCAATCTTATATCAGTCATTTCAAATTCTTCTTTCATGATTGTTTTAAAATTTTCAATAAGGTAAGCATCATTACATATGAATATCGCATCATCAACATACAAAACAACAATGAGTATCTTACCATCCTTTTCTTTGATGCATAATGTGGGTTCTCCTTCACATTTTTCAAACCCATTTTCCAGTAGATAGGCATCTATCCTAATGTACCATGCTCTTGGTGTTTGTTTCAACCCATACAGAGCTTTCTTCAATTTACATACTTTTTGCTCTTGGGCTTCTTTCTCATATCCCAGAGGTTGTTCAACATATACCTCTTCCATCAATACTCCATTCAGGAATGTTGATTTCACATCCATTTGGTAAACATTCCACTTATGTGGTGCTGCTATGGACAATGTTGCTCTTATTGTTTCCATTCTTGCAATGTAATATTCCCAAATTGGAAAAGCAGGAATATAGTGCAAAATTTTGGAACAATATTGTAGATCATCATTTATAAAGCAAGAGGCCAATACGGAGACCTTTCATATGTTTTCACAGCAGCAAAATGTACATAAGAAATGGGCCATAAGATGCATAGCAAGAAATACAAGCCTCCTGTTATAGCCTAAATCTACCTCAGGCTGAGAAAGGCAGAATCTAGGGTAACATCAAACCATGCTTAACCTGGTAGCTAGCCCTACCAGATCGGAAGAGGGCTCTCTCCTGGTCAATCTCAACAAAAAATTATCAGTGAGGCTTGAGATGACTTGAATGAAGACTGATTTTAGGCTAGGTATATATGAAAAAGAGTTTGATTTAATTTTCAAGGGTGTTTTGTTGGATCAAAGGGAAAGGCAGATTTTGGGTCTGGGAAATGAGCAGTTTTGTAGGGATCTGAATGGGGAAAGGTAGGGACTTGATTTGACACTTTCAATTTGAAGGAAATGGAGAGTTTGAGAAAGGTGAAGAGCTTAAGAGGGCAAGAAACCTTCAAGGATCCTCTCCAAACAGTTGAAAACATAGAAAATTAAACAAACTCTAGGTAGAGCACTGCAAATCCTAATGAATTCTACCTTTATCCTTGTTTGTTTAACTTAAGAAGAAATAAGAAGGAAAATGGTATACATGAAACAACAATAGACTTACATTTATTGAGAGAAACACATTATCAAACCAAAATACCACAAGAATCCCATGGAGTGCTGCAAACCCTGGTCTATTTCCTTACCAAACTGCATAGATGAATGTACAATGATGCTCAAAGCATTCCCAAAAGTCCAACCATGCTAATGACTGAAAAAACACAAGATATAGACAAACAACCACTCATCCTAGCTTCTAGAGGTCGAGCTCATGAGTTTAGGAGCTGTTCCAACAAAATCTAAACTGAGAACTAGAAAGTGGGCAGTGGAACAACTTGCCTCTATAAACTAGGAAACTGATTCATTCAGTTGCAATTCACCTTTTGATGGATGAATCAACTTCCATGAGTGAAAATTTAATAAAATTACATCAAGATCCATCAAATTACATCAAATTACATCATGATTTTGACATTTAGAAGTAAGTCAAACTGTCAAAACTAGGCGAAAAACAAAGTTACTCAGTCAAAAATAAGCAAAATCCTCCAATGCGCCACGTCTGATTCCTCTATGCGTCGTGCCAGTTTGCAGCTGATTTTGGAGGCCTTCTTGGTGTTCAAATTTGCTCCAAGTGGGCTTTTTGGAAAGGTTTGCCTGTCTACTTTCCAACAAAAGTGGAATTTCTGAATTTGGTCTTCATTTGCCCCTCCAAAACTGAGTTCTCCCAACACTGCTTCCTTTGTGCCAAAAAAGGGGCAGAAAGGTCATTTTTGGGGTGTTTTTGACCCTTATGGAAGCCCAAAACCTGTCAACATTTATTGTACATAGGTAGGCATGCATATTTTTCCATGAAAAATCCAAAAATGCTGAGGTTGCATCAAAAAGAGCCCCCAATCATAAGCACGCGCCAAGTGGCGCGACACATAGAGCTGAAAAGTCTGTTTTTAGGCCCAAAATTTTCAAAAATGCAAAAAGTGTCCCAAATTTTTTGAAATTTGAGCTAAGTGTCCTCCATTATGTGCTATGCTGGGCCAAGGAAGCCTCAGCCAAGATTTGAAGTCTATCATGCCTTTTTCGACGCTTTGAGACCTTCTTCAACTTGGCCTTAAAAATTTTGATTCTTGCTTTACAAACATGATTTCTCGCCCAATAATGATTGACCATGTGCCTCAACATGTCCTTTTCCTTGTTGGCCTTCTCCAACAGCTTTTCCAAATGAATATTTACCCTTTCAAGCCAAGTTTCACGATCAGCCTCAATCTCCTACTCAAGTGATGTCATCTCGGTTTTGCTCCTTTGGGCAGCTTGCCGGCTCTCGCGTATGTTTTGCAAATCTATGATGGTTTGCTGATCCTCTAACTGTTTGTTTCTCTGCTCAAGGTAGTTGATTATCCACTGGGCTCTTTGCAATTTGAGGGACAAAGTATCTATCTCCGCCTTTTTTTCTTGAATGATCTCCCTGAACTTTGAGCTTTGTGGGCCCAAATCAGTGTCATCATCCTGAATGTGGATGAAATCTGTCTCCTGCTCTCCTGAAGGCCCCTCATCATGTATTGGCCTCTTACCCTTGTCTTGTACCTGTACTGCTGATGAAGGATGCAAGACCCCTTCCACCCAGGGTGGAGATAATACTCGCTTGGCTGCTGCAAATAACCCTCTAGTGCCTCTCTGATAAGTGACAAACACCAGCACACTAACGGTCTGTGTCTCATGACCCTCATGCTGATATGAAGGTTCACCTGCCTCATGAAAAACTTTCGAAGGGACCTAAGGAGCTATGAAAAACTTATGAGAAATGAAATCCTCCCATGAAATATCCTGCAAACCAAGCTGATGCAAAACCACAATTTTGATGAGTGCAAAATGATAGATACTGTTATACTGCTGCTCAGGAATTTTCCTTTGCACTAAGATGGTCATCTTCTCTATATTTCGACACATGAAGTAGGGGAGGTTCATCATTCTCACCCTGGTAAAGTGCATCAGAAATCTAATATGATAGGCATATAAGCGAGAAAACTAGCCCTCACAGCTAAAATATTTGATAATGAGCTTCATCAAAGGAGCATATGAATCTTTCAGGAACCGAAAGGGAAAAACTCTGCTGAGTTGTCTCAAAAAACCGGGCTTAATGTATGGTTCATAGTGTTCCCTGTCAACTTTTTGCCTTTTTTTCCATTGCTCTCCGACATTTGGAATACCGGTTGCTAGGGAGATAGACTCAGGTGTCAAAGTGAATGTCACACCTGCAAGAGTGACTTGGCCATTATGTAAATAGAGCACAAACAATCTAGCCAAATCATGATGGTATTGGACTCTAGAAACCATCTCACAAAACTGATAACAAGACTATTGTTGAAAACAAGTGATGGCAAGAGGGCAGGCATGCAGTTCAGCAAGTGAAGTAGGTTCCTCCCGTACATGTTTACCACTCTTATGAGGTCTCCTTGGTGCATGCAATTCAGTTGTAGAGTCACTGTCTCAGTCATAAGAGGAATCTATCTCCATGTTTGCCAAATTTTTGTGTTGTCTTAGATGAGTATGAGGAGTTTAGGTGTCTTTGGTTTTTGTTGCCAAATGTCTGAAAATATGTGAGGGACTATGGAGGGAGAGGGTAAGGGGACTGTTGGGAATATTGCCAATTGGGATTTGGGGAATTGAGGGGTTTTAGGGATAGTCTCTAGGCTTTGGGATAGTAATTGGGGTTTGGGAATCTTGTAGCTTAGGGTTTGGGATAATGAGAATTGGGATAGGAAATGAGTGAATTTAGGGATATGGGGAATAGAGAAATGGGCTGATGAAACTATAAAAATAGTGAAGGACTAAAGGATATGGAAGTGATGGCACAAATAACCAATGTATAAACCCTAGGCTATGATGTCTTGATCAAGGAAGTAGGGTTTTAAATTTTTTATTAAATCCTCATAAAAATCATAAGACACATGTTCATTGGCATTGGAGGGATTGCTTGACTTACTTTGGACCGGAGGAAGCTGAGCAAATTTGAAGTTTTGATGAAATTGTGGTAAAAAACAATTGGCAGCTCTACGCGCCGCGCCACTAACCCAATGCGCCGCGTCGGTTATTTGCGTTGTGCGCGTGTGTTTTTGCCACTGTGGAGGCCGACCCAATGCGTCGCGCCAGTCCAATGCGCCGCGCCACTGAAACTTGCACGATTTTGCTATGATTTTGCTCCTCCTTTTCAACACGACCCTTTCTTGCTCATTCTCTCTTCTTGGAATGCAAATGAGCCTTTGGAAACATGAAGATGACTTATATACCAAAGGTTTTTAATTTTCCACTTCTAAAACCCACTTTTGTAATGTTACCTTTGACACTTTTTTTTAAAACTCTGTTTTAAGCAGTTTGCTTCATTTTGCCTCTGACTAACTGAATGATTTGCTTCTTGTTTGCCTTACAGGGTTGCTGAAGTTCGACAAGGTGACCAGGGTTGCAGTTGAATTTATTTACACATGAGAGAACTTGAAATTACATTAAATTTATACATAAAAAGATACAATACTCTATTTTTTCTCAAAACAGAGTTTTGAGAAAAAATACATTTCTAGGCATATGATGATGAAATTTATTAGCACTGGAACTTTTTCAAACTCCTCATGTGCTTGCTGACCGCTGTTGGACATTTTGAAGACCTTATTGATGAAACCCTAGACCTAATGGGACTGAAACCCTAGACCTAATGGGACAAAAAGTAAGTGCAGATGATCTTGATGAAAGGAAATGGGCCAGCAGGTAAAGGACATGAGGGAAAATGTATAAAAGCCACTACTGTCAGATGATCCATGATCCTAATGGAATGCAGCTCACTGAGTGAGACACCTAATATGCAATTCAACAAGAGAAATTTGATCACTAGCGGAGGGATGAAGATACCGACACTAACACCTCCAATGAACAAAATCCCTCAATAAGAGTTGTTGCAATCATATAGAAAATCTAGAAGACCCTTACAACATTATTTTATTAGCTCTGATACAGAAAATGATTATACATCAGATCTAAAGCTTATATGTGCCTCAAAAGTTAGATCTATATCAGATCTAAGCACTATACAAGCTCCTCTATAGAACCCCTCAAAGGTTTTCAGCAAAACACCAAGTACAAGTTGTAGATCTGAGATCTAAGACTGCATATCTATTGAAAATTACAGATCTAGAAAGTTTGGTTGATCTGATATGATCAATAAAATAGCCTCCTCTAATATATCCTCAAAGTGAAAGGAAGATCCACTTCACTTGAAAATCAGCTCTCCAAATGGTGTGCAAAACCACCCTGCAACTCCTCCTGCAGAAATAACGCAGATTTGGAAGTAAACTGTGCTGTAGGGATCAAAATATGGTTGGCCTGATGCCAAGATCTAAAAATAATCTCAATGGCCTTCAATACTATCCTTCCAATAGAAAGGAACCCTCCTCCACTGAAAATGAGCAATGAAATGGCCTATATCTATAGATCTAATCACCACTTGCCGCATTCTGCAAAAACAACCAAACTCTCAACAGAATTTGTGCCGTAGTTGAAAGAAGAAGCTTGGCCTTAAGCTTGATAATGGAAAATGTAGTAAAAACTCTCCCAAGAGGCCTCTCAAGGAAAAAGGTGGGATTCCTGATCAAGAACACCCTGTGCTAAACAACACTCTATCTCAACTAAACAACAAGAGAAAGATATATGTCTAAACAAACCATATATTCAAAAATATAATATACATCAACATGATGAACAATGGCTGCCATCCTCTACCTTTTATAAGTTATGAGCTTGCAAACCCTAATCCCCATCCAAAAATATCACTACATTCACACAAAGCATCTCCATCTAAAACTGCATTGTTCCTCATTGATGACCACTCCTCCATGACAACGTTATTGATTTGGTCAAGTTTGACCCAGTCAAACTGATCCAACCCCTTTCACACCAAGGGTTCTTTAATTAAACTGCCAATATTTGTCTCTTTCATATTTGGCATTGATTTATTCATTATTAAGGATAATTATGGACCTATTTTTCCCTCTTATTCTTTAAACAAAGCAATAAAACAAAATTGAATATTCCAACTAACTCATGGCTAATTCAGAATATTACAGTCCTCCCTTCCCAAATGTTGCTTGTCCTCAAGCAACTGAGAAGGTGAGTGTTGCAACTCTTTCCTTCCTCCATTGGTGACACCAACATGTGGTAAGCTTCCCTCATAAGCTAAGTGTTCACCAATCCATCCCTCCATGAATTTCTCCTCCAAAGTTCTCATGAGATGAAAATAATCCATCCCATAAGGAGACAATACTTCAAATGAAACAAACATGGCTTGGCCAATGTCCTCCCTGAAACATGTAGCATAATGTACATGGATAATATCTCTCCCATAGGGCACATACATACCTCTCATCCTCTCTCCAAACATTCCCATAAAAAGTATAATTACATCATCCATGTATGGGATCAAAGCTAAGTACATACAAACAAAAATTTGTGCATATGGAGGTGGGTCATTGTCCCACATGTGGAACCAGTGCAATAAATCTCTTGACTACATCATATCATGATGTGGTAAGTGGTTTTCCCACCACTTACTTGCTGCCCAAGTCAACTCACCATGGCTGAAAGTGTGAGATATATTTGGTGCTTTAGGAGTGCACCCACAATGATACAAAATCTCTCTTTGATCTCCAAGGGAGTGGCCATGTTCAAAAAATTTTGTGGCCCAAAGTTGACCATGAATTTTATCTGGTATAGTGCTCCTCCTTAGAGCTATGTCTTGCATAAACATGGTAAAGGAATGCATAAAAACATTATTTACATGAGCATGTTCTTCACCAAAGTTCCTCCTTAAACAAATGGAGTGGTGCATAGATTTATCTCCTCTCTCAAAAGAAAAAAGAGGTGGTTGAATTAACTCCTTTATAAAGTTATGTTGTTGTCCCAACTCCACATGGTTCATGCATCTTTGAAAATGCTGATATAGTTCTCCTTCAAAGCCCTTCCAAGTGTAGCTTCTCATTATAATGTTGTAGAATCTCATGGAATATGTGTGGCTGAAAAAGAACTCTTCATAAGCCCTTTGTAGCAACTTCTCCTTGAGCTTGGAGGCTCTAGATAAGAAGATCCTACCATGATAATAGATGAATCCTTCTTGGACTGAATATCCCTCTTCATGCAGATGGTCATGAAGTATCATGCATGTATAAAGATCCTTGGAATAATCCACCAATAGTTGGGATTTCCAATATGGATCAATCTCCCATAGTGACAGCGTTGATGATATATCATAAAGAATGTATGTCATATGGTTGTTCTCCTCCTTGACATCTCCCATGTCAAAGGTACATGTTGGAAGGTTGCTATCCCCTCCTTGCTGCCCTTCTTGCATATGCACATGCTCAAGTAAAGATTAAGGTTTTTGAAAGTTAGTCTCCCATGGGAGGCTATCATCTATCCAATACCTCCTTAGTTTAATCACAACATGCATGTGTGTCTGCCATCTCCTATCATGTATGGAATATTTCTCTCTAAGCGAGATCATCTTCTGAGTCTCCATAGCCAAGGAATGGTCTCCTTGCCCCTTGATGGTGTCATCCTCCAATCTTGCATGATTTCCTCTTAGCGCAGTATGAGATGAGAGAGTGGATAATGGTGATAGTGGAAGAATATCTCCCTCCTTCTTGAGCTTACCCAAGACTCTCAATGTTGTATTTTGGTCTTCTAATGCCTCCATCCTTCTTGGATCTATGAATGGAGCATCAATATGTGAGACATATTTCACCAAATCTGGATCAGGTGGTTTCCCAGGTGGTTTACCACAAGATAATGATGTCTCATGGATCATCCTCATGTGCATAATAGGTGGGATCATCATACCCTGCTTCCACTATGCAAATCCATCTATGTTTCTTGTGTGGAAGTCTCATGATAGTTAGGTATCACTCTTAATGATGCAAGAGTGCCTCTAATTGGAGCAATTTCTCCATCCTCACCTCCAGGTGGTGGTGGATCATCTCTTGCTACTCCAGTGTTGTGACCCCTCTCTTTTTATTCTTCTTCTTCCTCCCCATCATCTCATAAGACCTCTATGTAATGTGCTTTTCCAACTGCACATCTATGTCCAGGTGCCCAAGCTTCTTGGAAATTTAAGCAAAGCTTCTTCCTCCTTAAATCTTTCCAGACATCATCATCAAGAGGTTTTTATATGAGATCTCCTTTGAAGGTGGAGCCTTTTCTTCTTTTCCCTTGGATGGAAAAGAGGGCTTATGCTGAAATGTTGCCTTTGCTTTTAGCAAGGCATCTTGAAGGTCTCTAGCCCTTTCAATGGCATCTTTTAGGGTAGTGGGCTTGGTAGAATTAAACAACCCATGAAGAGGTTCATATAACCCATCAATAAACATGTACACCCTTCTTGCTGCAGATAAATCAGGAACCATAACAGAAAGTATTCAAAATTCAGAGACGTAAGTTTTTGCATTACCTGATTGTTTTAGTTTTTCAAGCCCCATGACTGGTGCTTCTGGATCTCTTCTATCAAATCTTTCCACCAGCCTTCTAGTGAACTCTGAATATGCAGTTACATTGGCATGACCCAATGTAGACAAGCCAGGGAACCATCAGTCATGTGCTTCACCTTCAAGGTGCAGTGTTGCAATCTTAATGGCTTCCATTTCTGGAACCTTGTTCAACTGAAAGTAGATGTCAAGTTTTTCTACCCAATATTTGGCAGTACACTTGGATGACCCATCAAAATTGGGTAAAGATAATCTTCCCATATTGTGATGTCGATCATGATTCTGAATGAATCCACCACTTCTATGATGATGACTTGGTCTTCTATTGTCCTTTATTTGAAAAAACTCCTGAAAAATCAAGTGATATTTGAATCTCTGATTTTGAGATTCATACTCCAAAATATAGTCTTCAAGGGATTCTTGCTCCTGAAACCCTTCATTTCCCACAGCCAAAAATGTAGGCATGGTAAAGCGTTGGGAAACTTGTGGTTGATGCACTGGTTGATCATTCCAGTGATGAGACATGCCAGAGCCTTCTCCATGATGAAATCCTCTAGGGGATTCCTTGAATTTTTCCATTCTCGTCTCCTTGATCTCTCTAGCAATGTCTTGCATGGCTCTAAGAAGGATCTTAGGGAACTCCTCTTCATCTTCACCTCCAGATAAAGGGGTTTTACCCTTGTCTTCTTTGTCATTTGTATAATCAAATTTTCTCTGGCTTCTCCTTTGATACCTCCTCTCTCTATCAGTAAGAGGCTCTCCTTCTTCAGATGACATATTGGCTTTCAAGATGCACGGGCTGTGCCAAGATTATGCTATGATACCACTGTAATATTCCCAAATGGGAAACGTAGGAATATAGTGTAAAATGTTGGAACAATATTGCAGATCATCATTTATAAAGCAAAAGGCCAATATGGATACCTTTCATATGTTTTACAGGAACAAAATGTACATAAGAAATGGGCCATAAGATCCATAGCAAGAAATACAAGCCTCCAATGAAAAAAATTCCTCAATAAGAGGTGTTGTTATCATGTATAAAAGATGGAAGACCCTTACAACATTATTTTACTAGATCTGCTACAACAAATGATTATACATAAAATCTATAGCTAATATGTGCCTCAAAAGTTAGATCTATATCAGATCTATAGCTAATATGTGCACTATACAAGCTCCTCTATAGAACCCCTCAAGGTTTTTTAGCAAAACACCAAGTACAAGTTGTAGATGTGAGATCTAAGACTGCAGATCTACTGAAAATTATAGATCTGGAAAGTGTGGTTGATCTGATGTGATCAATAAAATAGTCTCTTCCAATAGATCCTCAAAGTGAAAGGCAGAGCCCCTTCACTTGAAAATCATCTCTCCAAATGGTGTGCCAAACCACCCTAAAACTCCTATAGAAATAACGCAGATCTGGAAGTAAACTGCATTGTAGGGATAAAAATATGGTTGGCCTGATGCCAAGATCTAAAAATACGCTCAATGGACTTCAATATTGTCCTCCCAATGGAAAGGAACCCTCCTCCACTGAAAATGAGCAATGAAATGGCATAGATCTATAGATCTAATCATCACTTACTACAACCTGCAAAAACAGCCAAACCCTCAACAGGATCTATGTTGTAGTTGAAAAAAGAAGCTTGGCCTTAAGCTTGATAGTGGACAATGTAGTACAAACTCTCCCAAGAGGACTCTTAAGGAAAGAGGTAGAATTCCTGATCAGGAACACCCTATGCTAAAAAACACTCTATCTCAGCTAAACAACAAGAGAAAGATATATGTCTAAACAGACCATATATTCAAAAATATAATATAAATCAACATGATGAAAAATGGTTGCCATCCTCTTCCTTTTATAAGTTATGAGCTTGCAAACCCCAAGCCCCATCCAAAAATATCACTACATTCACATAAAGAATCTCCATCTAAAACTCCATTTTCCATCATTGATGACCACTCCTCCATGACAACGTTGTTTATTTGGTCAAGGTTGACCCAGTCAAAGTGATCCAGCCCCTTTCACACCAAGGGTGATTTAATTAAGCTTCCAAGATTTGTCTCTTTCATATTTGGCATTGATTTATTCATTATTAAGGATAATTATGGACCTCCTTTGCCCTCTTATTCTTTAAACAAAGCAATAAAACAAAATTGAATATTCCAACTAGCTATGGCTAATTGGGAATATTACATGCAACTAGTGGAAAAGTTTCCTCATAATCTCTTCCTTGTTGCTGCTTGTAGCCTTTGACAAAAAGTCTGGCCTTGTGCCTTTCAATCTTACCTTCGTCATTACTTTTGATCTTATAGACCCATTTCACTCCAATCACTTCCTTATCTTTTGGGATATCAACTAATTCTCATGTCTTATTTTTCTCTATTGCATTTATCTCTTCATCCATAGCATCTATCCATTTCTTATCTTTTACATCTTCTTCAAAATGAATAGGATCTTCTACATGACAATGTAATGCAAATAAATATTTCATACCTTCTTCTTGCTCATAAATTTCATTCAGACTTTTGAATCTGATTCTTCTTTCACTGGCTGAACTTGTGATTGTAGAAGCACTTAAATCTACCCCTTGTGATGTGTTTGGAGAAGCATTGTCATCGCTTCTCAAGGGTGTTCTCATACCTGATTGTGGTGTCCCTTGCTGTCCCTATGTTGGTGGAGGTGATGCTGCTAATGAGGGATTTCTTTCAGCCATTTCTTTCTCATCTTCATCATGAGAGAAACAACTTTTTACATTCATTGTTTTCTCAATGCTTTCATCCCAAGCTTCTTCCTCAATGAAATACACATCTCTGCTTATCATAAACTTCTTGGTGGATGGGTTATACAATATATATTCCTTTGATTCTTCACTGTATCCAACAAATATTCACTTCTCCCCCTTACTGTCCAACTTCTTCCTTAGCTGATCTGGAATGTGTGCATAAGCCACACAACCAAATACTCTCATGTGGGTGACAAACTGTTTTAAGCCACTCCATGTGTCTTCCAGAACTCTGTTCATAACACTCTTTTTTGGGCATCTATTCAAAACATATGCTGCACAATGTACAGCTTCAACCCAATATTATTTTGGCAAATGTTTTGCCTTCAGCATGCTTCTTGCCATATCCATGATGGTTTTAT
This sequence comes from Pinus albicaulis, assembly GCA_034641835.2. Classification (NCBI taxonomy): domain Eukaryota; kingdom Viridiplantae; phylum Streptophyta; class Pinopsida; order Pinales; family Pinaceae; genus Pinus; species Pinus albicaulis. Next base: position 262,660,087 of record CM076583.1, read on the forward strand.
TTTTCCTTTCAGCAACTCCATTTTGTTATGGTGTATAACTTGTTGTAAATTGCTTGTGTATCTCATTTTCTCTGCAAAAATGCATAAATTCTTTGGATATATATTCTCCTCCTCTATCAGTTCTCAAAACTTTAATATGTTGGCCACTTTGATTCTCAAGAAGAGCTTTAAAGTTGTAGAACTTCTCAAACACTTCACTCTTCAACTTCAAGAAATATACCCATCTTTTTCTTGTGTAATCATCAATAAAAGTCAGCATATATTGGCTGCCTACTAATGATGGTGTTTGCATTGGTCCACAAAAATTAGAATGGACTATTTATAAGAGTTCCTTTTCCCGTATGCTCTTTCCTGATGGAAAGCTTTCTCTATGTTGTTTTCCCAAGATACAGCCTTCACATAGGCTGAATGGATTATCAATCAATGGTAAACCCTTTACCATTCCTTTTCTGTGCAACAAATTCAGACCTCCAAAGTTGATATTTCCAAATCTCAAATGCCATAACTAGTGTTCATCTTTTTCTTACCTTTGGAATTTCTCTTGTGTCACTACTTCCATTGCAGCTCCTTTCTTCAAATCTTCTCTCATTTTGAGAGGAAACATTATGTTTTTTTTATCATCTTCACTTGTGCAATCCTTTATTTTCTTGGTGGTATGTCCATGATGGTACATAAATCATCCTCAAAGAATACATTGTAGCCTTTTTGAATGAGTTGTCCAATGCTCAAAAGGTTGCACTTCATACCAGACACATAGTATAAATCTGATATGGTTTTCTTTTCTCCTTTCTTTGTTAGAACACTCACTCTACCTTTTCCCATGACAGAATTTATTGTTTGTCCCCAATGTTACTTCAGACTTTACATTTTCATCTAACATGGAAAACATTGGAATGTTTCCAGTCATATGGTTGCTGCATCATGAATCTAGAAACCATATATCTTCATTTTTCTCTTTAGCCATATTACATGCTAAAAATAAATTTTCTTGACTGAGATTCTCTTTAGTAAAATTAGCACTAAGTCTATTACCCATGTCACTCTGTTTCTTACTACATTCATTGTCATAGTGCCCATACTTCTTACAGTAATGACATCGGGCTTGGGATTTATCATACCTTTGTCCATGTGCTTGATTTTATCCACCTTGTTGGCTACTGCCTTGGCTTTGATTATGACTTTGATTGCTGCCCCTTCCACTAGTATTTACAGGGTTGTTCCTTCCTCTGTTTTGGCTTCTGCCTCTACCTTTTCCTTTGTAGTTTGATCTGTCTGGTCCTCTTCCTCTTCCAAAGGAAATTTGGGTCTTGAAGGCATGCTCCAAAGATGAGTTTGTTGTTCTGCTCAATATTTATTCATGTGTCATCAATGATGCATGAAGCTCATCAATAGTAAACATTGAGTGATATTTTGTCTCTTCAATGGTTGTTACTATCACATCAAATCTTGAGGGTAAGCTCCTCAATACTATTTCCACTATTCTTCTTTCTTCTATTGTCTCTCCATGAGATCTCATTTGGGTAATCAACCTAATAAAAAATGTGAAGAATGAATCTATTGTATCAGACTCTTTCATGCAAATGACTTCAAAATATATTCTCATTAATTGAAGCTTTGTTGTCTTTACCTTCTCCATTCCTTGATAGGCTGTCCGGAGGGTATCCCATGCAACCTTGGACTTCTTTGCTACTGCGATTCTTGGAAATATGCTTTCATGCACTGCCTAATAGAGATATAAGAGGGATTTTGAGTCCTTTCTATTACTCTTCATCAAATCTTTCTCTGCCTGTGTTAAGGCATTAAATTCTCGTTCATCTATTGGTTCTTCTAAACCATCTTCAACTAGCTCCCATAAATCTTGAGAGGAAAACCTGTTCTCATTGAGATTTCCAAATAGTCATAGTTCTTCCCATTGAACTATGGGAGTTGAGTATTTCCCATACTCGTGCTTGTGCGGGCTTCTGCCATTTCTAGCCTTACAGAACTATGCTAAAACTTGACTGTGATTCTTAAACAAGATTTCTCACTACTGAGAGATAAACTCTATCTCTAAAAGAATTCCTTTTATAGTTCTCTGGACTGTATTCTTTAAAACAAACAAAAAACTCTATTTTGGTAAATACCTGACTTGCTGAACCTTCACACTACTAGGGAAAACTTCAAAAATCTTCTACTTCCTTCAAATTATTCAGCAACTGCTGAGAGCCTAGACTAGCTCCGATACCATGTTGGAATTTATGATAATTCCTTAACAAAAATGAGGAAAAAAATGTCCTCTGTCAACACAGAGAGAAAAATAAAACAAACTTGCACAGAGATGGAGAAAAAACTACATTTCATTAAAACACTGGACTGTTACAAAATAAAACCTTTCCTTAGAACTATTGTTCTAGATTCTTAAACAAAATGATGCTCCTCTAGCTTACACAGTCTTCTGACTTGAGCACTCTGCTCTTTCTTTTTCTCTACATACGATGCTACTCACACAGTTTACACTACTGCTCTCGGCATACACTTTTACACAGTCTCAGCCTATTGCGTTCTCTACACTACATTACATACAGTCTATATATATGTTGTAAACATATATGTTTACAACATATATGAAATAAACCTAAGTTCAAACTTTATTGAATAAAACTTATCGCTGCGCATTGTAAAACTATATTAAAACATTAAAACATTAAACCATAGTTTAAAACCTTATAAAATATTTTTGCAAATATTTCAATATGTCATCCGATAGGCTTTATCACATCGATTAGCCCGCTGTTAGACTGTGCACAAAATATTTTATATAAGCCGCTATTGGCCGATGGTGGATGAGCTGGCGGAGGTGGGCCATCTCTTATTGCATGATCGTGGAGAGGTGATGACGTATGCACCAGATGGTGCGATACGAATTTGATTGGCCGAAGCTTTTGACGTGGCATGGTGGTGGGGTATGTTTATCATGCCGGTTTGAGCATGGTGACGCGGGCTTCAACCTTTGCGATAGGTGTGTGATTGGCTGCAGGATAGGTGACATGGAACCATGGGGTCCATAGAACTTGCGTGGACAATTTGAATTCAAGAAAAAATGCGCAGGAGTACAGGCGGTTGGTGGAGCGTAATGGCGCGAGGGTGTAGAGGTTTAAATGGAGGAGGTAACATGGTCAAACCACGGTTTTTATATCAGAAAAAGGGCTACAGTATTTGAACAAAAAATGGTTTTTGTAGGGGAATTTAAATAAGGATTCAATGCACAGTTGAGTGCACAAAAAAACAAGAAATCGCTGCTACTTTTGTCCTTCATCATTCAAATCAAAAATGAAGTTTTGTCCTCCTTTTTCAGTCTTGCAGTTGGGAGTAAATTCCAATGGAAATTTTATAGTTGTTTTGAATACTAACTGCCCCAAGCAGCTTCCATTCCCAAGAAACCAATTTAACAAAGGCTTATCAAATGTTTCACAGTCTGAATTGGATCCTCCGACCATACATTCTTCTCACTTATTTATATTGTGGTGTGTGTGCAAGTAGCTCACCCCGGTTTCTTGTATCTGAACGCTTGCTAGTGCTTCATGTTTTACATGGGAACACATTCTTCTCACTTGTATTTTGGTGCATCTGCAAGTGTGCAAGTAGCTCACTCTGGTTCCTTGTATCTAAACGTTTGCTAGCGCTTCATGTTTTACATGGGAGCACATTTGCTAGTATCATTCCACCTCCTTTGATAGGTGACCAAATGATCAAAGAACAAGCGTCGTATGCGCTTCCCTTAAATTCCAATAATTTTACAGTGAACATTACATATTCTCTTCTTCTTTTTTGCCCATGGTTACATACCTTTGCCCTAAACATGAGCGTCAACTGATTTTCGGGTGAAATTCCTCTTGAGTTATTTGTAAATTGCAAATCTCTGAAACATTTTGAGGAAACAATAAATCAAATTACATGACTATTACCACCAACTATTGGGAATGTGGAGTCTTTGATGCCTCTTTATTTGCGATACAATTCTTTGCATGGAAGAATTCCAACTCTTTTTCGACAGTTGAAGGATCTCTAATATCTTAGCTTCGGTGAAAACCTTACTGGGGAGATCCCAGAATTAATACATCAAATATATTTAACTGTATTGGAACTTTATTCTAATGCCTTTACAGGAAAAATTCCAGCAAAGTTAACAATCCTAAAATGACTAACACATATTCCACTAGAAAATAATAAACTTATAAGGCAGGTTCCTTAGGGCTTTGCACTTCTGACAGGTTTAACTGTATTCAGTGTGTCATATAATAATTTATCTGGAAAAATTACCAGTCTTTAGCAATAGAAAGATATTGTGTGATAGTTTGACTGGAAATAAGTTTCTAACTCTTTCCTACCTGGACTTCCACCATTACAGCTTCCAGATTAGATTGGTTTTTCCTATTCTATATGAAATTGAAGTTATCACTTCAGATGTAGTTATAGTCTTTGGTGTTTTACTTCATTTCCTTTCCAGTGCACAAGATGGTAGATACACACTTATGTTGTTTATCGATCAAGAAGAAGAGATGTTATCGCATTTACAAACATTGGAGTTCAACTAACTTATGAAAACATGGTTAAAACTTAAAGCTACGGGAAACTTCAATGCAACCAATTTCAAAGAGCTATTGGAAACTTTAGTGCAACCAATTTCATTGGTGACGGTGGTTTAGGCATGACTTACAGGGTTGAATTGGTTCCAGAATTGTTAGTAGCACTCAAGAGAACTTCCGTGGGATGCTTCCAAGGCATTCAACAATTTGATGTAGATATTAGAACACTTAGGACGGGTACACCATCCGAACCTTTTAACATTAATAGGATACCATGCAAGAAAGTTGTCATAGTTGCCGCCTCTTTTTCAGCCCCAACATCCCTGCAAATATCATACAATGGAAGACCATATTTTAATTTTGGTGAGCTCTTGCAGCACCTTGATCCTGCTATTTGGTGAGCTCTTCCGGCACCTTGATGCAATCGCAGTTTTCCAAAGTTGGAGACATTAAAACTAATCTACCTAAAAAATTTAGAGAAGATAGTGTGCAATGCCAAAAAAATTTAGCAACTGCACTTCTTAGAAATAATAGGTTGTCACGTGTTGAGAATGGAGGAGCTCCCTGATTTACAGTATCTACAGATTTCTGAGTTCCCTCATTTAGAGGTGGAGATCGACAGTCTTCCAATGTTAAAGGAATTGTGTCTTAGAGATTTAAAGAATGCAGAGATTATTGCAAGTCCATCGAGTGTATGAAATAAAGAAACAATGCGTTCTCCAGAAGTTATAGAGATGACACATTGTCCATTCTTGTGAAGAATTCCAAAAAAACTGGAGAAGCTACCTAAGTTGAAGGGAATTGTAGGAAAGTTAGATTGGTGGGATGGAATAAGGTGGGAGAATGATAATGTAAAATAAAAACTCTCTTACTTTTTTAAGGAATGTGAAGTCGAGGAACGCAAAGAAGATAGTGAATTTGAAGAAGATTTTAAAGTTGATGAAGGTAGTGAATTTGAAGAAGAAGGTGAAGTTAAAAAACGTGAAGGATATGGTGAAGAAGATGATTTGTAATATTAATATTTTTGAAGTGAGATGAATTTTGATGGAATGTATTTAAAAAATAATGATAATAATAACTTTTAAATTATAAATATATTTTTGTAATAGGGTTTTGAGAAAGGTTATATTATATTATTTTATGTAAACATTTTGATTATGTTAAATTAGATAACCATAAAAATAAATTTAAAAAATAACACTAATATTTGAAATTATTAATATTTAATCAATTATTAATTATTGATTAGGTAAAATTACTTAAAATAAAACAAAATTAATAATTATAATTATTTCTTATTAATAATTAAAACATCCTACATTCATTTTAATTTATCAAGCCCGACTTAGAGGGATCAAATCTCTTGGGGTGCAAACCTCTTTTAAAGTGAAAAGAAATTTGATCCCTCTTAGCCCTTGGTAGATCAAGAGTTAAGATGTATATATATATATATATATATATATATATATATATATATATATATATATATATATATATATATATATATATATATATATATATATATATATATATATATATATATCTGTGTGTGTGTGTGTGTGTGTGTGTGAAAAAGTTATTAAATTTAATTAGTGTTTAAATAATTTATTAATTTCCATATTCTTTTCTCATATATAAATATATATTTCTCAAGTCCTACTAGCACAACTGGTTGAGGATAGGCTTCCTTAGCAAGGTGACCCATGATCAATCCAATGAGCTTAGGGCTGGTGTGGTCTAGACAAGATGCAATCCCTGGGTGACTTCAACGGGTTAGATGCTCCTCCTTCGGCCTTCCTTTGTACCGTTCCTTTGTACCTTTCGGTGCAATTGCTAGAAATATTTATTATAAAATATGACATATAGTTATGATATATTTTATACCAATAATAGCTATAAAAAAATTGTACCAATAATAGATTAAGAAAACTTGGGGTAGTTTTCTAGTATAAAGTTAATTGTGGTGTGAATAATATAAATTCTAAAGTTTGAAGATTTTATATATATATATATATATATATATATATATATATAATAACATTTCAATATTTTAATATTAATAAAATATTAATAATTTATTATTATTATTACTATTATTATTTCTTAATATGTATTTTTAATTATATATTAAATAAATTAGCAAATATATATATTAATAATAAATATAGGGAGTAAATTTTTTATTTTATTTTATTTTATTTTTGTTGGTAGAGCGAGAGAGCTCTACACCTTGTTAGGTGTTGTGTTTCCTGCTTTATGCCTTCTTCAATCACTGTCGCAAAGGGGGCTACCCCGCCTCCCTCCCCCCCCCCCCCCGCCCCTCTTTGAAGTTGAGGCCTTTCATTTGTTGGGGACTTCCATTCCTAAGAAACAAAGACAACTGTCTCCTCCGTCCAAGTTTGTGAAATAAAATGAGGACATAAAAAATGTTACCCTTCCTGATGAAGCTCGAAAAGGCTCCATTTTTTATGCCGAGAGAGCTCTTATAGTAAGTTTATTGGGATGTGGCAATCCCCCGGGTCAATGGATCTGTGGATTTGAAAGACGTAGAAACCTATAATGAAAGGTGACATTTCCTTATCTGATGTGGGAAATGGATTATGCGTCTTCCTATTTGAATACAAAGAAGACTGAGACCTTGTTTTTCAGAATGGGCCTTATTTCCTTGGCTCTAGGGGTATGTACTTAAACAAATGGAGTTTAAATTTTAGCCCATATGAAGACATTCCCAATGCTATCCATGTGTGGGTGAAGATTCCAAGGCTCCCCATTTCTTGTTGGAGTGATGATTGTTTTAGAGCCATTGGCAATGGGTTGGGCAAGTATCTGAATAAATCTAAACTAAAGGGCCCTCAATTTTTCTATGCTAAAATATGTGTGGAGGTGGATTTGGAAAAAGCTTTACGAGTTGAGATTAATCTAAATTTTAGTGAATGGAAGCACATACAAAATTTGGACTACAAACAAATTCCTTTCAAGTGTATACATTGTCATGATTATGGCCATTTTGTGAGGGATTTCTCTAAAGCAGGGAAAAGAGCCACAGATACTTCTACTCCCCAAGAGGAGAAGTGCCAGAAATAAAAAAAGGCCTGAGAGGGAAGGTTTTTGTCAAGAATCCTGGAGAAACGGATATAAACATTGGGCCTCCCTACACAAATCATTTTGATATCCTTAGCTCCCCTTATGAGGAGGATGAAAATTCTACACCTCAAGAAACATAAAAATTTTATGAAAATGACGATGAAACTCCTACTCCTCAAGATGTAGAGAAAGGAAATGGAAAAGAAGTTAAAAAAGGAGTATAGGAGGGTGAAATCGTGGCTAAGATTAGTCCATCCAAAAAACTTGAGAACATTGTCTCCCACTCGAGGGGGGTTTCGGCTCCAGAAATTCAGTTTAATCATCCTAGAAATTTGAATGAGGAAATAGGGAGATTCATCACTCGGCATATGAATCATAATTTGTCATGGGCCTATGATTGCAGTAGTCAAGAAACAAGAAATTCAAAAAGGAAAGGAAGACTGAAACAAAAGGCATTGAGGGAAAAAGAAGCAGAGTTGAACAAAAAGATTGGAAGTCAATTAGTCATTACATAAATCCTGAGAGGAAAAACAATGAAAAATAAGGAAGGAAATGACATAGGGCCTAGTCATATCTCCACATTTAAATGCGTGGAACATAAGGGGACTAGGGAACCCGGTCAAAAACCTAGTTGTGAGAGTCTTAATAACACAATAATCACCAATGGTTTTTTTTATTCAACAAAAAAATTTGAAGAGAGAGAGTCCTTCAGAGTTGTAGAAGTGTTTTGGTATGAGTGCTTCAAGATGATTCAATTGTCCAGAGGTGCTTCTGGTGGTCTATGCCTTTTTTGGTTAAACAATATTTTCTCTCTGGTGGAAGAACTAAAATTGGAATCCTGGGTGATGATTTTTTTAGAGGTAAGAGAATCAGGAGAATGAATTCTCTTTATAAATGTTTATGGTCCAGTGCTTTATAGTGAGAATATTGAATTTTGGGATTCCTTAGAAGTGCCTAAAGGAAGGAATCTTCATCTAAATAGTGTGGTTGGAGGACAATTCAACACCATCTTAAATAATGCATAAAAAAGAGAAGGATCTATTGTGAGGGATCCTTTAAGAGAGTGTATGGAAGACCTAATAGGAATTTGGGATACGATGGATATTATTCCAAAGGTCAGAAAATATACTTGGTCCAACAGAAGAATGAGAAATTAATACATAGCATCTTGCTTAGACCGATTTTTTATTCAAAGGAGTTGATTTATCTTCTACAATAGAATCCCAAGGAGACACTGATCACTGTTCCATTATGATTAAAATGGAAAAGGTGGAAAACCTAGGTCCTTTTTCTTTCAAGTTCAGTTTAGATTTCAGACTGTCGAAAAAGGTTGGGGATATAGTGGTTCAGGCTCTCCAAATTTTGTATGGAATCAAAGTTAAATAATTTGAAGGAGGAATTGAGGAAATGACTAAAGGAGAAATACCTCCCTCGTAAAAAAATGAGTGACAAAGTTCAAGAACTTGAGGACCACTACAAACTGATGGAAGAAGCTCCAATTGAAGAGAAACATATCCAACATGAAAAGGATCTCTCCAATAAAATTTTTTCCTTAAGTCGCCAAGAAGAAAATATGTGGAGGTTAAAATCCTGAAGTTTATGGTTAAAAGTTGGGGACTCCAATACTGCCTTCTTTCATAAGCAAGCCAAATCTCGCGAGGTTCGAAATAGAATAAATGAAATCAAGCCTAAGGGGAAACCAAAGGTTTTATACTTTATGGAAATCAAGGAGGAGGCCTATGTATTTTAAATCTCTTCTTAGTGAAGTTCATTCTCCTCTTGAACAAGCTAGGGACTTCCTTATCAATATCCCTTAGGTTATCTCTCCTGTGTAAAACCAAACTCTTTTAATGGATATATCTGCGGAGGGAGTTAGAAAAGTCGTGTGGTACTTAGAACTTGAGAAAGCCCCTAGTCTTGATGGGTTCTCCATTTTTTTTTTATAGAATTTATTGGAATATTATTGAAAGGACTTGCGTCGAATGTTGAAACAAAACAAAAACAAAAACAAAATTGGAGGGAACACTAATTATTCATTTCTTTCTCTTATTCCTAAGGAAGCCAACCCCTCTAGATTTTCCAGATTTAATCTTATATCGATGTGTAACTCTTCTTATAAAAATTCTGACCAAGATAATTTCCAACATAGTCAAACTCTTTCTCCCCTCCTTTATTTTTGAGAATCAAGGTGGATTTATCCAGCAGAGGAATGTTCTAGATAACATCATTCTAGTGAAAAATATATTCACTCAAGTAAGGTGGTGGGATAAGCTTGAATGGTTATTAAATTGGATATGGCCAATGCTTTTGATCAAGCAGACCATTCCTTTCTTCTCCTTGTTTTGGAAAAAATTATTAGCCTATTTCATAAAGGCAATTATAAATCCAAAAATACATAAATTGAATAATGTAAAGTTAGGATAAATATATTTATTAAATTAGAATATTTAATAAATATTAGAGATACTTAGAAATAGTATTTTGTTAGTAAAAATAGGAATCTAGAATTGAGTCGTTTCCTAGGCTCTAAAATAGGAATAAACTTCGTGGGATGGTTAGAAGGTCATTTATTGTAAATGGACACTTGTTGATTTTCCAAGTGATCCATAACTAGATTAAGTTAGAACATAGAGCTTATAAATAGGATTGTTTCCTAAATTCATTGTGTAATGTGAGAGTGAGAGTTTACGTTTGTAAACTCATGCAATTTGACATGTAATCTTTTTTTTATGATCAATAAAGGTATGTGTCTGAGGACACTTCTGCATCTACATGTGGTATCGGAGCTATCGGTAATGGTGGAGATTTCAGCTTTGAAGACTATTGGAAAATTTTTGTTAAAGGATGAATTGGTATGCAATCTTGTCAATGCTTTAAGGAAAAAATTTATTGGTTATAATCTGCAAAAACAATTTTTTTTAAGATTCAATTTATTTTTAAATTCAATTTTCTGCTGGAAATTTCAATCTCTTCCCAGTTATGGCCAAAGTCGAGTAGAAAAAGGCATATATTAATGGGAATTTTTTTTTTTTCGGAAGCTTTCATAAATGCATGAATGTAAGCATTTAAGTTTAGAACAAAACATCTGGAGCAGCCAAATTTTTTTTCAGATAAGAAACACGTAAATTTTCTTTCCGTAGACCTTATTAATCTGCATGAGTACCGAGAGTGCAAGAGCGGATTGAAAATAAACTCTGCATTATTGAAGAATAATACACTCTGTGCTGGTGAAAGGAATGCAACGGGAGAGCTTTTTCAATTTTTTAAATTGTGAAAGCTACTTGTCAATTTTTTAGACCCGGAAACAATAAATGGAGAGTGCACTGAGAAAGAGACTTTGATCCAATCCGATTCATCAGTTCTGCTTGCCCGTGACTGTTTGTTAGATCAAACCACATAAAATAATGTTAGAGCCAATCTTCTATATTTTTGAGGCTGCAGCCGTGCAAGATTTTGATATATAATATAGAGCTCTAACCATCACTGTCTCAGGATGAAATCTGGTAATAAATTCTCAGAGTATGTGCAGAGGTCGTGCTTTGGGAAAGAAGGTTTTTTACCTTGAATACGAGCGATTGAAAGCTCTTCTGAATGGTTGTGAGCACAACAGACAGTTTGAGGGGTATTCCTAATTGGAATTCGACTGCCAGACCTGTATGGAACTTCATGTGAGTGTAAGCAAAACTTCGTCCGGTCATGCATAAGCTTCAAAACAGTCCCATAGGTAATCTCAACCTGTTGACTCGCTACTGCTACAGGCAAAGCCGAATACTGATCCAATGTTAGATCCAACAGGAGAAGCAGGGCGGTAATCCCCAGAAAAGAAATACCCATTACGAACAATGTGATGAGAAACTAGGTCTGGTGCCACAGCTTGCATGCATAGAGATCGGCCAATGCATTGTACCATTCGGCTATTTGATCCAATCCGGATGATGCCAGAGCTGAAGAGTCACTCCGTCAGGTGTTCGGACGCTGTCGTGGATGTACTCTTATATGCTTCACAGTCTTGTTTTGAAATTGCTGAGATCGAGCATGAAGAAAAGAAATTTCGATCCCAGTGAAGAAGCCGAATCACCACTCAAGAGCTTGACTTTGCTCTTTATCCATAGAATTTCTGGCTTGGAATGTGAAAATTACATCAGGGCCTCCTCGGACTGTTGAGACCAAACCTATTTCAAAACGAAAACAATTAACACATGAAAATTACTGTGAAACTTGTTTTTTTTGTCTTTGTTTTAGTAAGTAAATGAAGGAATCCAAAATTTTATTGCGAAATTTGAGGCCCCGCGGGGAAGCTGTTTATCCTTGACCAAGCTGGAATGGGTGTTACTGCTTCCTGATAATCATGGGATTTGTGCTACGCTATGGAGAGATCGATCATCCACATCTTCCGCGTTGAGATAGTCGATTGACACAATGATTATCGTGCAAATCTATTGCACAGTTTTTTGAGAATAGCGACAAAGATGATCGTGTTGGTGTGCAGGCCATTGTTGAACACGTTGTCTGGCCTTTCGTTGTTGCTTACCTTGCTGATAGTGATGAAACTATTGCAACAGCAGCTGCAGAAGCTGTGAAGAATCTTGCGAAATCAACTCACGGTCTTGAGCCTATTTTCCTTCCTACAGCTGAGGAAGAAATCATCATTCCATTGGACTCTTTTTTTTGGGAATTTCAAACACGAGGGTTCTTGCAGCATTGATTTTTTTCGCCTGGCCGAGGATTTCAAAGATGGACTTGTGTCACTATGTCATGGGTTAATGTTGGGATTGCAAGCTTCATGGTGTGTTCTAAAGCCAGTGTGAGATGAACCCACTCTTTGCCTTACGAAAATTTCAGCGTGGAGGACTATGAATTTTTTGAAGGTGAGCTTCATTTTTTAAACGACTTCATACCCACTATTTCAATTTTTGAAAGTGTCATAAGAAAGATCTAATATTATTTGGGCTTATGTTTTTATATCCCAAATTAAATATTTTCCAAATAAGTTGAAAGACATGGGAGAATTGAAGTATTTTGAAGATTACATTAACAGTGCTTTGAAGAGTATTTGAATATAAATTCACCTTTTGAAAGTGACTTCACAATGTTCATTCCATTTTTTTAATGGAAATTATGTAAAAATCATGATTATAGTGGCTTTTTAAATATTTATTTGGGAGAGATAAGAAATGGAAAAAATATTTTTGTCAGGAGAGTCATAAGGGTGAAGATTGTCATTTGTAATAAGAGTGATGCTTTTTTAATTTTTGGAGTAATAAGGGTAATGTTTTAAAATCCTTGGAGTGATAAGTTTTATCTTGTAAATTGGAGAGCTAAGGAGTGTTTCCATTTGTATTTGGAGTGATAAGGAAAAGCCATTGTTGTAATTCAAATTATTGTTTCACTTTGAGAGAGATCGTGTCACTATCTAGTCAGATTTTGAAGGCGCGTTGTTTCAAAGGGTTGTCATCTTGGCATTATCTTTGCTTTAGATGATGTACTCCAGTGATTAATAAAGATATCATTTTTTTTTGGTGTTGATGTGTCCTAGATCCGCCCGAAATTGAATAAGGGGATCTTAGGTACACCATGTGTGTTTGATGGCGCATGTTTTTTATGGCTTCATGTTGTTTCTTTTTAATTTGTGTCTAGTTGTGACACATTAATAATTTCATACATAAATTTTAATATCAGCAAGCACAACACTTATAACGAAATAGCTGCAAGATCAACACATGCATCTGCACAACTACAACATATAATCGTAGATTGTCTACATCAGCATTTTACATCAACAAGCCAATTCACTTCATCAGGTTCATGTACCTGCACACTCAAATAAAGTCTACATGTAATCAAATTCATTGTGAATCATTAAAAATTCATTGTTAATGAATTTTTAAGAGAACAAGTGAATTCATTGTTTTAAAGTGAATCATTGTAAGCTTTCTGTGGTGCATTGTCGACAGTGTTCGACACCCTTCCTTCACACAAAATCAATTGAGTGCATGAGTTTTTTAAATCAAACAAGCAACAAGTTCACATCTCCTGCAAGCGAGCGTGATTATTCAATCAAGCAATTTGTGTCCAGACAGTACACCTTTCAAACCTTCAAGCGAGCCAGAGTGAAGTTTATTGCAGCGACCATCAAAAGCAACCAAACAAGTTCAACTCTGACATCAATCAAGCAAGTTGACATCGACATCAAGCGAGCATGGTTATTCATTCAAGTGAACATAACATCATCAAGTACGTCAAGTGAAGCAAACGCGATCGTCATCCAATGAGCGCGAATTCTAGATTTTAAGCAAGCAAATTCTACAATTCTAGCAAGTCTTCCAAGCAAGCGCAATTTAAGTCACATTCAAGCGAGCCTGTCATTCAAGTGAAACAATTCAAAGTACGACATCTAAAACAAGAGATCCTGATTTCAAGTGTGCAAGTTCAGATGGCGCAACATATTCAGTTGTTAAACATTCTTCATAGTTTGATCATCTCCACTGATGAAGACATGGTGCACATCAGCAAAGAAGCTCTTGCTGATCTTTCACAACATCTACAACAAACACATGAAACTATTGAGTTTCTTCAGCTCGATTCACAACTTCAAAGGATTGAATTGCAAGAAAATAGTGATACTTTCAAGTCTTTGAACCATCCAGATGATAATTCTTTCATTCCAACAGCTTCAAGTGTCGAAGTTGTTCCAGATCCAATTTCTTCCAAGCCCACCATCAAGCCCTCGGAAGAAATTCAGAATAACAAGAATCAACGAGGCTTAGGATATGTCCAAGATGATGCCAACTTACATATTCCCGATTATTCCAAGCCCATTCAGTTCGTCAGTGAGGGATTTCTTGAACAGATCCCCTCAGCACATTTAAAGACATTTGCAGACAACCAGCAATGCACACAACCCAAAGTTTCCGAAAAACAGAATTGCACGCAATCTGAGGTTGAAGTCCAATCAAAATGTTCTCATTGTCAGAGAACCATTCATATGGAAGATCATTTTTTTTATCTCCATCCCTGTCACCATTGTGGCAAGTCCAATCATTCCTCAGACAAATCAGCCAGATTGAAGATACATTATGAATGGATCAACCCTTGGGAATGGTCATCCACAGTTAAAAGATTGCTTCAGTTCTACAATCGAATCCAATCACACATAGTGAAGCCAACAGTGAAAAGATGATGGTACTCTCGTGCAGTTTAATGGGGGAGTACAACAGTCTCAAACTCCTACACCTGAAGGGGGGGAGTTGTGGAATACTTTCCAAGAAAAGTGTCTCTCCTTTCAGTTGACAAAGGGGGGAAAATGTCAATGAGATTGACAGTGGTTTTCAGACTGAAAGTCTTGACACAACCAGCAAAAGCAACCAGTGGACATCTTCAACAGCCAGTGGGCATCAACAAATTTGATAGTGGGCATCAAAAAAATTTCCAGTGGGTAGTCGACAGCACAGAAGCAGTGAACAATTTTCAGCACAACAAAAGCAACAGTGAGTTGTTTTTGACATCATCAGCCAGTGGGCTTTGAACAAACTTTGATGCTAATTTCATGCAAAGGATAGTTGGATCCTTTTGCAACTTGGCACTTGATGGCGTTGTCAAGCAACATTCAGAGATGAATCAAACATACAACTGATTCATGTTCTCTTGAGATTGAAGATTTTTTCAGCATCAACTTGAGAACTTGGAAGATGGTTCCTCATTCTTCTTTTGGATTTATCCTTGAAGGGGGGAATATTAGCCTATTTCATAAAGGCAATTATAAATCCAAAAATACATAAATTGAATAATGTAAAGTTAGGATAAATATATTTATTAAATTAGAATATTTAATAAATATTAGAGATACTTAGAAATAGTATTTTGTTAGTAAAAATAGGAATCTAGAATTGAGTCGTTTCCTAGGCTCTAAAATAGGAATAAAGTTAGTGGGATAGTTAGAAGGTCATTTATTGTAAATGGACACTTGTTGATTTTCCAAGTGATCCATAACTAGATTAATTTAGAACATAGAGCTTATAAATAGGATTGTTTCCTAAATTCATTGTGTAATGTGAGAGTGAGAGTTTACGTTTGTAAACTCATGAAATTTGATATGTAATATTTTTCTTATGATCAATAAAGTTATGTGTCTGAGGAAACTTCTGCATCTACAAAAATAGGTTTCAGTAAAGAATTCATTTCATGGATAAATGCTTGCATTGATTCCCTCTAGATTTATCCTCTGATCAAAGGAAATCCAACCAAGTTTTTTTCTGCTTCTAGAGGCCTTCGTCAAGGATGCCCCTTGTCACCTCTGCTATAAATAATAATGGATGAACCATTGATCCTGAATCGTGAAGATGCTAGAATCAATGAGTCTCTTCTTGGTTTAAGCATAGCCAAAAATGTTCAGGATATCAGTCACTCTCAGTTTGTTGATGACACCCTTCTATTCGGTGGATCCTCCCTTTCTATAACTTCAAGATTCAAGAAGATCCTAGACTGATATCTTATGTTGTCTCGTGGGATGACTAACAAAAATAAATGTCAATTAATAGGTTGGAATTGCATGATATCTACTTGGCTTGAAATATCTCGTTTACTTTGATTCCTGATGGATATTCATCGTTCCTCCTTTTCCTATCTTGGGATTCCAATATCCTTAAAGAAGGCACCTCAAGAGGATTGGGATTCTTTTATTCAAAAAATTAAAAGGAGAATCCATTCTTGGGGAGCTAGGTGGCCTAATATTGCTGGTAAAGTTACCCTTATCAAGCCATTTCTCTCTTCTCTCCCTATGTATTTTGGGTATTAGTTGTTTTCCCCAAAGAATATAATCCTCAGTATCAGAAGTCTAATAAAAATTCCTGTAGTAGGGAGGAAAAAACAACAACAAAAAAGTTTCATCTCATTTATTGGAAACTAATAAGGAAAACAAAGAATTCTGAGGGCTTAGCAATCAGAGACCCTGAATTCATGAATTTGGCTCTAGGTGTAAAACTAGTATGGAGGCTACTCTCAGACTCAAATGAATGGTGAAAAAATTCTTTCACAAGAAATTATTTCCAAAAAAATCATTTACTCATACTTCAAGAAGAATATCGGGAAGGGAAAGGAGCAAAAATTTGGAAGCTTTGTGAAGCGACAACACTGTTTTTGTTGGATCAGCTGGGATGACAGCCCGTAAATGGAAGGCGTATTCATCCGTGGAAAGACCACACCCCTATTTGATTTGTCGGTTGTTGATCATAGGTTCTATAATATAACTTATTGGATGGTCGAGCATGGTTTCACTCATCTTGCTGATATTTCCAATTGGGACAAGCTTGGAAATTGGAATGGGTGGAGATCAATTAAGTTACCTGGGAACTTGTTGCACTTGTGGAAAATGATTTTTCTAAATATTAAAGGTTTTTTCTCCTCTAGCAACAAGCAAATAGTATAAAATAATTTGGCTAGGAGGGATATTATTTTCTGATAAAAAATATGCCCTCTCCCCCTCCTAATCTATGGGGTAAAATAAGGAATAATGATGGACTTCCAAATACTAATATGTTTTGTTAGGATTCGTTTCATGGGAAAATTTTGACAGCAAATAATTTGAGGAAGAGAAACATCCAAGGACCTTCCGATTTGTGCTATGTGGCAGGGAGGAGGAATCCATCATGCATATATTTTTCCATTGCTCCTTCACAGTGGATATAGGGAAAGTTCCTCTCAAGCCTATATTCTAGTTATTATATATTCCTAAGGATTGGAACATAATTATTTTCCTTTAGCAAACTCAATATTCTTCTTCCATGAATTCCCTCTTCAGGTGACGTTGGATGGCCTTTGTTGGTCTATATGGTTCTGTCGTAATCAAGCGATCTTCCAAGATAAGAGATGCTCTCCTGAATCGACAACCGACAAAGGATTGCAGTTTATTTTTGAGGTGATCTCCTCCAGGGGTTATGAGGATTTAGATATGAGTGATCTAAGTATAAAATAAAAAGACTGGATCCAAGTTTCCTCCCATATAAATCATATTCCAAATAAAAAAATCAAATTTCCTCCCTTTTGTATAAGGTTATCTGGGGATCTCTTCGAAGAATGGAAAATAAAAATAGGACGATTTTAGCTCTTTTTCAATGGTTCTTCAAAATCTAACCCCAATGATGCAGGAGCGAGAGGAGTGATTTATAACCTCGAAGAAAATTATGAAATAAAGTTATCTTGGCCACTAGGGAATGTGATGAACAACCATTTTGAAGCTCTCACTTTATGGAAATGATTGACAATATGCATATCCAAAGGTATACAAAAACTGATTATATTAGGTGATTCAATGATTATGATCCAAAAATGCATATCTCTCCTAAAAAATGAATGTTTTCTTGAGTCAGAAACCTAGCATCAGGAATTTGATTCTAATTAAAAAAATTGACAACGTCAAATTATTTCATCTCAAAAGGGAAAATAATAAAAATGTTGATTACCATGCTAACATGAGATAATTATTATCTCACGGTGTTTTGCACAGGTATGGTGACATTCTCCAATACCACGTACCATAGTGATGTGTATTCATTTGAATTTAACGATGAACCAACGTCCCATCGAGATTAACTTTGTATTGAGAGTATTAATGTTACTCTTGGGGATGGAGAAAGGTATGTCAAGATTTGGTGATGGTATATGAATATTAAATCACATATGGGTGTGGTTGGGATGTTATTTCATGCTGAATGACATGTGGATTCCTCCCAGTTGGATATTAATGGAGGAAGCAGGGGAAATCTGGGTTAGTACACTTTAAAATCATTGTGAATTTATTTTGGCGGTGTTGTGAATGGAGGAGTGCATTGGGAATAAGATGCAGGAAGGGAATACAATTAAGATTTAAATAATAGTATTCCCCCCTTCCATAGACCATGAGGTTATATATAAGATATGGGTCTTTTAGCTGCATAACTCAATTCTCCTGGTGCAAGTGAGGATTGATAGGAAGATGGAAGCAGCGAACCCCAATGGTGGAAATGGTGTCCAGGATCATGAGAACAGAGGAAATATTGAGGAGATGATTGAGAATTCATCCAGGGAAATCGTGAACTAAATTCACGGCCAAATGACTATCATGATGATTCGCTTTGCAGGCTTAGAAAATATTTGGAACTGGTGCAGAAGAACACGGAGACTTTGAACATGGGAGTGATAGACTTAAAGTCTAAAGCTGATAACATAGAAGTTAAAGTGGAAAAAACCACTATTGGTGTGTTAAAGGAAGTCCTTGGGGTTCACGATTCTCCTGTTTCAATGATGGTGGTGGAAGATGAGGCTACAAATTTCAAATTGATGCCTCCTGCTGAGAATAACCTAAACCAGATCATGCCTTCTATTGCAGATAGTTTTTATTTTATTTTTTATGTTGTGTCAGATTGTAAAGCTCTGTGGAGTTTTTTTGGAATTTTTTAGGATAATTTATGTACTAGTAGGGTATATAAATAAAGAGGGTAGCATTAAGGTCTTGGTGGAAAAAACTGTGTAATTTTCTTACACAGAGATTTTCATGTATGTATGGGACCTAACCCATTTCCAAATTTTGATATAAAATATTGTTATCTGTCTCTTATATATATATAACATAATGGGTAAGGGTTTTGTATTAATAAATCTGGATTAGGGACAATAACCCTTACATGGGAATAAGATGTAGGAAGGGAATACAATTAAGATTTAAATGATACGATTCCCCCCTCCCATCGACCATCAGGTTATATATAAGGTATGGGTCTTTCAATTACATAACAAAATTCTCCTGGTGTAAGTGAGATTGATAGGAAGATGGAAGCAGCGAACCCCATCGGTGGGAATGGTGTCGAGGATCATGGGAATAGAGGAAATATTGAGGATATGATTGAGAATTCATCCAGGGAAATTGTGAAGTAAATTCACTACCAAATGACTATTGTGATGATTCACTTTGTAGGCTTAGAAAAATATTTGGAACTAGTGCAGAAGAACATGGAGACTTCAAACATGAGAATGATAGACTTAAAGTCTAAAGCTTATAACATAGAAGTTAAAGTGAAAAAAACCATTGTTGGTGTGTTAAAGGAATTCTTTTGGGTTCGCGATTCTCTCGTGTCAATGGTAGTGGTGGAAGATGAGGCTACAAATTTAAAACTGATACCTCCTACTGAGAATAACCTAAACCAGATCATGCCTTCTATTGCAGATAGCTTTTATTTTCCTTTTTTTTATGTTATGTCAGATTGTAAAGATTTGTGGAGTTTTTTGGGAATTTTTTAGGATAAGTTATGTACTGGTAGGATATATAAATAAAGAGGGTAGCATTAAGGTCCCAGTGGAAAAAAATCTGCTATTTTCTGAGACAGAGATTTTCATGTATGTATGGGACCTGACCCATTTCCAGATTTTGATATTAAATGCTGTTATCAGTCTCTTTTAAATAAATAAATAAATAAATATATATATATATATATATATATATATATAACATAATGGGTAAGGGTTTTGTATTAATAAATTTGGATTAGGGACAAGAACCCTTACATGGGAATAAGATGCAGGAAGGGAATACAATTAAGATTTAAATGATAGGACTCCCCCCTCCCATCGACCATAAGTTTATATATAAGGTATTGGTCTTTCAGCTGCATAACAGAATTCTCCTGGTGCCAGTGAGGATTGATAGGAAGATAGAAGCAGCGAACCCCAGTGGTGGGAATGGTGTCGAGGATCATGGGAACAGAGGAAATATTGAGGAGATGATTGAGAATTCATCTAGGGAAATCGTGAAGTAAATTCACTACCAAATGACTATCGTGATGATTCACTTTGCAGGCTTAGAAAAGTATTTGGAACTGGTCCAGAAGAACATGGAGACTTTGAACATGGGAATGATAAACTTAAAGTCTAAAGTTGATAACATAGAAGTTAAAGTGGAAAAAACCAATGTTGTTGTGTTAAAGGAAGTCTTTAGGGTTCGTGATTCTCCCGTGTCAATGGTGGTGGTAGAAGATGAGGCTACAAATTTCAAACTGACGCCTCCTGTTGAGAATAACCTGAACCAGATCATGCCTTCTATTGCGGATAACTTTTATTTTATTTTTTATGTTATGTCAGATTGTAAATATCTGTGGAGTTTTTTGGGAATTATTTAGGATAAGTTATGTACTGGTATGAAATATAAATAAAGAGGGTAACATTAAGGTCCCAGTGGAAAAAACTATGCAATTTTCTGAGACAGAGATTTTCATGTATGTATGGGACCTGACCCATTTCCAGATTTTGATATAAAATACTGCTATCTGTCTCTTACATATATATATATATATATATATATATATATATATATATATATATATATATATATATATAACTAACATAATGGGTAAGGGTTTTGTATTAATAAATCTAGATTAGGGACAAGAACTCTTACATGGGAATAAGATGCAAGAAGGGAATACAATTAAGATTTAAATGATAGGATTCCCCCCTCCCATCGACCATGAGGTTATAAATAAGGTATGGGTCTTTCAACTGCAAGTGAGGATTGATAGGAAGATGGAAGCAGTGAACCCTAGCGGTGGGAATGGTGTCGAGGATCATGGGAAGAGAGGAAATATTGAGGAGATGATTGAGAATTCATCCAGGGAAATCATGAAATAAATTCACTACCAAATGACTATCGTGATGATTCACTTTGTAGGCTTAGAAAAATATTTGGAACTGGTGCAGAAGAATATGGAGACTTTGAACATGGGAATGATAGACTTAAAGTCTAAAGCTAATAACATAGAAGTTAAAGTGGAAAAAAACAATGTTGGTGTGTTAAAGTAATTCTTTGGGGTTCGCGATTCTCCCATGTCAATGGTGGTGGTGGAAGATGAGGCTATGAATTTCAAATTGACGCCTCCTGCTGAGAATAACCTGAACCAGATCATGCCTTCTATTGCGGATATATTTTATTTTCCTTTTTTATGTTATGTCAGATTGTAAAGCTCTGTGGAGTTTTTTGGGAATTTTTTAGGATAAGTTATTTACTGGTAGGATATATAAATGAAGAGGGTAGCATTAAGGTCCCGATGGAAAAAACTATGCAATTTTCTGAGACAGAGATTTTCATGTATGTATAGGACTTGGCCCATTTCCACATTTTAATATAAAATACTGTTATCCGTCTCTTTTCAATATATATATATATATATAACATAATCGGTAAGGGTTTTGTATTAATAAATCTGGATTAGGGACAAGAACCCTTACATGGGAATAAGATGCAGGAAGGGAATACAATTAAGATTTAAATGATAGGATTCCCCCCTCCCATCGACCATGAGGTTATATATAAGGTATGGGTATTTCAGCTGCATAACAAAATTCTTCTAGTGCAAGTGAGGATTGAAAGGAATATGGCAGTAGCAAACCCCAACAGTAGGAATGGTGTCGAGTATCATCGGAATAAAGGAAATATTGAGGATATGATTGAGAATTCATCCAGGAAAATCATGAAGGAAATTCACAACCAAATGACTATCATGTTAATTCACTTTGCAGGCTTAGAAAAATATTTGGAACTGGTGCAGAAGAACATGGAGACTTTGAACATGGGAATGATAGGCTTAAACTTTAAAGCTGATAACATAGAAGTTAAAGTGGAAACAACCACTGTCGGTGTGTTAAAAGAATTCTTTGGGGTTCACGATTCTCTCGTGTCAATGGTGGTGGTGGAAGATGAGGCTACAAATTTCAAATTGACGCCTCCTACTGGGGATAACCCGAACCAGATCATGCCTTCTATTGTGGGTAGATTTTATTTTCTTTTTTCATGTTATGTCATATTGTAAAGCTTTGTGGGGTTTTTTGGGAATTTTTTAGTACAAATTATGTACTAGTAGGATATATAAATAAAGAGGGTAGTGTTAAGGTCCCAGTGGAAAAAAACTGTGCAATTTTATGAGACATAAATTTTCATGTATGTATGGGACCTGACCCATTTCTATATTTTGATATAAAATATTGCTCTCTGTCTCTTATATATATATATATATATATATATATATATATATATATATATATAT
The DNA here is from genome assembly GCA_034641835.2 of Pinus albicaulis. Lineage (NCBI taxonomy): Eukaryota > Viridiplantae > Streptophyta > Pinopsida > Pinales > Pinaceae > Pinus > Pinus albicaulis. The sequence goes on from CM076583.1 coordinate 262,682,801, forward strand.
AAGATAATGGGTAAGGGTATTGTATTAATAAATCTGGATTAGGGACAAGAACCTTTACATGGCTTATGAAATTTATGATAACCAGAGATTGTTCAAGTAGTTTGAAAACTCTGGGATTACTGTTCTATTTTAGTCTAAAGATATTAAAATTCTATATTCTACAAAAAATTCCTAGAATAAAATAAAATTTGCATAGTATCATAACAAAATATAGATGTAAGACATGACACCGAGTTTCAAATATTAAAACTTAACATCGATTATTCGTATTATTACCATTTCTTATGATTCAATGAGATATTTTCCCTCTGACAGAAATGTTGGGGCCTTCATCTCCAACAATGTTCAATGAATTACCATTTCTGTTGATTTCTAAGGCTACCAGTCGGTCACCAACCACTCAAATTTCCTCTCTAAGATCATTGATCATCTGTTCCATTTTATCTTGGTGATGAAGAATCTTGGCTTCCAGAAAAAGCTGGAATTACATTCCTTACCTCTCAACCATATCCATAAGCTTTGATATGGACACAAGCAACGCATGTGAAGCATCCAACATTTTTTAACACTAGAATAACCTCATTTTTACCTCGAGGGATGGGGGAATTGGCCGTTATAAAACTAGAGCTGAGCACCCAACTTTTTTCTTCACAGTCAAAGGAGGAGCCCACAACAAAACCAACTTGAGACAAAAACTCATTTTTACTTTGAGGAAACCATAGACTCATTATATAGGGGAGGTCCTTACCAAACCAAGAGCCAAGCATCATCTGAGGATCTATATACATTACCTAAAGATTATCTGGATAGAGAAATGATAGAAACGGAATGGCTTGAAATGGCTACCATAAATCCATTATTCTACTCAAGAATCTTAACTATGTAACCAATATGAACTAGCCGAGATCCCTCCTATGAGAGAATAAATGGAAAAGATTCCACTTTCTTGAAATGTTTGACCAACCACTTGAGTTCCCATCTAATAAGTCATGACAAATATTTGTGAGACTGTAGGTAGGGATTGTTCTAGAGATTGAGTCATAGATTTTATTCCACTTTGAAAAAAGGATAGCAAAGAACAAGCCATGTAACCATATAGGTAATGAGATTGCACTTCATCGTGTCCCTATTCCTTTGAAGGGAATTTAACCAATACTCAAGCACATAAATAAAAGGAGCGGAGGCGTCCCTAACCATCCTTTCAAAGTTTGTGCAAGTCATTATCACTATGGAATTGGAAATATGGATAAATTATTATTCATTTAAATTCTACCTTGCTCCATTATAGAACCTTTTTTGGCTATCTCGTTAGCTCCACTATTCAAATGTCTAAGGATGTGGTAGAATTCTAGTTTTTCCAATTGAGAGATAGAGTTAAGCGCTCTTAAATTCAGAGGAGGAGATGAAGAGCTTTTAAATTCCCTAGCCTTCGTCATTTGTCGGATGATTATCATTGAGTCTCCAAAAAATTATGATTCTTGAAATTTTATTTTCAATGCCCACTTCCAATCCTTTCCATAATGTCAAAAATTCCACCATATTGTTAGTTGAAAGTCCAAAACCCCATGAAAATTGAGACATTATTTTTCCATTGGGGCTTAAAAGGACCCATCCTACTCATGCCTCCCTTTATAATCATATATATTATTATTTTTTATAAAATATTAATATGTTAAATACCAGCCTAGATATATCTTAATTCTGGATCTATCAAGCGTCCATAGGGATCACGAGGTGCAAACCTTTTTTTGAGTGAAAAATTTGAGGAAATTTTTGCACCTTGAGAGATTTAATCCCTTTCGTCCCTTATTAGCTTTGGAGTTATGGATCTAGGATGGTTTATAAACCAAGGGTAAGGATAAAACATAGTATTGTAACAAAAACTATTTACAAGTTAACAAATTTAGTCAATTTTTATAAATAAAAAATTAATGCTACTAATTTGACATGTATTATTAAAGTGCATGTTTTAATGTATGTTATCATGGACACCTTCCAAGGTTGGACACCTGTCAACATTTCCAATTCATTTAATTTATATAAATATACTACAACAATATCTTAAAAGGTGATCTCTATGTTCAGAGAAAAAAAAAACTTCAGATATGGGTAAAATACCAAAGCATTCAGAACGAAAATGACATCATATCTCAGTAAAATGTACTTGAGTTCTAGATTAAAGTTGTGAGGATTTTGAATTGAATATTAGACTTGGACAGTGACAATTTTTTTATAAACATCCATCGAACATTTTTTTAAATCTCCTATGTTCAAATAGTGTGGCATACTTTTATGCTCATCAAAGAACATTTTATATTATGGCTTCTTAATATAACCACTTTTCATAAATATTTTATATTTTATATTTATTTATTTAAGATGTTGCATGCTAATGCAAGGTCTAGATAAGTTTCATGATAATTAAGAGAACAATATTTTTTTAATAACATAAAATAACTAAATCACCTTCACACATGCTTGATATGATATTTTCTAGCGCAATATTCAAATTATTGAAAAGAAAAAATGTTGTATTATAAAATTAATTCCAGTGTTGCATACAAAAAATTTGATTAGGGAGATCACAAATTTCACGCATCGACAATGTCATTCTGCAATTATTCCCTACCAACATTCTTAGAGTTGATCAAACCCAAACTGATCAACAACCTGGGTGTTATAATCATCATTCAAACTGAACCATTATATCTATGATATCATTTCTTTATCCATAACTCATTCAAACTAATGCCATTATATATGTTATATCATTGGGATGTCAGTAAAATTCAATTGTTGTTGATTATAAGCTTGGTTACGAAAATTTGATTCGATCATAATTTGGAATTGTGTTAGGGATGGAACTCCCATCTAGTTTCATTCATTGAGAAACAATATTGGTTACCTTTCTGAATTAATCCAAATCCAAAGCTCCAAGGTTCAAATCTATCAAAACACTAAGTTAAGTTCTTTCATTACATAAATCCAAAAAATAAAAGAAATTCCCCATATGATTAAACAACTCCATATTTTTGAAATGGAAAATTAATACATCATTTCGAGCCAAAAATAATTATATCCATACATGGATCTACATGCGCACAACCACTGGTCAATGTATCTATCATAACACCTCACCCAGGATGAGAATTTCCACATCATCGTAGTGGACGTGTCAATGAAGCCTTCCAGATTTAAATAACTGTGATACGTGGTGAATGTGTCGATGCTGAGCTTGAGGAGCCTATGGATGATTATGAGGTGTTTGAGCACCTTAATTAGCTTCAGTTCAACTCTATTTATTTCATGTGATGTGCACTTGGCTTTAGCTAGTTAACTTGAGTGCTACATGTGGTGTGCACTTGGATTTAGTTAGTTAACTCTAGTGCTTGCATGTGGTGCATGTGCACATTAACATAACATAAAGCACACTTAGCTTCAGTTAGCATTAATTATCCATATTTATTACATGTACAACTAATATTAACTTAGTTTCTTTATATATTTATTCTCAAACTAATATTGAAGAATCAAATTCATTCTCAATTCCAATTTTTATTTTTCATTTCTCGCAAGTTTGTGAAATTATTATTCAGCTAGATATGTATTTGTGCTCTGATAATTTTACATGGTATCAGAGCTATAGGGGTTTGGAGAAAGTGTGTAAACAATATTTTGCAGGTTTGAAGAGAAAAAAATTGGAAATTGTTAGAATATTTGATTTGCAAATCAAAATATTGGAGAACTGCCGCAATTGTTGCTATAGCTACAAGGTGAAAAATGGAGTTCTCATCTTCAACAATTCTTACTCTGTATAACTACTTCCAATGGAAGCCAAATATTTTTCTTCACCTCAGAGGCAAAGGATTGTATTAGATTATTATGAATATGGAATTTGAACCCAATTCTGCCATTGAAAATTCCAAATACTTCAACATGATGGATGAGGATTTTGGTCTTCTATTGTTGTCCATATCTCCAGCATTGTGTTTCCATGTGGAAACATGCAGCACTCCGAATGAGGTCTGGACAACCATGGAGAATTTATTTGGAAAACAAGATGAGACGTGGGTTCATATTCTTGAAAATGAGCTAAATTCCTTAGATCCAAACAGCTTTGAGAACATTCAAGATTTATTTACAAAATAAAAATCATTTCTTCTACAATTACATGATTACGGGATTGATAAATCGAAACAAGAAGGTAGATCGATCCTTTCTATTTTTTCTAAATTAGGCCCCAAATAGGTTGTTTTATTTTCTACATTTCATACAGATATACTTGCAACTAGAGATAAATGGAAAATTCCCAAATTTGATGCATTTATTGAGTCTCTCATTCATGTTTGGGATAATCTCATCAAAATGGGTTCATTAAAGTATCCATTTGCACATGCACTTGTCATGCATGAGAAATGAAATTCTAACTCGAAATTAAATCAGCAATCCAAAGGCAAGGGAAATGCAAGAGATCTAGATCCAAGAAAGGGAAGAAATCCAAAACCTCCAGATGATTCTTCCAACTACAAGGGTAAGAAGGGAAAGAAAGGAAACTCCAAGTTTCCTTATTGTAATCTAGGTTATCATCCTGAATCCTCTTGCATGTAGAATACTATTGATTTCAAGGCAAAGAATCTTCAGAAAAATAATCTCGATCATCACATTCTAGAAAGTTCTAAGAAGAAGACTGAGGAAATATCATCAGAAACAAGGGGTAATGGTCATGATTTTATTGTCTTCATTCTACACCACAAGAATGGATAATCGATTCAGGAGCTTCACATCATATGGCTTCTTCAAAGGAATCATTTTATTCTCTACATGCATACTCGAGACCTCCTATTCTCATGGGGGACAATTCTACAGTTGAAGCAACTAGACAAGGAAGAGTGCAATTTGAAGACAAAATTTTTGAGAATGTCTTGTATATTCCAAGGCTCTTTGTGAATCTTCTTTCAGTGTATCACATGACACACATAGGCACCAGAAGGAAAGTGTAATTTTCCCTAGATTCAATGAGCATATATGACATGCAAACAAACTTGAAGATTGCATCTGGTAAGGTAAATGATCAATATCGTTTGTATACATTTTCTGATTTTGTTCCTCAATCAGATACTATTTTTCTACTTACGCATGAAAATGAAGAAAGTAGGTTTTTGCGCGAGAGATTTGGGCACTTGAATTTTGGATATATGCAGCAACTTAGCAAGCAAGGGATGGTTAAAGGATTTTTGACCATTTAATTTTCAAATGGTGTTTGTAATAGATGTGCTCTTGGAAAGCATCCACAAGACAAATTCAAGAAGAGGCATGCATGGAGAGCCTCTTCACCTTTGGGTCTTGTACATAGTGATATCATGGGTCCATTTCGAGTACCTTCAATGAGAAAATAAGTATATGTCTTTTCATTTATATATTATTACATGAGATTCACTTGGGTTTACTTCTTGAAACTCAAGTCTGAATTTTTTCAACATCTAAATATTTTCAAAGCGCATGCAGAAAATCAGTCTGGAAAATGCATCAAGATACTCCACACAAATAATGGGAAGGAATATGTCAACAAAGATATCCAGAATATTTGTAATGAAGCAGACATACAGTTCCATTAGGGGAATTTTGAGGTCTAAAATGGGCCTCATAAGAAAAATGTACAACAAAAATAAACTTTATAACAACCAATAGGATTCAAGATGATGATGTCAACCATGGGGGATGATTCACCATTTTTTAAATAAAAGGGTAAAAATATTAAAAAATAATAAAATAATAAAACTACTTTTTCAACTCGTATTTTCAAATTATCTCCCAAAATTTTTACCTGAGCTACGGGAGTATCGTTGGATGCGAAATTTACTTCTCATCTGGCATATTCTATTGTACACTTTTGATACTTATTTTAAAATGAGAAATACATAAAAAACGTGATTGTAATCACGTTTTTTTATGTATTTCTCATTTTTCGTGTAGTAGGACCCATCGAAAGTATGCAACATGGGTACTCCTTGGATGGGGAATTAAATTTCGCATCCAAAGAGTACTCCCGCTTGAAATTTGAGTAAAAAAATTGGGAGATAAGTTGAAAATATGAGTTGAAAAAATAGTTTTTCCATTTTTCCCTCTAAAATTTGATGATGTCATCAAATCTTATTTGATTTTTTCCACTATTATTTTATAATTTCCTTATGAGGCCCATTTTAGACCTGAAAATTCCCCTAATGCTTACACTGCACAACAAAATGGGGTGGCCGAAAGGAAGAATCGATCTTTGAAAAGAGATGGCCAATTGCATGTTGCATGCAATATATCTTTCGTCAAAATTGTGGGATGAAGATATCAATTGTGCCGCATACATACATAATAGATCTCTTCATAAATATGTTACTGGAAAAACACCTTTGAGACTTGGACTGTCATGAACCCTGAAGTCAGTAATTTCTTCATTTTTGGATCTTGAGCATGGGCCCGCATTCCTACACAGAAGAGAAAGGATTTGGAGCCTCAAATTAAATCATGCATTTTTTTTTTTAATATTCTGGTGAAATATGATGAAGTCAAAGGGTACATATTTCTTGATATCAACACTGAAGAGCTCTTTATTGAAAGGATTGTAAAGTTTGGTGAATATATTTTGCATGCACCACTAGATGAACCTATTACCAAGTTTCGCTCACCACTCATTGATGAGTATGCAGATGATACCTCAGATCAGAATTATGATCTAGATGAACCTTTTCCTGTGACACCTATTGGACCTCTAGTTGTTGAAGATCGATATCATACTTCCTCATGGAGTTCGGAATATTTTGGACCACCTTCAAAACAAAAATTTTGCAACATGAGTGATCTCCTAGATGATCCTACCTCAATACCTCAGTTTGAGAAAGATCCACAAGCACTCTTAGCTATGAAGCCATGCATTCTCATGCACACTTTTATGATGCATGCATCTGATCCACAAACTTGTGTAGAAGAAGTTGGGCATCCTGAATTGTGAAGCAACAATGGATGAGGAATACAACTCTCTCATTGAGAACCAGACTTGGGATCTGGTTCCGCTACCTTCCAATCGTAAACTTGTGAGGCACAATTGGGTTTACTAGACCAAGAAAGCAACGGATGACCAAGTTAGTAGATATAAGGCATGGTTGGTATCAAAAGGTTTTTAGCAGGTACACGGTGTTGAATATGATGATACTTTTGCTCCAATGTAAAAAATGGATTCCATTTGGCTCTCTCTCTCCATTGCAGTAGCAAGAGTATGGGAGGTGCATAATATGGATGTGAATAATGTATTTCTTCATGGTGATCTCAAGGAGGAAATATATATGGAGCAGCCACAGGGATACATGCAAAATTAATCTCTGGTATGAAAGCTAAATAAGTCTCTCTATGGCATCAAGAAGGCACCTAGAGCATGGTATGAAAATATGGATTCCTATTTGTTATCTCAATAATTTGTATGCTACAAATTTGATTCCAATGTTTATTTTTTGAATAAAATTGTCTCCTTCTTGATCATAGTACTCTATGTAGATGATCTTTTGATAACAGGTAGTTCAAATTATGCCATTAATAATATTAAAAATGCATTGCATAAGAGGTTTTCTATGACAGGCATGGGCTTGATAAATTTCTTCCTTGGACTAGAGATCAATCAGAGTGGTTCTAGGATTACAATTTCTCAACCAAAGTATGCTAGAGATATTTTGGAACGATTTCACATGAGTGATCGAAAGCCAATATCCTAGCCTTTATTATCAGGGATAAAGATTGAGAATGGAAAAGACACACCATTGGTTGATTTCACATTGTACTGTCGGCTTGTGGGAATTCTTCTTTAACTCACTCACTCTCATCCTTATCTCTCATATGTCATAGGAGAATTTTCCAGATACATGCATGAGCCACATGAGTTACACTAGAAATCTGCAAAGCGCATCGTTAGATATGTCCAGGGGACAATCACATATGGGATTCATTATGCAATAAATTTTTCTTTGGATCTCATTGGGTTCACAGATTCATATTGCCTTGGCGACAACATTGATCGCAAGTCCACCTCTGGTTATGTAATTAGTTTGGGATATGCCCAATTTGTTGATCAAGCAAGAAGCAGGCTGCCATTGCTTTATCATCAGCAGAGGTCAAATACATAGGAGCATTCAATGCCACTATTCAGGCCATTTGGCTATAACCTTTCCTATCTAAGTTTGGTATCAATTTCCATAATCCAACTGTCATTTGGTGTGATAAACAAAGTACACTAAAATTTTGTAGAGATCGAGTGCAGCGGCAACATACCAAACGCATCGAGATCCACATGCACTTAATTAGAGAACTAATTCATGACGAGATCATCGATCTTTAGTATGTTCCCAGTTCCGAGCAGATTTTTGATATCTTCACCATGAATTTCACTGAGCAGAATTTTTTATTTCTATGAGATCGTCTTGGGGTGAAGGATGCAACTACCTAGCAGTTGTATTTTCTCTAATTTTTGCATTATATTTTGATGGGGGGGTGGGGGGGGGGGGGGGGGGGTTTATTCCCACTGGATTTTCCCTCTTTCCTCTTTTCATGCATTTTATATGGGTACCTAAAATGGCCTTGCTGTTGGGACTCATTCATTTTTCATCACACTCACCTAAGTTATGCTCAAGGGAGGGTGTTGGTGTACATGTGCATAGTTAACCTTAATTAGCTTCAGTTCAACTCTAGTTATTGCATGTGATGTGCACTTTTCTTTAGTTGGTTAAATCGAGTGCTTACATGTGGTGTGCACTTGCCTTTAGTAAGTTAACTCTAGTGCTTGCATGTGGTGCATCTGCACATTAACATAACATAAATCATACTTAGATTCAGTTAGCTTTAATTATCCATAGTTATTGCATGTACAACTAAGCTTAACTTAGTTTATTTATGTATTGATTCTCAAACTAATATTGATGAATCAAATTCATTCTCAATTTTATTTTTTCTTTTTCAATTCTCGCAAGTTTGTGCAATTATTCTTTTAGCTAGATCTGTATTTGTGCTCTAATAATTTTACACCAATTGTGGGTGCTCCTTAGTCGCCTCTTCGGCTCCGCCACATAGCACAACAATATGAGTCATGAAGTCAAACACGCCAATTAAATGGAATCCACATATTTATCTTGCATTAGGAATCCTTGTGGCTATGTAAATGGAGGAAATATCTCAACACAAATACAAAACATGCAAGACACATCTCAATAGAAAATCCTAACAAGTTTGTCTAACACAAATACAAAACATGCAAGACATACCTCAACAGAAAATCCTCACAAGTTTGTCTTTTCACATTGTATTGTAGTTCTATTACCAAAGTTTCCATAATTAAATATTTCTCTTTGGAAAAAAGGAAAATTTAGTAGAATTTTATGCCTTTAAATAGGTTACATTAGGGAAGAATACCATGGAAAAAACCATGGGTTCTCAAAACTCAGAGTTTGTAAAGTAATCTGACCGAATCAAAATATTCAAATAACATGACAAAAATTACAACATCTCTTCCATATTGGGTTTTTGGGTGCCTCTCCGCCCAACAATTATATATATTATCGAATATTTATCAATTTTATGTATAATGAGCGAAGACCCATCTTAATTCCTTATTAGGGATCAAATTTCTCAAATTGAAAACCTCTTTTTTGAGTGAAAAACTTGAGTAAAGGTTTTTACCTCATCATATTAGATCCCTAAAGGATCTAAGCTACTTTAATTATTAATATTCAATAATTATAATTATCAATTTTTTTATTTTATTAAATTTTATTTTATTTTTATTTTTATGTAATTTGACCTAGTCAAAATATTTACATAATATAACATCACATAACATAACATTACAACATGTTTTCCATGCAATCATACATGTTATTAGAAATTGATCTCTGTTATTACGAAGGTAGATACATCTCAACTATGTATCTATCAATTAGAGTCAAGAGAGATCAAATCCATGAGGGTCCTAACCTCCTTTTTTAATGCAAAAACTTAGGGAAGGTGTGCACCTTGAAGGATTGGATCCCTCTCAAAGCTTAATAGGTTAAAAATATTTATGATTCCATATATATATATATATATATATATATATATATATATATATATATATATTCATGACAAAATTTCGTCATTGGAGTTCATTCTTGAAATCTACTTGAAGAAATATTACACTTAATATTAAGTGTGATAATTTGTACATTAGTGTGTTATTCATTAGTGTGCTTTGAGTTGATTTTTTGTGTGATTGTTTGCCTTGCAGACATGTAATATGCTCACCTTGTCTTCCACTTGGTTTGTAGATGTCTTCGAATCACTACATTGGTTTAGCACACATAATCTGTCTTCCACGGTATGGGCACTCTTTGATCCTAATGGCAAGTTGATTAATTTACAAGGAACTTGTTTGGGTCGGACATGTAACAATGTTTCCGAGTATAGTGCGGTGACCAAACTATTATCGGATGACATTGATCTTGCGATAAGAGATTTGGTTATTAAGGTTGACTCACAACTCATTGTTTTACAACTAAATGGGCGTTATTATGTATGTAATCCTCAAATTTTGCGTATGTATTTACGTGTTAGATTGTTGGAAAGGAATTTTGATTTTATCACATATCAGCGCATTCCACGGCATTTAAATACTTTTTTAGATTCATTAGAAAACCATGTATTAGATAGACATTTGCGCAAAATGTAAATCAAGACATCATTACGATACATAAGTAACCGTAGAAACATGCATATATATATATATCAGTCTGTAAGTGTTTTAGATCCAAAATCTCAAAAAATATATGTTTTGCTACAAAAATGGCTCTTCGAGCCTACATTAGTACAAAAATCTGTAAACAAGGTTGTTATCTTCCCACATGGTGCTCATGGTAGCAGGTGACTACTCGAATTACTCACCAGAGTAATCAATATAGTCTGCCTAGAACTCCGATAGTGTGTCTCTGAAAACACAATGGGATCTCATCAAATGTGGGATACTCTGGGATGCCTCACGTGAGGCCGACCAGGTTCTGCTCCATCCCAACTAATATGTCTTCTCCCTCCTCATAAGGAGCATCCTCTGTTGGACCTAATACCCACCGTTCAATCGGGGAAATACCAGGAGGTCTCTATGGACCCATATCTATAAACAACTCATAATTTTACGTGTCATAAAATATAACAAAAACATTAAAAAAGTAAAAAATGTCTAAAAATAACTTTTTACCTGCATTGGTCCACTGTGTGTTATTTGGATTGGAAGATCTATATCTCCTCTGAAGTCAATGTCGGCATAGGCGTAGTCCTCGACTACAATCAGCTGAAGCCACAACCAACTGCAGAAGGTTGTGGGGAAATGCATTTATTGCCCTCCTCCCTGTCTGGGCATTATGTCGCACCATCGCATTAGCCTTAGATCCCTAAGTGCTGGATCATGGATCTCCAACCACTGATACTAGAATAGGGGTACTCTCTCTAGAAATAAGGTCACCAAAATTGACCCGTGCCCGAACTGTTTCAGTATTCCAATCTTGCACTTGGTTAGCTGGCTCTTCATGTTAGTCTGCAAACCCTCGTACTAGTTTAACATTGTTGGTGCCAAGAAATCCACCACACACTAAAATTGTGATTTCATTGCCTCATGCAATGCCTGGGCTCCTGTCACTATGGTGATACAACATAGTATCGTGTGCAAGGGGAGAAATCTGATGGAATATATCTCTACCTTCCCACTCTCTATCTTTTGTGCCCCGGGACAATATCTCTGGATGAGCATGCTCATGCTCTCACCCCCTGGGCGAGCCCCGAAGAGTTGGATTCTCTCTCCTCACCTAGACAATCCGATGATAAAGTAGATTTCCATGACATCTAGCTCAAGTTCTTGGTCCCTGATGATGAACAATTGTCGGTCCACATCCTAGATACTGATCAAGTACTGGAGAAGCTTTAGTTGAGCTCTGAAACTAGATGTTTGAAAGAATTTAAACAATTCGCAATTGTGAAAATCATTGAAAAATTCTTGGTCTTGCAAGGCTTGGTGGTCTTCCACCTCATGGCCTCATTCTTTCCATTCAATCGACATCTTCTCCAAAAGAACCTGCAAAACATGTCCAATTGGTATTTTAGGAGAATTCATGGAAGAATGTTTAGAATTTAATGGCTGAGTTGGAAGATTTTCTCAATCTAAAATCTTCCCCGTGGCCAGCGTAATAGTTTGAAATAATTTGGTGTTGGTGGTGTGCTACCCTAAAGGGCTGAGCGCGACCCCGATAGCTCAAAATTGCGTTGGTCGCAGGATATTTTAAACCTTGAATTATCCTCCCTAAACTCCCTAATTCTGAAAAATAAATGCTAAATGAATAGGATAAAAATGAAAAGGAGGTTTAGAGCTCTTACCTGGCGGAGATGGATTGACGAATGTTGTCCCAGATCAGCCACACCACTGATTTGAAATTTATAGGGAAAATGGACAAAATGCTCTTCTAAATATGGAAAGGTGAAAGTGATTTTGTTTTTTGGTCTATATATAGATTTTTGAAAAAAAATCGCCAATATTTTGATATTTTTCCTCTATATCTGTGATGTTTGTTATTTATGTGCAGTACAATACTTTCACACTACTGGTGATAATTTCTGATTCAAATGAGTTCAATTTTATCTCTTTTTTGGGCTCATTAAACGTTTATGAAAAAAGAACCTCCCTGGAGTCAACTTTCAGCTCTTTTTTGACTCTCGAAAAATGAAAAGATTGCTGAGTACTTGTCATTTTGAAGTCGTTAAAGTGAATGAATTGATGTGATCTCAGTATACAACTACCCCTTTTTTGGGCTGATATTTACTATTTATGAAAAAGGAACACCTTGATCAAACATGGTCAAGAGGTTCTCTCGGAAATAGTTTTCTACCTTTTCGGATTCGAGAGACGAATTATGAAAAGGGACATGATGGAGTTTCCTTTTTGTTTCTTTTCAAACTCCCTAAACATGAAAATTTACTGAGTTTACCTTTCATTGGACTCATTAAATATTAAGCAACGAAATACTTGTCACCCTGACAAGACTGAGTTCCTCCTTCCTAGGGCTTGTTAAACTTACCAGGATGGACTCATTCAAAGAATGAACTTACATGCTCAGCATATGTTATCCTCTTCACGCTGGCTGTAAAAGATAAAGAGGTACTTTTTAGCAATAACGGGGGAAACTTGAACGTCTTATGTGTATTTTGGGCAGCTTGTTGCTCTTGAACATGACACTCATCTGCAATTCATGTCGGGTTGGGGACATCCTACATTCGTCACTTTGCCTCCATGGGTTTGGGAAATCTGTTTGCCTCTCATCTAATTACCAATTTTGTCAACATGACCTCTAATCCTATCTGAGTCAAATTTTTCCACCCTACAGAGTCGTGTTGCCAATATGTTCAAGAGAAGTCCTTCCTGTAAAACACCTTCTACATATTTGACCTTCTTTGATACAATCCTAAATCACTCCTATCATCTTAAGATATCTGTTGTTTCGTGTTGATGATGTGGGAATCCTTATGGCCCTCCTCCGACGAATCACTTCATGTCAACTTCAGCTCATTATCCGGGAAAGTGGCTTAGAGACTTCTTTTAGTACCTTTGAGCTTGCATGCCTCAATGGCAATTTCTTCGTGTTCGACAAAAATTTCACATCATTGACCTTCGATTGAATGATTCTGTGAGTTTTCAACTTCAACACATCTATTCGCACTTGTAGATTGTGTTGTTGTACCTTGAGGTCCATCATCATTATTGGTGGTATCTCTCGTGCCTGTTAGCGGTTTTCATCATTGATCAGTAATCAGGTGGTTTCTACCATGTTCGACACCAACACATTTATTCACATGGCTATATTTGTACATTAGATTGATTGAGATCTTGGTGAAGACCTTGGGTCGCATCTGATTTTTGCTCTAGGCTGTGTGGAGTTATTGAGTATCATGATTGTATACATGATCCTACCTATATGGGTGGTTGCCTCCATACTACAGATCCATTTCTATGATCTCTTTTAGATGGATAGTTGTGACCATACCATGGGCTCATGTGTCATTTGATGCCTAGTATAAAATCATGTGGTTAGGCATATTTATTCCATATATTTCATATATTCTAAGTGTTTTATTTGGTAGGTTTTCCAAAGGTGGTCTGCATTATTTTCCTTGGTTCATAAAGAATTTCAGCCATCACTCCATGTTCTGCCTCCATGCTTTAGGGGGCATCTATTACACAATAATTTTTCACCATGCTCATTTTCCCGTACCTGATCCTGAAATGCCCCGTGATGAATCTTGTGCAATGTTTCCATCATCAAGAAATATGCTGAGATATCCCCTTGAAGATCAATATAAGACTTCCTTGAAAGACTACTGAAGAAACTTGGTCAATTTCCTAGTTTCTTGGGTCAGCGCCCTTCCTGGTGCCATGACCGCATTGATTTCCTTATCCCAGTTCTAGCCCAGCGCTATCAGCGCTCTAATTTATTGGAAAACTGCGTTGATCCCCTTTTTGGCAGTGCTTTCTCAAATGGAGGAGAAGCTTCAACCTCTACAAGCTCAAGGGTGGCGAGTTGGTTGTTGAACATAGATGATAAGGTCAAACTCTCTCATTTTGGAGCTTTGATCTCATCCATGGGGGTTCATCCCTTTAAACTTGGGCCTTCCTCCTCCTTTCATGGGCTCCCAACCTCCTTATCCTTGCTATAAATTCACATCCATCATTCCCCAAAGTTTAGAGCTTGGTTGATAATTGTCAGACTCGTCTGAACTCTCATCCCTTCACATGCTTGCATCGTGATTAAGCCTAAGAGCATAGGAGAAGGAATTTTTTTGAGCTAGGTGAAGGACTCAGATTTTCACCTAAGAATGCCTCCAACATCAAGGCCTGGTTGTAAGTTCTCCTTTTGTAATTTATCAATAATAACAAATGATGTTTGCTTTATATATTTGTCTACATGATTATGCAAATAGTTTGGTACTCCTTGATCTGCTAGATAACTATTGTTTACGTTTATTATATATTTTATCATGTTTTTTGTTGTCTCCCGATCATCCACAAGTATTCGCGTGCCATCAGTAGCAGGAAGCAGGCCTACAAGGATCGTGGATCAAGGTCATCTCCAACAGATCCAAGGATAGCGATTGGAAAAAGGTATTTATGTCTCTTTCCTCTTTGCATTTTAAGCATTAGTTAAAAAATTTTATTTTAGAAATAATCTTGTGTTTCTAGACCCACTCTAGGGCTAGAGATATCACCTATGTCTGCAGAGGGGATTTATATTGACAAAAAACATAAATAGCTCCAACAGTGGAGCGTTAGACCCACTACTCGCTCCCCAAAAGTACTAACTTTGCCTCCCTAATGCCTTACGGGAGAAGCCACAGCTAAAATTCCTTTACATGAGAAATTAGGATCCTTTTATAACATGAGTCATGACATTTAACATCCACATGACTCTTGACTTTCCAACTCCTAATGACCTTTGGACTTATACAACCTTTGGAATTCCAAAGGACTTTTGGAATTACATATTTGGCATTACATGTATTTTGGACTTCCATGACTCTTTATTTCATATGACTCTTAGACTTCCACTTATTTGTCTTTAAAATGATTACAACAATACATCACAACTTCCACATCATCATTTGATGAGAACTTTAAATGTCACTATCTTTGGTGACTAGGACTAATAGTGATTGATGACATGTAATGTTTTCAGTGCTGTCATGGCTACCACTTTTATTTGCGTTCTTAATGCAGCTTCGACCGTTGATGTATTTACCCTCCAAAGGGTCTTTGATCCAATGGAATCTTCAGGATGCTTTGATCAACACGATTCAAGCGTGTTCTTTGTTATTTCAATGCTTCCTTTCTTTGTTCTCTTTTCCTTATATTCCTCGTGTTTTCTCATCATGTTTTTCCTAGAATACATGTATCTGCAATCACTCATGAAAATAAACCACCAACCTAAAAGTCCCCTATTCTACCATGTTTTATGCATATTTCCTATTCTTTCCTTATCAGTGCACTTGAAAGGGAATGTTATCACTCCAATAATTCTCAGGGTTGTTAATCTTTTTGATTTAAAGAATATTAGAGGTAACCAAAAACCTACTTTTAAGCCTTAAGATCTAGCCTTCCTAATGCTCAGAGAGGGCTATCTCTATATGATTTATCTTTGTTTGTTTTAGTCGATTTTAGGCTAGTTATGTAAGATTGATTGGTTTTGGATTTTGATTTGGCTTGCTGGTGGTATCACTTACTCGGATGGATAGATGTAGGCCTGCTTACCATTGGGATAATGTAGTCAAATTGTTAAGCAAAAAAAGCAGGATCAAGGTTCTAAAGGGAAGTATTCACAAGGAAATATAGTTGAGTAACTTCAGATCGTTAGGCTGATGGTGAAAATGGTTTCAATTGGGGCAAGAGATAAATTAAGGGTTCTCAAATCCAGATACTGAGTGAAAAGATAGAGGTCAATCAAAAATAGGGATTGTTGTCTCGAGGGGTCCTGACCCAGGTTCGGTGTGAAAGGTTTACCAACAAACCCCTATACTACTGGCCCTTTCGGCAGTGACCTACTTGCGCAGGTCAAAGTCCCACCCGAAGTAGTATGGTTGGGTGCTGGAACCAAGTTTTCGCACCCTAAGAAAGGATGGGTAAAGCAAGCAGGGCTACCTTAGGTCCTGTAATCCCTGATTACCTTGTTCTGCGCAGGGTTAATTAAGTCTCTATTTCATCCATGTGCACTAGATCTATATTTATATGCTTATTATTATATCAACACAGCAGTACATAAACATAACATAACAGATCTAGATCCAAGAACAAAGTATACACATCTTTCGCAGCTTAAGGACAGAAAACGCACAATACAGAAATTATCAGTAATTCACATAACAGTACTCACAGATTCAGTTCTCTAAAAATCTTTCGCATTCATTCATTCATCAATTATTCCTTACAATTCCCTTCCCAACTTGCACACATAACAACAGGGTCCGCACACATCTGGACTTGGATCTCCGCGCACACAGCCAGCAGGATTCTGTTCCCAAAAACCCAAACAGATAGCTTAAACAATAGATCACATCAATAGCTCATCATTTCCTATCCTTTACAATACAAAATGCATCCCTATTTATAACAATCAAGCCTCGACTTTCCTATGGTCCGCAACCCATGGTTTTCGGACCCCTAGTTTACCCTTTGACCCATTACAATGCATTTGGGTCTTTGACCTACCCCAAAACCCCTGCGCTAGACTAAATATAATAAAAAATATTCAAAATGGACCAGTTCCACAGCTTGTTAGGAGACCCCGTTCCAACAGTCCCCCAACACAATCTTGTGACTCGTCCCGAGTCACTGCGGTGGTGCGGCTTCTATCTGCGCCCACAAGGTATCAAGAGATCGTTTGAGCTGAGGGAGTACATCCTGACTTTGGGCAGCAACATTTTGTGCAAGAGTGACCAGCTTCTGGGAAGGCGGATCTTCAAGGACCATGGTAACGCTTGCAAGAAGCTAATTAAGACGCTTGTTATGCCGGAGTCCAGAGCTTTAGATGTTCTACCATGACATGTTGTTTATGCCGGAGTTTCTCAATCTCGTCCTGGAGGTCGGTACTATTTTTCAATCATGCCAAGCGTTGGGCAAGTACCAAGGTAGGCAGCATAGCGTTGATATTTTCAACGGCTTCTTCTTTTTGTCGTAAGTCTTGATTGATTTTTTTGAGGACCAGATCGCGCTGGACCCAAGTCCAGAGCTGCATGGCTTATTCCAACAACATGTCACCTTCAGCAATTTTCCCCATGATGGTCGTTGTTGCATCTATGATTAGAGCAGCACGTTGGGCACAGACTTCTGGGGGAGTGTCGGGCTGTAATCTGGCCTGTAAGTCCGAAATCTGTTGTTCCAGCTGAATCCTGACAGTGTGCACTTCCAGTCGAGAGGCTTTGAGGGCAACAACCAATTTTTCCACCTTATTCTGAGATGTATCCTCAGCCGTGATTTCCTCTGTGTCTTCCATGTAGAGCTGGTGGATCACAGTCTCAAGCTCCGCCTGTTGTGACATAGCCTGGATTGCTTCAATTAAGACGCTTGTTATGACGGAGTCCAGGGCTTTAGATGTTCGACCATGATGTGTTGTTTATGCCAGAGTTTCTCAATCTCATCCTGGAGGTCAGTACTGGTTTTCAATCGTGCCAAGCGTTGGGCAGGTACCAAGGTAGGCAGCATAGCGTTGATCTTTTCAATGGCTTCTTCTTTTTGTCGTAAGTCTTGATTGATTTTTTGGAGGACCAGATCGCGCTGGACCCAAGTCCAGAGCTGCATGGCTGATTCCAGAAACATGGCACCTTCAGCAATTTTCCCCATGATGGTCGTTGTTGCATCTGTTATTAGAGCAACACGTTGGGCACAGACTTCTGGGGGAGTGTCGGGCTGTAATCTGGCCTGTAAGTCTGAAATCTGTTGTTCCAGCTGAGTCCTGACAATGTGCACTTCCAGTCGAGAGGCTTTGAGGGCAGCAACCAATTTTTCCACCTTATTCCGAGATGTATCCTCAACCGTGATTTCCTCTGTGTCTTCCATGTAGAGCTAGTGGATCACAATCTCAAGCTCCGCCTGTTGTGACATAGCCTGGATTGCTTCAATATTCTTCTGCGCAATGGTGCGCTGGGTTGCCGCAAGCTGTCATGTTGTGGATTGAGTGTGGTCACTAATCTCCTGGGAGGCAGCGTGAAGGAGAATTTCTAAGGCGACGTGGGCAGCTGAGCAAAGTCCAACTGAATTCCTGTGACTTCCAGGGGCTGCATTCCGACTAAGGCATCGTTAGGGATACTCCAGAGGCGGCTGGCGTCCCTGATTTTTGCCGAGCTGCTGTCGACTAACAGGGGTGGTGCCTAGCCTTCACTAGATGGGGGGTGATCCTTTTTTATCTGGAGAGCGTGGAGGTCTACCTAAAGAGATTCGACCCCTGCCTTCCACTAGACCATGATAAGTGCCCACTTATCCTCTGTAGCCATGGTGACTGCTCTGCGATCTGCTCTAGGTCTTCGTCCGTTAATGTGACTGTCGCATCGTAGTGCTCATGACGGGCATGCTGTTTCTTCCTTGGTCCTGATGTCGATGGCCCCATACTCTTAGTGCCAGGAGGAGGGGTGGTGGCGGTATCTACCTGGGTCGGAGCTGTATCGGTTGTTGCGGCAAGTTACCTCGGGGCTCGGCTATAACTGATGTTGGAGTGTCGGGGAGACCTTTTTTTCAGGTGGGGGGCCACAGTGACATCAGTAGATCAATCTCTTCATCGGGTACCATATAAGGGAAATTTGTCCATGTCTGACTGGCAAGGCTACGAATCCAGACCTAGTGCATGGTGATTTGAAATGTAGCAATCTGCTTGTATTTGTCATATATGGTGGGGGATAAGCGGGGTCAGGAGTTTATGGCAGTGGCGACACTGCTTTGGAAGAGGACCCAAAAGACCTTGTTATCCTCGATGCGCTACTTATCCTTAGAGTCCCATAAGTGAGCATACCGAGCGCCTTCGCACATCCCAGCAGGGAGCTCTGGAACGACCGACTTCCTCTGGTTTGTCCCAGGTGATTAGTGCGATGAGGAATAACAGCCATGAATAGAAGAAAGAAGTCCCATGCTCCTGAGACTCGTGGACATTAGCGAGAAATTCATTGCACAAGTATTGAACCCAATTAAAGAACACACCCTTCGCGCATCGGCCGGCTAGCTGGATGACATAGGCGAGGACAGTTGCAACTTGGCACCTCCGTATGAGTTTGCTGGCTAACAGTTGAGTGCCCATCTGTGTAGCAGGGTCATTGATGGTTTGTATTACAAACCCTCACTGATTTCGTTGTACTTCATAGGTCTCCCAAACAAACAGAGCAGTAGCGACTTCAAACTTATTTTCGACTTTTATGAGTGGGTGCGGCCCCTGCATCGGGAGGCCTATAATATTGTGGATCAACTCAGCATCAATAGGGACCCTGTTGCGAATCCATAAGTAGACATTGTGAATGAGGGTGAGTAACTGGCATGCCAACCGATCTGTGATATTGTACCGGCCAAAGTGGGGCATACAGAGCAAATTCAGGAGTCCAGATCCCGCCAAGCCGCATACCCATCGTTGAGGTAGTACCGTGATTCCATCATCCTCATAGATTGTATCAAAGTATAATGTGGAGGCCAATTCCGGGAAAGCGTCATGGTCCGCCAGATCATGATCCTCAAACTTGACCTCATGGGGGCGTCCACAGGGGTCACGGATGATGGGGACCTCTCCTAGGGTTAGCGTAGTCTGCACGTAGGTGATCAAGCCATCCAAGTTTTTTTGTATTTGCGTAGATAGTCTTCATGGTCGAACGAAGGGGGGTAACCAGTTGATCGAGTTAGCCGGTAGAGCCCCCTCCTAGTCATTTTGTCCTGAGAGCGGAGGCTTGGCACATCTTGGGGAACTTCAGGGCCTTTTTTCTACCGGTGGGGTAGTCCCTGAACTCTAAGCTTTCTCCTTGCCTTTTCTTGTGGTTCGTGGAGGGGGGACTTCTTCTAACTCAGGCTCATCTTCCAGAACTTCTTCAACCTCAGGTTCAGTTGGGGCGGAGGTTTCGGTAGGGGTAGTAGTCGGCATCCTTGCGCGATAAATGAATCCTAGCTCTGGGTGACTACTACCTGACGGAGGGGGTTGACCAGTCATGAAAGGGGTGCTGCGATTGTAACAAATTTCACTGCTCGATTGCTTCTGTGAGATACTTAAAGTAGGTTGCTTGTTGACATGAGACAATATTGCTAATCGGACTATCCCACCCCCTTTTAAGCATTTTCCATCAGATGATAGAGAGAGATATTTTACGCGAGGCGTGTTTCCAAAGGAACGGTAAAAACTTCCCGTAACTTGACTTGCCAACGACTCAGGAGCCACTTCTCTCAACGGTAACTTCTGCTTTTTACCAAGGGGTACAGTCCCAATGGCTAGTTGTTGCATCCTCAGTGATTTAGGCATACTCGTTATGTTATGGTTACCGATATGTGACACCTACCTAACTTCCCCCAACACAGGCTTGCTCCCTAAGTAGCTCTTGGCCCAAGACCAAGAGATTTTTATTATTTGTTCTACTAAGGCTTTTAGGGGGGATGACGTCGGGACCAACTGCCTGACCCCTAGCTGTTTCGCCGTCGTGGGGGTGGCTTGATGCATGGGACCGCTACCTGCGGAACCTATAGGTGTCATAGGGAGCTTGTTTCTCACTTGTGGGTCGACCGGTCCCATACGGAGGGAGTCCTTTGAGATACAAAGACAACGCAATGTAGAGGCTTCTCCTAGTCGGGCCTGCCAAGCTTCTAGATCCTTACTGGGATCCTCAATATCCCCCTCATAGCATGGTATAGTGTCCTAGATTAGGTTTTCCCTATCGCGCGCTGTCAATTTATAGACATAATCCTCATCCCCCTCCTTAGGTATAGGTTCTGCATAACATTTTCCTTCTATCGGGTCTAGTGGTATAATGACCCGTGTGCCCTTGTTTTCAAATATCATGCTGCGATTTTTGAGATTGATGATGCCCCCCATGTCTATAGCCCAGTCCAGGCCGAGGAGCGCAGGGTAGGGATTCGCATCTTCCACAATTTCTATCACTTCAAAGTCAGCTAGGATCCTTACCCCTGTGATATCAACCATGACGTTGGGGAGTCTACCTAGAGGAATGATTTTTTGTTGATTAGCCATTCGAAGCTTGATGGTGGTTCGCTCCAGCTTGGGTTCCCCCATGCATTGCCAAGTGTGCTTAGGTAGTATATTAACGTCCAATCTGAGGTCTAATATAACCCGATCCATCTCATAATCATCGATCTGGACTGTCAGCTGCATTTCCCTGCCAATGCGTCTTTGATATTTGTATAATTTATGCACATCCTTGATGTCGGGTGACATGGAAGCTCATGTTGCACAGATTTCTAGTAAGGCCTGCAGATTTCGTACTACCTAAGGGTTGCGCAGCAGCCTCACACATGCTTGTAAGAAAGGTTTAACTTCCGCAGTTACTTCCTCAGCTCCCAGGTGAGCAAATGGCAGAATTTTAGTCTCAAGGAAGTCCTTTCGAGCCTCCATGAATGTTTCCCTCGTTTTGCCTAGGTCCAGTCCTTCTTGGTTGCTAACTACCCTGCGGATCAGTGAGTCAGTTTCGTTTTTCTCCTTAGCCCCCCCAATCGCCAATCCACTGCGCATTACCACATTTACCTTGGTATCCTTTCCCCTTAGCCCGGTCTGGACCCTTCGCACCTTCTGCGCAGATGGGAGTTTCGTTTCCTTTATCTTTGATTTTAAGGCTGGGCACTCTTCCAGTGTATGGCCCCACTAGCTAAAATACCTACAGGACTGTCGTAAAAGGTTTAGGCAATCCTTCGCCAAATGCCCCATGCCCCCATAGTTATAGTAGAGTGACTGACCTCGACCCCAACCTGCGCTTCCGCTCCGGCTCCCGTCCCTTCCTCCAGGGGAGGAGTCATCCCTACCCAATGGGGTTCTTGGCGAGGTAGGGTATTTTCCCTTGTTTATTATTTCATTAGGGCTTCGAAAGTCCTGCTCCTCATGGCCTATCGATCGGCAAGACCGGCACCAACATTGCTTTGGTTTGGAAACAGGGGTGCTATTACAGGGCCATTGGTGGATACTACACAACTCTGTTGTGCAGCTCCCTCCGTGCCAGAGTGTAGGTTCCCTTGAGCCGTGTTGTCCCAAACCACGTGCTCCTAGTTCCGGGTGGCCTACTACGTGATCTAGTTCCGTGCCGGCCCCTCTTCCTTTCTCTTGCTGTAAATTCTGAATTTTCTGGTGCATAGCCTCAAGCTGCACCTAGATCTGTTGTACTTCTACCGTAGCATCCTTTAGAGGTGTAGCTTCTAATTTCATCGCAGCTCCCAAGGCCTTATCCTGTGAGCCAAAAGTCTGGTGACCCATAGGTACATGTAAGTGAGGGTGTAGCATGGCGATGAACCATTCCGTAAGCTGTTTGTCGTCGTACCTTTATCCTCCTTCTCTGATAGATTTTTTTAGGCATTGATCTACTTCCCATATAAACTTAGTTGGCCCCTACTTGAAATATTTTAATTCTGCTATGACCTGAGAGTAGGATTTAGGGTTCCAGAACTGCTGTTCCAGGGCGTCCTTAATTTTCTGGATAGTTGCATCCTTATTTTGTGATACGTATCCCATATACCAGTCCATAGCCCTTCCTTCAAAGGCTAGGGATAGCTGCGTTTTTTTCATAGTGTCGCCCATCACGCCCTGCACAACCCATACTGACTCTGTCACAAACCAAAATCGCTCCATGTCTTCATCGGTCGTGCCCTTCAAGGTGGGTATATTTAAGTGCACCGTCATGGTTTCCTAAGGGCCCTTTGTAGGTGTTCTTCTCTAGTATTCTTTTTTCAGTACCGATCCCTTTCTCACATTCCTTTGGTCCCGGCAACGGAACCATTTGTTGGCTCGAGGGGTCCTGACCTAGGTTCGGTGTGGAAGGTTTGCCAACAAACCCCTATACTACTGGCCCTTTCGGCAGTGACCTGCTTGCGCAGGTCAAAGTCTCACCCGAAGTAGTATGGGTGGGTGTTGGAACTAGGTTTCCGCACCCTGAGAAAGGATGGGTAAAGCGAGAAGGGCTGCCCTAGGTCCTATAATCCCCGATTACCTTGTTCTGCGCAGGGTTAATTAAGTCTCTATTCGCATCCATATGCACTAGATCTATAGTTATATGCTTATTATTATATCAACACAGCAGTACATAAACAGAACATAACAAATCTAGATCCAAGAACACAGTATATAGATCTTTCGCAGCTTAAGGACAGAAAATGCACAATATAGAAATTTTTAGTAATTCACATAATAGTACTCACAGATTCAGTTCTATAACAATCTTTCGCATTCATTCATTCATCAATTCTTCCTTACAATTCCCTTCCCAACCCATGCACACAACAGCAGGGTCCGCACACAGCTGGACTTGGATCTCCGCACACACAACCAGCAGGAGTCCGTTCCCCAAAACCCAAACAGATAGATTAAACAATAGATCGCATCAATAGCTCATCATTTCCTATCCTTTACAATACAAAATGCATCCCTATTTATAACAATCTAGCCTCGACTTTCCTATGGTCTGCAACCCATGGTTTTTGGGCCCCTAGTTTACCCTTTGACCCATTACAATGCGTTCATGGCTTTGACCTACCCCAAAACCCCTGCGCCATTCTAAATATAATCAAAAATATTCAAAATGGACCAGTTCCACAGCTTGTTAGGAGACCCCGTTCCAACAGGGAGCAATTAAGAATTCCCTAATCTGGATATCAGTAGAAAACATAAAAATGACACAATAGTTCAAGACAGAGTGTTTTTAAACATATTCTGAAATAATATTCCCGTTATACATTTAGATTTAGAAAACATGAAAGTGTGTGAAAACTTCATAAAGAAACAATTGAACATATAGAAAGTACTTCACTGTAGTGGACCAACACATGAATCCTGTAATATAAACTCTTTATTGCTTCAATCCAGTCTGTTGACTTGAAATTCGTACAATCACCCTTAGGTTCCAGAATAGTACAACTATACAAATGTTCAACAATTCATCCACACTCAATACTTTGAAATGTGAAGTATTTATACAAAAAATCTTACAAAATATCCTAAAACAAACTTAGGAATTATTCATGGAAAAATAAATATCTTCATGCAAAAAGATATAGACAACTATCTAACTAATGCAAGTTGTCCCCTATTTTATTGAATTTGATGTTGTTGTCTTTGATTTGTTGTTGATTTGTCTCTTTGTTTTTTACTCAATGAAGGTTGTTTTTGAGTGTCCTTTACGTTGGTTGGCTTTAAATTTCAACTCTGTTTTGACTTTAGCCATTTAACTTTCACCTGATACATTTTAAACTTTGATACTCTTTGGCTGTAGCTGCTTTGTTACTGCTTTAACTTTCACTGTTATTGTTGTTCTATAACTGTAAAAACTGCCTGCTCTATTTACCTTTTTCCTCACTTATATGTTTTTCATTTGACTGCCTTGTTTATTGTTTGACCTTCATAGTAAATCAGTCAATTTCTCCCAAGATTATGCTTCAGGTAATTTGATCTTCACCACTCTTCTAAATATTTCATCAACCTCTGTACACTTTGAAAATGTAGGTTTTTTGATGAATAAGTGTTTTACCTCATGTTGTAGGTAGAAAAGGTTCTCAAAGATTTTTTAAAGTACTTTCCCTGTTGGAATTCCCTACATGGCTGAATTGCTTTCTTGTTCCTTAACCACTTCTCTGATTTTCTTATCATAGTCCTCTTTGATTTTTTGGATGGCTTCACCTGTTACTTTGATTAAATCTCTTTATTCAAAAAATACCTGAATGGATGGAAAAATATCATTGATAGATTCAATGATATTAGCCCATAGTTGCTTCTTGGCTTGTGCCATTGGTTCTTTCAGTGTTAGATCTTTCTCTAGTTTCTTTAATTTCTCTGTTAACATGTTTTCTTTATGTTCTTCATTCTTGTGCATAATCTGAACTAGTTTCTTTTCATCATCTGGAATTTTCAACTGTTCTTTAAGCTTGTTGATTCCATTTGTCTGAATAGACATTTCCTGCATTGCTTTTACTAGTCTTCCTACCTCATCTGTTGGTTGTACTGTTGATGTAGATGACTCTGTTGCTAAAGTAGTAGCTGATGTGACAAGAAGTGTTGTAGCTATTGGTACTAAAGGGGCCAATGATTCTGCTAAGGTGGAAGGAACAACAATAGTGACCACAGGAATAACAGTGAAAGGAACTTCTTTTGTTTTGGTCTTTTTCTCCTGTACTAATTTGTCCATTTAATTTGTCCATTTATTTTATTTGGGCAGTTAATTGAAGAATGATATTCATCATCTCATCTTTTTGGCTTGCATCCTGTAATACTTCCTTTGCCTAAGGATTTTTAGTAGGAGGAAGTTTTAGTTGCTTCTTTAATGCAACAATGTCTGCATTTTTCTTCTTTATCAGTTCATCTACAACTTTTTCATTATTAGGATCATATCCTACTTCAATAATCAAATCTTCCAGTGATTTGATTCTGTTATCCTTAGCCTGTGAAGATTCCTTTTCTAATTTGAGCTGATCTCTGATGTTCACAAGAGTGTTTTGTAGCTTCTATACACTCATGGCTTTGTTTTTCATTGTAGAATACATCATATCACCAGCTTGTTTTTGAAATTCTATCTGGTCAATTGGATGAAGATCTTCTGCTTGAACTTCGTATGATGTTTTTTTGTAATCTGCTGATGATTTGGGATGTTTTACTTTTGGTTGTAGGAAGATCATCTCCATCTTCCTAGTCTTGTAGTCAAATGTAGAAAGCAATCTTCTTTGGTCACTAAGTGACTGTTACACAGCATTTTGTCAGTGTCCTTGAAATCTCCAACTCGCACATTGGAGGGTCATTTCTATGACCAATAAGTAGTGTCATGCTTGGAAAATACCATCCTTACATCCCTTTTGATGAAAGTAACATTCTTCTTGTTGAAATTTCCTTGAGCAAAGCTTTAAAAATCCCTATTTTTTCCTTGCCGCGAGTAGTCGGTTACACCCTCATGCCGACCAGGAAATTTAACACTGAGCCCGTGCTAGTTGGCACTCTATGCCAGTTAGACACCCCCGCCAAGCTGTTTATGGAATTTTTTTTAAAAATAGAGGTGGAGGTTCCATTCCAACCACCTCGAGGATGAGTTATTGGGAGTGGTTGAACTGAAACAACCACAGAATCCTTCATTTAGTTAGTAGTTTCCACCTCCCTTAGAACTCTCCTAAAGGATAGGACTCCCTCCCACCTTTGTAGGGATCCCAACCTCCTCCTTTTCCTCTATAAAAGAAGCTATCTCTCTTAGTACTAGCTAGTTGAACTGGGAGAATTATACATACTATAGCTGAGCTACTAGATAACATAGAATAAGAAGGAATTATGTTGAGGAAGCTTGAGTCGATGACTTCTAAGAGAGCTTGAGTCCATGCCTTCATCCCGTCCCAATTCCCTAATGAACATTTGAGATGCACTTCACCTGAACCCTATTGGAGGAGACTGCAACGTCAAAGCATCGGTTGTACTCTTCCTTCTATTCATTTATATACATGACTACTGTTTGGTTCCACTATTGTGTTATGATGTTTATTTGATGCGATATGTTTAGCCCTCTTTGACTAGCTAATAGTTGTGAGTGAAACTATTCTGTCGAATGTTGTTCTTTTTCTTCGTCTTATGTGCAAATATCTGGGCATGACAGTGAACAGATTGTGATTTGCCAAGGCAGGAGCAAGAGGCCACTACTTTTTCTGCAATGACGACAGCATTGGATTCAAGGTAGGTCAATCTACTGTGTCTTTTGTTCATTCATTAACTAGGAAGCAACACTTCAGCGTGTCTTTTTGTTACTAGACCCACCCTAGGTCTAGAGGGATCATCTCTGTCCGCAGAGAGGATTTACCTTCATAACATTGACTGCTTCCAGTACTGTATGTATGTATCAACCTTTAAGGCTTCATTTCTGATCTTGATCTCTTTATATTTCTGCATAATGTCCATCTCTTTGTCTACTGGTTTGTTGGATGAAGATACTTTAACACTATGTTGTTTCTGAATCATCTGAGTGTTAGAAGTTGAAGGCTGCTGTGTTTCTTCAGAAACTACAGGAGGTGCATTATCTTTCACCACTGCATCTGTGTCATAAACCTCAATTGTTTCCACTTGTTCTTCTACAGGATTTAATTTTGGCTTCTTCCTGTACATCAATTTGAATTTTGTTTCAGTTGTAGTTTGTGTTGTATATGATCCTTATTCTCTGACTCGTTTAGAATTTCTATCTTCTTGGGCTAGAGTCTGCAAGTTGGAACTAGTATCACCTTGCTTCTCTACCTCCTTTAAAGTGTTCTCCAACCATTCAGACTAATTGGAGAATTTCTCAATGTCTTGCTTTGATTCATGTACATAAGGAGTTAATTTACATTTGATCCTTAGTTTGCTTATCACTCCTAAAGGATCATAATACCACTGGAAACTATGAATAAAATTTAATTCATGTAAATGCTTTTCTGCTTGTGGACCTGCATCTCTACTATTACAAATAAAAGGGCCAACTTGATTCTTAATCTTAAACTATGTCTTCTTTTTACAATTGAATAATATAACTGAATGGTTTTCGCATGAGCTAAAGCGGTCGGGTGATATAATTCTTAAGGATGCGACGCAATCAAATCTTGACGCATTGCAAGGAGTGAGACTCCGAAAACTATGCATTTTGCAAGGTCTCAAGTTTTTTAAAGATTGGGCTATCAGATATGTGAAAAGGCTCAGCGGTCATTGGATTTGATCAATCAAGATTTGACGGTTGGGAAAATGCAATGGATCCATCGGAATTTGATAGGCATGGGGCCTGGTCCTAAGTCAATGAGGTTTATGTGACATATGCTATGGTTTAATGTATATGTTCGGGGTTTATAATAGGTGGGGAAATAATAAGTGGGCCCAAATATATATCAAAATGTGGGAAATTTAAACTATAGGTTTTCAAAATAAAAGGTTCTGAAATGTATATAAGTGAGGAATTAATATAATACGGGTTTAAAATTTATATAATGTGAATTAATAAATAAAGTTGGTTAAATGATTAAAATGAATGTGGTGGTGGGGGGGGGGGAGTGGTTAAATACACTAATTTTAACATGAAAACTGAAATCGGGAAGCCATTTCTTCAATGTGGGACCCGACATATCACTTTTTTAAAGAAATACTTAGGATAAAGGTATTTTTTGGGTTTTTTAGTGTATTTTTAAATGAAAAGGGAAATTAGTAAAGGGTTTTTACTTTTCCCATGGAAAATGTGTTTTAAACTTAGGAAAAGGGGCTTTTGTAGGGAAAAAGAGTGAAGTAAGGGGAAAAAGATAAATATGAAGGAGAGGGGTATTTTTACAAGGGAAAATGATTTCAGAGGGAAATTAGTAATTATGAAATGACCATTTTTCTACTATTCATGCCTTGTGAAAATTTCTTCTTCCTACCCATCAGCTACCCTGACATTTTTTCTTCATTTCTTTGGGTGCATTTAAGCTTGCAAACCCTTAATATTTTTATTTTAACAACAAATTATCTAATTATAGCCTTATTACTTCCAAGGGCTCAGATTAAACTGTTGAACTCCTTATTATTCTCTACCTAACTACTGATCTACCAAGATTAAACAGTTTGGATAGATATTTATTCTCTATCTATTAGCATGAAGTTTAATGCATGAAAGATCAAGAATAAGCAGTTTGACCTTCATGGATTGTGGCATTTTTTGACAAGCTACACACAATCTTATTTTGCAAGTAAAGTAAAAAGTAGTGGCATTTGAATTTGCATCACTTTCATGATCTATTGTTATCTATTTTTTATTAGGGTTCATTTTTTATATTCTTTTTGATCTTTTTCTTTCATTCCTTTGATTTTTCTTTTAGGACCTTTACCCTCTTTACATTTTTTAATTTTCTAATATGGGAAAACAATTTGTAGAAAGAAAAGTATGTACATATTACAAGACTAATCAAAGTCAATTCACAATTATGAATCCTATAATTAAAGGACCATAATAGGGACAAAGGGAGTTTATAGGTGCATGGGCACACTTTAAAAGGCCGAAGGGTTGAGAGGTGGAGGCTTCAGGGCTTTGGCATTCGCTCATGTCCTCAAGAGTAAGATGCAATCAAGGAAGGGAACATGGCACACGTCCAAAGGAGGAATGGGAATTCTTCAGGCTTCCCAAGTTCTTTGTGCACTCAAGGGAGGTTGAAGGATGAATTTTCTAGGCCTTTGAGGTGCGCTCATGCATTCAAGAGGCCAAAGAGGATGCATGGCCTAGGTCTGAAGGTTGAAGGGAGAATATTTTTTCCTTAGGAGTGTGCTCATGTGCTCAAAGGTTTAAGAGGGTGCATGGTGCATTATGGAATGCTGAAGGGTGAAGCTTAAGGCCTTTGATTTTCTCTCATGCATTCAAGGAGGGCACACATCTTTGATTCAAAGGAATGCACTCAAAGGAACACTTAGCTTCTGGAAGGGTGCAGTTCAAAACAAAGAAGGGGAAAGATGCTTAAGGAGTGCACTCAGTGCTATTGGGGGCCGCATAAAACACTTTTGAACAATGAAGTATTCCATATCAAGGCTTTAGAGTGCACTCATGCGCTCTTGGCCTCAATGGGTTTACTTTAAAACCAAAAATATTTCTAAATCAGCATGATAGGAAAAGGGTGGGAGGTGATGATTTTAGATATACACCCATATGCGACACATACCAAATCATCAAAAAAACTTATACAAGCTTGAACAATGATAAGTACACATCAAAACACCACTTTTCATACATTCCCCAAGTACAATGGGTGAAGTGTGTGCGGCTGCGTCCCAAAAGTGTCGTTTTACAACAACAAAGATGTTACAACCATGAAATGCACTTAATATGTTCTAATAAATGCGACGAAGCTTGAGAACATTCAGGAACACTTGAAACACATAGAATAACATGAGAAAACACTTGACGATCAAGACGACACTAGATACGATGGTGATGGTAGGCTCCAAAACTTGAATGTAGAGAAATTTTTAGATGGTATTGTAGCAACGACAATACTTGGCAACACACTGGGTGAACTTCAGCTTCTTTGTATGGAAATAGCTCTTGGTTAAGGGTTAGAACTTCAAGAAATATTGATTGCCTTGATTTCCCCCTTTCGACTTGGTTATATGCAGATAAATTCACTTTCCTCTACTTGGTTGAACATACACAGAAAATATACAGAATATCACAATTGTTTCAATCCAAGAAAGGGTAATTTGTGTAGTGAGTTTATGATATTTAGAGTATTTGTTTTCATCTCTGGTGTTTCTCTATTTCTAGCAGGTCTGGATAATACCCCGATGGAGTCACTTCAAGAGCATAAATTTTTCTTCGCTGCTAGCGAGCCTAGACAGTACCCTAGTGAAGTCACTTTCTTCACCTCCCTGTGTAAGAAGCCTTCCATTAAGGGAATTTTGAGGTCTAAAATGGGCCTCCTAAGGAAATTATAAAATAATAGTGGAAATAATAAAATAATATTTGATTACATCATCAAATTTTAGAGGGAAAAAAAAAACTACCTTTTCAACTCATATTTTCAACTTATATCCCTATGGGTTTACTCAAATTTCAAGTAGGAGCACTCATTGGATGCAGAATTTGATTCCTCATCGAAGGAGGGCCCATGTTGCATACTTTCCATGGACCCTGCTATAAGAAAAATGAGAAATACATTAAAAACATGATCGTAATAACGTATTTAATGTATTTCTCATTTTTCATGTAGCAAGGTCCATCAAAAGTATGTAACATGGGTACTCCTTGGATGAGGAATTAAATTTGGCATCCAACGAGTCCTCTCGCTCGAAATTTGAGTACAACCTTAGGTAGATAAGCTGAAAATACAAGTTGAAAAAGTAGTTTTATTATTTTATTATTTTTTAATCTTCTTACTTTTTTATGCCGTAGTCTAACTAGACTGCTTTTTCACCCTGAAAAATCATGGAAATTTTGGTAAGATTTTAAGAAAACTCAGCAGGGATTTTTGTAAATACACTTTATAACTATCAAATTTTAATATTTTGGGTGCCCTAGAGGTTTTTGATGGTGCTGAATCCATTTCCACCATCAAAATCATGATTCAAAGATTGTTACTATAATCTTTCTTAAAAAAAATTGGCCCAGATTCTGGCCAATTTTGACCGTCCGGGCAATTCCTCCGTCTCGTTAGAGAACTCCATTTTTTACCCCAAATATGGTGAATCACCCCCCATGGTTGACATCATCGTCTTGAATCCTATTGGTTCTTATAAATTTTATTTTGGTTGTACATTTTTCTTAGGAGGCCCATTTTAGACCTCAAAATTCCCCTAATGCTCTTCTTTCACCCTTTATTTATTTATTTAATAGGATTGTGCATCGACACTTATTATTTTCAACGAGAAGAAGAGGGATTTTGAATTATTGAGAGAAAATGAGGTTGCGCCTTTAGAGAAGTATTTTAAGACCTTTGATATTGGTTTTCTCACTTTATATTTTCCCCTTATCCTTTCTCTACTAGATTGGACAAGTGTTAGCACACACGTAGATTTATAACAAGTTGAGTAGGTTAGATACTAGCATAGGCCTATGATATAATAGGTTCCCTCATGGTTCTCCTATTGAATGAATCATATTTTCCATCTAGACTTAACTCAACCTATAGAATTTTCACAAACAAAGAATGAGAACAACAAAAATCCAAGTATTTTGGTTGTCACACTTCTCTTCTATTCCACCACAAAGTCCTTTTAAGCCATGCACTTTTTACACAAGGGTCTTATTTATGTACAATGACCAAGAAACATGTCACGAAAGGAAGAGACTAGCACAAGACACTTACAAATAACACATACGAAGGGAAAATAACAAAACAAAATGCACATGAAGAGTAGTATGTAGTTTCTATTGAAAATAATGTTTCAAATCTCGGTCATCTACGGGAAGGGGGTCAATCCTCCAATCTAATGATTTCATCTTGAATGTGTTATGACCGATATTTTCATTGATGGTGAATGGTCCAATCCACATATGTTGTAACTTTGTTTGTTTTCACTTTTCATCATGGGGTTTATCCCACTTCAGTACTAGGTCACCCACATCAAAGCTCTTTGCCCTTGCGAACTTCTGATCAAACCAACGCTTTACATGATTTTGATTCACAAAAAATCTCTCCTTGTCTTTGAGCCTTTCTTCCTCAATTTCTAGTAAAGTGTATATCCTACTCTGAACTAGAAGTCAAGGTCTACCCTGTGAATCTTGGGAGAGTTGCAAGGCTGGGAGATACATGTTTGGATGAAAGATAACTTCTTTTCTATAAACTAGAAATTACAACGAGGTTTTTAGAGAAGGATTAGGGGTTACACGGTCAGCCTAAAGTGCATTGGTCAAAGTGTTATGTCAGTTCCTTTTCTGGGAGAAGATGGTTTTATTGATTATGCGGATAATATTTTTGTTTGCTGCTTCGGCTAAACCATTTCCTCGCAGGTAATAATTAGATATATGTTTTAATACAATCCAATTTTCTAATGCAAATCCATAAAGTTTTAATGATGAAAAGTAAGTTTCACTATCAAAGAAAAGTGACATAGGAATGCCAAACCTAGTTATACTGCTCTATTGTAAGAAGTGGATGACTTCCTGGTCATTTACTTGCCTCAATGGAAATACTTCTAACCACCAAGTGAAATAGTATGTAGTTGTTAGAATGTATCAGTGTTTCTTTTACGAATGGGGAAAAATCTCTCTGATGAAATCTAAGCCCCACTGTTGGAATGGTTCCTCAACTGCTACTGGTAGTAGTGGGGCAGTTGACCTCTCATCACAACCATCACATCTCTGACAAGCTTGGAACTTGCAGACCTAAATGTGAGCATCCTTGAATAGGATGGGCCAATAATAACCAACCCTCATAACTTTATGTGTTGTAGTTTCACCTGCATAATGAACACCTACCATTCCATCGTGCAGATCTCTAATTACCTTCTCTGTATCCTTCGGTTCAAGGCATCTTAGCAGGACACCATTGTGGTGCTTTCTGAAAAGAACTCCATGACCTAGTTGGAAATATAGAGATTTCAAACATATTTTCCTCTTCTATTTATTCAATAATTGTGCAGGTAGGTTGTCATGCTCTATAAATTTCCATAAATATGAATACCATGTCGTTGTGGACATGAACTAAGGAACATGTTCAATATTGTAAATTTCTATCTCCTTCTCCCATCCTGAAAGATCTTGCTTGAGAGAATTAATTGCTTCAGATACTAGCTTAGATAGGCTATGGCCCTTTATGGTATTGACTGGTTTGAACTCCAGATCATATTCTTGTAAATCAATCATCCAGTTAGCCCTCTTCTCACCTAGCTCTTGCTACGCGAACGATGTTCTTAGTGTTGGATGAGGTACAAATATTATCGTGTGAGCTTTTAAAAGATAGGGCATGAAATACTTAAATTCCTTGTATACCACATATTCTTATTTTTCAATGGTAGGGTAATTTAATTCTGGTCCTTATATATAAACGCTCATAAAATAAATAGGCCACTCATTCCCTTATGTATCATTTTGTGTCAACAAGGTTGCAATTGACAAATTCAAAGTAAAGGTATAGATCAGGAAATATTTTCCATTGTATGGACTGAATAATGTGGGTGCATCAGCGATAGCATGCTTGATTTGAGTGAAAGCATAGTTTTCATGTTTATCCCATTTGTATGTTGCATATTTCTAAAACAATCTCCTATATAGGCTTAAGTATTTGGGCGTGATCAGAGATGAATTTTCTCAATAAATTGATATTTCCTAAGAAATGTTGCATGACTTTATTATTCACTGGGAACGAGATCTAGGTAGTGTCTTTGACCCTCTTGGGATCAATTTTAATTCTGATTTTTGAAATGATGTGTCCTAAGAGAATCTCGTCTGACACACAAAAGATGATTTTCTTTGGATTAAGAGAAATCCCATATTTTCGACATCACTTAAATATCTATTTCAGATGATGCACATGATTTTATCTTATCTTGGAAAACACAGTTACATCGTCCAAATATACAACTACGCTTTGACCAATAAGGCCAAGGAAATAAATTTCCATCACTCTTTGGAAAGTATCATCGACGTTGATGAGACCAACTGGAATTATATTGAAGGCGAGTGTCCCCCATTTTGTCTTGAAGGTATTATCCAATCAATGAGGTTCTGCTACTAGCACTTGATTGTAACAATAGAAACCATGTAATAGCGAGAACATCTCAAACCAAGATACTGTTGGAAGGATCTTTTCCATGGATGCCACTAGGTAATTGTCTTTATCAGAAGCTCGATTGAGATTGTGAAAATATACACATAGATTGATTTCACTAGACTTATTTATAACTAGGACCAAATTTGAAACCCAAGTGGAATGTATGACTTTAAATATGATCCGAGCATCTAGCAATTTTCTCAATTCCTTTTCGATAAGGGGTTCTAATGTTGGATGAAATTTTTGTAGTTTATGCTAGAAAGGCTTTTCCCATTCTTTTATAGGAATGACATGTTGGATAATACGAGTGTCATATGTATTTAAATCATAGTATGTTCATTCAAATACATCATGATACTATTTGAATAAGTAGATAAATGTATGTTGTTCCTATGGAGAACAACATGTACCAAGTTTTACACACTTCAGATCTTCTTAAGTTCACAGATCAACTTCTTCATATGATAACTTTAAGATTTGAGTCTTTGTGTTGGCTATTCCTTTAAAACAGTTTTGCAGATCATATGATTTTTGAAAAATTACAGCAAGAAAATCCTTATTTAAGTTTTCATTGAATGAAATTAGGAGAAAATCAAAATTCCACATCATAAGACAACTAGAATGAGTTAACTGAGTTGTTATCACACATTTAGCTTATTTAATTTGAGTTGTGGGATTAAGTTAAGTTGTTTACAGTGATTCCTAAATTCTAGGAGCCTAGGTTGAGTTTAATTTTAGTTGTAGCAATTTAATTCATTTATATTGAGTTAAGGTCAGTTAAACTAGTTCTAATTGTTGGAGGAACTAGTAGGATGTCTAGCAGTGGGGTGAAACTTCAATTTTCAACCAGTTAACTGATCAATCAACTAATAATTAACTCATGCATGCATGAAATTTGAGTTACCCAGTTGAGATTGGAGTTCAAGGGAAGTGTACTATCAGTTTTATACTTATCCAAGTTGTACAAGTGGTGCATGGAGTCATAGAATTATCTATAGGGATTGTGCAATTATGGATTAGGAATTTACCTAACTGATAGGGGCTAGTTCCCAAGAAAAATGCACAAGGAAATAGGAGCTTGGAAGGCAATAAAATTGGCTAAGTACTAGCCAGAGTAAAACTGTGAGGTTGTGAGATAGATTATACTTGTGCAAAGGTTGCTTAGGCTTGAGAAAGCATTGTATTTATTATTTATTTTCTGATTAATGCAATATAGATAGGAAGGGGTTTTGAGCATTTTCTTTCTCCTATATATATCTTAATGTATGTGTATTTATTCATGTCACATGTTTTTGATGTTGCTTCTCAATCGTGAATTGTTTTCTGCAAATGAGTAGAGTAGAATTGGATCTTATGTTTTAGCACATTACATGACCAGTATTGAATCTACAATTAATTTCTACAATAATTTCTCCAACGACACCACACCCTTAG
Source organism: Pinus albicaulis (assembly GCA_034641835.2). NCBI lineage: Eukaryota > Viridiplantae > Streptophyta > Pinopsida > Pinales > Pinaceae > Pinus > Pinus albicaulis. The sequence continues at coordinate 262,719,204 of CM076583.1, forward strand.
GCATAGTGTTTCTTTTTGTTGAGTTGGATGCCTCATGCAAAGCTTGATCATGGTCATCCTCATATATGCATTAGGGGAATTTTGAGGTCTAAAATGGGTCTCCTAAGAAAAATATACAACCAAAATAGACTTTATAACAACCAATAGGATTCAAGGTGATGATTTAAACCATGGGGATGATTCACCATTTTTTAAGTAAAAGGGTAAAAATATTAAAAAATAATAAAATAATAAAACTACTTTTTGAAATCGTATTTTTAACTTATCTCCCAATTTTTTACTCAAATTTCGAGTGGGAGTACTCGTTGGATGCAAAATTTAATTCCTCATCCAAGGAGTACCTATGTTGCATACTTTCGATGGATCTTGCTACATTAAAAATGAAAAATACATTAAAAAACGTGATTGCAATCACGTTTTTCATGTATTTCTCATTTTTCGTGCAGCAGGGTCCATCGGAAGTATGAAAAATCGGTACTCCTTGGATGAGTAATTAAATTTTTCATCCAAAGAGTACTCCTGCTTGAAATTTGAGTAAAAATTTTGGGAGACAAGTTGAAAAAGTAGTTTTTTTCTTTTTTCCCTCTAAAATTTGATAATGTAATCAAATCTTATTTTATTATTTCCACTATTATTTTATAATTTCCTTAGGAGGCCCATTTTAGAACTCAAAATTCCCCTAATGGCAGCATCTTAGAACACATTCACATTAACCATAAATTGCAGTATTTTTTGGTCATCCTTGAAAACACGTAAATTAGTGGCGTTGTCAGGAACAAATGATTTATATATAATTTCAATATAAAAACCATTTTTCAATGGTGACATCCTAGAGGTTGTGTTTTCTAATGCATATGCTACAACAATTCTAAGTATAGAAACATAAATAATATTAAAAATTCTAAAATTATTAATTAAATTCCATACCACTTGATGGTAGTTTTTAAAATTCAGTGAAACATAGTGGATAGTATTCGGTACCTAACGAGTGAACACCTTAGAGTCACCAATTACCTTGAGTATTTCTAGCTTCATATCTATGGAATTATTCAATCCAAGTATGAGTGCTTCATATTCGGTAATATTATTAGTACACTAAAATTCCCAACGACATGAAAGGATATTCTTCTTATTGCATGGGTATGTAAGTACACAACAAAATCCACAGTCATTTGTCGTATTTAAACCATCAAAATATAAATTCCACATATTGTTTGCTACTAATTCTCTTCATATAATAATAGTACTATTAGTATGTACATATATATTACATGATTCATTTGCACCAATTGGAGAACAAGGAAGGAGATCCAATTGTGTATCTGGTGGAATGAGTGATGGTTGTGCCTAATAACACTCGAGTTTAGTTTCAAGGAAACAATTCCCAAAAATTATATCAACAAAAGCAACAAGCTCATTGTGGCCCTCAAGTGGTGTCACTATGTGTTTCATATATGGCTCACTTTCAACTCAAATATGGTTATTCCTACCATTGTATGGAAGCCATAAATGTGACCAGTTTGTCGCAAAATACCCTAGTAATTTTCTAGACCAGTCTCTGCTGAGGAGTACGACATAGGATTCTCAGATGTCCATAATTACAATATGTATATATGTATATATTGATGAACTCGACCATCTCATGATAATCTAATAAGCGAACATTCTTGAGTGCACTAATAGCTTGGACGAGAGATTTGTCTCGCTGAAAAATTTGTGCATGGGTTTTGTCCCATTTAGCATTTATTTGTTTTGAAACAATAATGGAATTACATTTAAAAATGCACTGGAATCGACTAAACAATTATGGATATTATAATTAAAATTTTCAAAAGTCAATAAAAATAGAGGGAAAAGAGTATTAGCTTCTAGTGTTACAACATTAACTACAGATTCAAGGGATATGGAAGACTTACCATACACCATTTGAGAGGAATAAGATTTATCACCTGACAAAGATTGTGAAAAGGCTTGGACAATTAGTTCATGCACACTTGTAATATTTCAAGAAATTAACTGGAAAAACATAAAATTTATTGAGAGAAAAATATCACAAATTAACTAGCAACAATAAAACATCAAACACATAATGCAAAAAATATTTTCCTTGGGAAAACCCCAACTCTAGCGAAAAACCAAACCCAACCTTGCCCAAAAACCTGGCCAACTCTTCCAAGTGAGCCTTCAATGATCACCTCCCTGACCTACATTACAATGAAGTCTTCCCAACCCTTTATAAGCTCCATTACATGTAATACCATGGGTACACTATACCACGTGCCCAAAACCACCATTTTTTAGTTTGGCCAACTTTGAATCTATCCTGAACTCAAGTTTACCCAACATTCCCCCCTTAAACCTTGACTTGGGGTCTCTTGATTAAATCTAGCTAAACTTGCCAAGTGAGTCAACTCAGTCGTGCTCACTCGGGCCCTTACCCCCCTCAAATTCTATATCGGGGTATGTATTAACCTGGCAATTCCCTTATGACCTAGGTCTAGCCCAGAATTTACTAGTGATTACCCAAGAGTACACATGCCTTACCAAATTTTACAACAATATATCCCTTAATAATATATATTTTTAAGTTCATGGTTTCTCTCATCTTTCCTCGACCTCCGATGGCCCCTTTTCCATGTTTCTCATTGCTTATGTTGAACCTTACCACAAGGAATTCCTCGCATGATCCACCATCCATGATTCAGTAGGTAATACCACACTATTCTATGCATCTGAGTGGAATATTGCTCCTTACAACGACCATGAGAATCTTTGGCACTAAGGTTGATTGTATCAATTTTCACACACACTTCCATGCCTCCCAAAAAAACACTAGCACCATAATATTTAGATTTCTCGAAAGTTCAATCAAGTATAACACCCAATCTAGTCCATAAGAAAGGTCGAATTTACTTCACTTATAAAAAGGAGAGGCCAAAGTTTCAAAGCCACCAGCCAAGTGTGGAAGGAAGTTATGGAGAATTTGTTTCAGGCAGATTCTGAGGAGAAACCATGGTAATCAAGTCCCTGATCCATGGATGGGAGGGCCATGCAAGAGCCAAGAAGGAGGAAGAAGAAGGAACTACTGAGGAAGCACTCAATCACATCATCATTGGCCCTGGTCACACTCGAGGAAAAATTTCATTATTCCATAATTCAATTCGAACATATTGGTTGTTGAAATGTCTTATGTTTAAGGCAATAATGTATGTTCAAGAGGTCGAGGGTAACCCTAAAGCTACAACAAGTTTAGCTGAGATCAACATGTCCATTCAGGAAATGAACCTTCGACAGCACCATCAATATGTTTGCTTAGGAATAATCGATAAGGAGCTGCAATCCATGCACCGGGTTCATATGCCTGGCTCCAGTGTCAAAGACTCAGCTCTTGTGGAGTCATATGATGACTGATGGATCATCTTTTCTGTATTGAATTGAGAAATGATCATCCTAGTTTTAGTTTTTGAAAATGTTAGCAGATAGCTTTTATTTTAATATTATTTCTATGCCTGCAAATACTGATATTAGCTACTTGAAGGCAGTTAGAAACAAACTTAAGATGTTTATGTTTTGGATGGCCTATAACTCGTTATGACGACAAACAGACCTAGTTTCCTACGGGTGGGTTGAGGCCTATAGATGTATCTTTTTTACCTGCTTTTGTTTATAAATATAAAATAGAAAGGATCTACTAATTTTAAAAAAAAATGATCTCCTTTAAGCCTATGCTCCATTTATGGTTTATCATGTGCTCATCGATTTCTAATCCAACAGTTTATGTCATGCTTGATAACCACACTGTGAGATTTTCTAACTTGTTGCCAAAGGGACCTCTGAGTGTTGTTTTTGGGTACCGTTGGGAAATTTCTTGAAGACATCTATACTGTGCATGCTTTTGTAGCCCAAATCACAATTTTAGGGATCCTTCATGCAACCTCGCTACATTAAGTATTGCCATTGTCCAACATTCAAATCTTTGCAACATTAATGGTGCCCCTAAAATCCACCACTGTCACGAATGGATCATTACCATTCACAGCTTTGATCTGTCATTCTAAGATCATGAATAAACCTACTCATTATTTCATGCCTTATTTTTGGTTTCATCATTCATACGATTTACCATGCATACATTCCCTAATCATACGGTCACCTTCTGTTAGGCGTCCCCGGACTTCCACTATGCTTTGTAATAAGTATTGCAAACATTCAATGGATTCCCTATAATAAAAATTTTGGCCACCACGAACCATAAATTCTTATCATCTCCCAACCATCGTGTCTCAGATGAGTCCCCACCCGAGCACTACAGTTTTCGTTTCTCACCATAAGTTGTGAATGATTTTCAGCTATATCTCCAATGGTTGGTCTAGCCAAACCTTAAGCCCATTGGCATATATCTATAGCAATGGAAGGTTGTGGCCATCGATATAATCCCCATGGCTTTTCGACTTAAATATACACCTGTGAATCTTGTTTCGTTGACATTACTTGAGACTTCACTACCTCTTTTGGTCGCAGGCCCAAAAGATTTCTCCACCCTGGCTATGGCCAACACCTCAGCTACTCTGAGCTTCATCACGTTGGCTCTTGCATACAACCAAAGGGATCCATTTTTTGTATCTTATAATCATAACATCATGCATCTTAACTTCATCTCTTCATAGAAACACTGTCACAACATGACCTTCACATTGATCGCAAAATGCATCCATGATCCAACACACGGGATTTTAATAGCACTTATATTCAATGCTCAACACAACAGAGCTTCGATATCCATCTCTGATATGCGATCATATTTTTCTATCCATTACGCCAGAAAAAAACCCTTGGAAATATAAGCATCCCTTTGAAGCCAACATTTGGGTCTTATACCAGATAAAGAAATTAACTCGGGAAACATAAAATCTGCTGAGAGAAAAATAACAAAAAATAACTAGTAATAATAAAACATTAAACACATAACACAAAATATTTTCCTTGGAAAAACCAAACCCATTGAAATTTCATTGATCCTTCATTTCTCACCTCCCTGGCCTACATTACAATGAAGTCTTCCCAACCCATTATAAGCTCCATTACACACAATAACATGGGAATAAAACCATCGGTACACTATACCATGTTCCCAAAACCACCATTTTTTAGTCTGGTCAATTTTGACTCTATCCCTGAGTCAAGTTTACCTAATAATCTTTGTGAGCTCCTAGATAGAAATATTGGTTCTAGTTTTCTTAAAATCTTCAACTATGTTATAATAAATTGTTTCACTCCTAAAATGTAATGATGAAGTTTCTAGAGGAGTAGCTTTATTTGACACTTCCAGAGTGGTAGATTTACTCTTGTTGTTGGAGGAAGTTTTCTTGTAATTAGTTTCATTTCTAGACTTAATTTATGCATTTTGAGCAGGATTGGCTGGTAGTGAGATCCTCCTTAACAACTCCTCCTTCCATTTTTTTCTTGTCACCTCTTGTTAAAATATGCCCCCTTTACTCCTTAAGCTATATTGACCATTTTCTTTTGAAGTGGGGCCTCACTTTGTGGTGGTTCTTTAGCATTATTCTTGTCATGTTTAAAAACATAATAAAAAATGTTTACTACATGTCCAATACCTTTGTGTTCTCCAGCTGCTGCAGGTTCCTTTTTTTATTTCTTATAGAAACCGTGGTTGTTAGGGAAAAACTCTAAGGTAACCTCAAACCTCTTTGAGGTTCAAAGCTAGCCCTTCAATGTGGAGAGGGGTCTCTCCCTAAACTCAAATACTCTAGTTCACTGTAGTAATAGGTTTTTACTTTAAGCCCTATGGCCAGATTTATCCGAGAAATGATTAGATTTGGTTGGGTTGTATAGAAAATACTCCATTGGAAATGGAGTCTAGTCTTATCAGATGATGCTACAAATTTAATAAGCAAGACACAAAAATCAAGGTAGTAATAACTCCTTTGACAATTTGAGAAATTTAAAGGAAGAGAGTAGAAATAAATCAATATTATAGTTAACTGAACAAGAAGTACTAATGCATGAGAAATAAAGAAAAATGAGCATAAGTTAATCCCAATATCATATACTAAAATTTCCAAACATGAATAAGGTTTTTTATAAATAGAGAAACAACAGATAGGGAACTACAACACAAGAATTTTCTGCAAATTCTCATAAAAAATTGTATATATTTAGAATGTGCTCAAATAATACACTAGAATGTTATGTTTTCAAGTAAAAACCAACCCTTTTTCATTCTTCAGAAATTGAATGTATAGATATTACAATAACTGACCACGAGATTATAGCTTCAAACTTAATTACAATAATCCAAAATAGCAAAATTATTCTCAAATCATACATCTGAAAATTATCTTTTAATTACATTTAGTCTTTCTAAAATAAAACTACTTGCTGGAAAATATGTTAACATTTAGGCTGAGAAAATGTATCTTCATAATATCTCCCTTGATGATAGAAACGGGTCCCTCTGAAAACCAGGTGCAGTCATTCACTGAAAAACACTCTTTTGCTAGAGCTCCTTCCTCAGGTTTTCTGGTGTAAATGTTGATATTCCGCTGCTAGTTTCTTTAATTTCCTGTGATGAAGATTTGCTGAAAAAATAACTATCAGTGTTTCCTTTATATATGTTTTTAGAATGCGCTGAAAATGGGAATTTCAACGCTCTTTTGCAAAAATCGTTGACAATGGATATGTCATCTCTTCCCTTCAAAATTCGCCAACAACAGAGATGTAAGTTCTTTCATACATTTCTGTATGTATAGCGTTTTTAGGAACATATTCAGCGATAAATCAAAATTTTCTACTTCTCAACGCATAATAAAAACTTCAAAATGACCCCAAACCTCCTAGCTAAGGGTTTTCGCTGACTTTAGAAACACATCTACTCTCTCCATTCTCTTTCTTTTTCTTTGCCTAGTTTCCATAGGACACTTTCCCTTTGTTTCTTTATCTTTGGTATTTTTAGAAATTATAGTCTTTCTTCTGTTGATTATAAGGTTCTTTATTGGAATGTTGTCTACGTCAATCACCTCCTTGTCCAAGTCTTGATTTCTTCTCATCTTTATTTTAAACCTCAATTTTTTTGTTGGCCTTGTATGATGTTTTTTTCCTCCTTTAATGGTTTCAACTAGTGGAGTTTCTTCAACTGGATTTTTTTCATCTTGGCTCTCAACTTCAACTTCCTTGCTTTTAATAATTTCTGGTAATTTTTTGTCTACATGGGATCTTCAAAGGGTGAACTTACAACCTAAGGACAACTGATATCAGGGGTAAAATTTTAGGGGATGCAAGGTCTAATTTTTTGAGCTTGACACTTCTCCTTTGATAGACTTTAGGGATTTTAGGGCAAGAGGGTGTCGTAGGTATATACGTGTCTTTTTTTATAGGTTTTTTCTCAATAGGAGTTGCTACATGAGTCTTACTCCCCTTTTTGGTATTTTTCTTCCTTCCTCTTAAAGATTTAGGGGGTTGAGGAAGAAAACCTCCCCAAAATAAGAAGTGGCTCCAGCTTCTTCCTGCTTTGGTCAATTGGTTTTCAATCAAAAATTTACTTAGGGCTTTATTGTAAACATAATGGGGATAAGGGTTTGTGTAGAAATTATATAACATGTGCATTATATGTCCATATTCTCCTGATCTAACAATATTTATCTTCTTGCTAAATACAAAATCCTTCCACTGTTAATCTTTTGTAGAAATTATAAACTCAATTGTAAACACATGAAGCAATAAAAATAATCGCACATAACACAGTTGTTTAACGGGAAATCCTGAAGTTGAAAACCCTAACTATCATATATTATGTATCATGGAGATCATGTAACAATCTCATACAAATATTAGTACATCAAGCTCTTAGTATATTCAATCGTCACACACTAACAAGATGAAATCTCCAAATCCATGCATTGATTTCTGCCCTCCTGATAGCCTGCCTCCACTGCGCAATCCCTGTTGAAGAAGACCCCTGAATGAATTAGAATTGGCCTTGCCTTGACTGGTCAATCCTCATTGGAAACTCCATTGTGTGTGTGATCATAATCAATGCATCACTATAGTCACAACATATAGTCCATCTCACCCTTTCACCTACCTCTCCACTGGGTCTCCACTGGAACTAACATGCACTGTAGTTAAATTATGTATTTGTTCAGTTGATTAATGAGTTATTATTTTTGAATTAATTAACTAATTAATTCACTCCACTCTCACTAGTGTATCATTCAGTTACACTAGATACAACTAGCTCAACTGAGTTTAACTCACTTTAACTGAGTTAAACTGAACATAACTCCATGAACTACTCTTCCAACTCTGTCATAACTTTGCCACTTTAGTTCTAACTATGTCCTCCATGCATGAACCACCAGTAAACCCTAGGAATTGTGTAATTCCTTCAGCCCACTGATTTTCCAAATTTGTACACTCAAATAAAGTGCTCCAAGAGAATAGGTTGTTGTTTATTGTCGGATTATTATTAAGAGCTAATAATAACTGACATGCATATATTTTTAGATCAAAGATCTATAAATAGACTTTTCCCAATATTCTAAAAATAGAATTTCATCTATTTCTCCAACTTGGCCAACCATCCACAAATAGCATCTTGCAACTTCTGAAATATGATCACCATGTAAAAATAGACATAGTCAAAATAGCCTGTGGGCCCACTTAGTGAAGGTGATTGTTTTTCACCAAGCTCATCATCTTGTTGAATCTCAATGCTCCCTCTCAACAAGATAGGGATTATCCTTCACCCCGATCCTGCCTCTATGGTATTAAAATTTTCTCCTGGTGAGCGCATTCATCAGAATATCTGCATCCTGATCTTCCCTAGGAATGTACTAAAGCAACATGATCTTCCGCTACACACAATCTCTGATATGATGATATCGGATATCAATATGTTTAGATCTATCATGAAACATAGGATTAATCGAGAGTTTAATGCAACTTTGATTATCACAATGTATCACTATAGGATCTAAATGTGAACCGAAAAAACTGACCAGGATCTTCCTCATCTAGGTAGCCTCACATGAAGCTTGACTTGCTGCCATGTATTCTGCTTCCGCTGAACTGAGTGCCACGGATCTTTGTTTCTTGCTGTAGATCCGATACTGAAAACCCCTCCTGATGTGCTCTTTCTGTCCATTGGGATGCCTACCCAATCTGCATCCGTGAAGCCATGTAACTTCACCTCATCCAACTATCTGTACCATAAGCCATACTCAGATGTGCCCTTGAGATACCTCAGGACATGCTTTCCTGCCTTCCAAAAGAGCTTGGTAGGCTTAACCATCGATTGTGAAAGTTGGTTCACCGCATAGCATATGTCTGGTCTTGTATTAACTAAATACATGAGCGAACCCACTAACTGTCGATAAACAGTGGCATCCACTACTGCTGTCGTTGTAGCATCCTCTTTCCTCCAATTTCCTGGAAGAGGAGTGTCGATAGGCTTGCAGCCTTACATGTGAAACTTCTCCAGTATCTCCCGGGCATACTTTCCCTGAGACACAAACAATTCACCTTCCTACTGCCATATTTCCAATCCAAGCAAATAATGAAGGAGGCCCAAATCCTTCATCTCAAACTCCTTTTCAAGATCTTCCTTGCATGAGTGTATCAACTGCTCATCACCCGTTAGTATTAAATCATCAACATAAAGAAAAATGATTAAAATATTTCCCTCCACCATAATTTGATACAGTTTTGCATCCGCCTCACTCTTGGTGAAGCCAAGTCCAGTGAAATAACTATCGATCCATGTGTACCAAGCACGAGGTGCTTGTTTCAGCCCATACAACGCTCTTTTGAGCCTGCACACACGTGACTCTCTACTGAAGATATCAAATCCTTTAGGTTGCTCAATGTACACCTCTTCCTCAATGATCCCATTAAGGAACGTAGTCTTCACATCCATTTGATGAATGTGCCAACCCATCTGCACTAAGAGAGCAAGGATGGTCCATATGGAAGAATACCATGTGACAGGTGAAAAGGTTTCTTCATAGTCAATCCCCTCGATCTGTGAGAAGCCCCAGGAAAAAAATATTTCCTTATACTTCTCGACACTCCCATCAGCAGCTTGCTTTACCTTGTAGATCCATCTTGATCATACAACTGATTTTACCCACTGGCCTTGGAACAATCTCCCAAGCATTGTTTCTGACAATGGATTCATACTCCTCCACCATGACATCTACCCATGTGGGCTCCTGCACTTCTTCTTCAAAAGAAGATGGCTTTGTCATGATACACTTGCTCATGAGAGCCATGTATCCAATAAAATGTTCAGGTGACTGTCTCTTTCTGTGCTGTGATGTAGGGACTCCTACATTCTGTGCCGCATCAAGCTTCAATATCTCAGCTTCTGTGGTATGCTTTCTGCCTTGTGTGATGTTTGGTTTTGCATAAGTGGACTCCTCCACTCCATGAATCTCCTCCTATGACTGATCCACATCTAGAGGCTCATCTTTGGTAATAAGTAGCTCCTCCTCTGCATGCAAGTGTAGCTCCCTCTCAAGAAACAACTTCATGCCTTTCACCTCATTGAATTTTATATCACGTCGCACCACAGTCATTCAACTATTTGGAAAATACACATGATAATTATGGGGTGTTTCTATGTACCCCAAAAATATCTCAACTTCTGCAGTTGGCTCCAGCTTCTTCCTAGCGTCCTTTGTCACATGAATGTAAACATATGAGCCAAAAATATTCAAATGAGAAATATCAGGCTTCTTACTAGTAAAATCTTCTTCAGGTGTACTCATGCCAAGTACTCTATGAGGAGAATGGTTTTGCACATAAACCGCAGTGTTGCATGCTTCTGCCCACAAGTGCATCGGTAGGCCCTAGTCATGCAGTATAGTTCATGCAGCACCCACGATCGTTCTATTATTCCTCTCCATGGCCCCATTCTACTGTGGGTTATGAGGCGCTATGAGTTCTCTTTGAATTCCTTCTTTGCTACAGAAGTCTTTGAATTCACCCGAGATATATTCACCACCATTATCGCTTCGTAGAGCTTTCACATGCTTCCCCGACTCCTTCTTCGCCAATGCTTTAAACTCACAGAACTTTGAGAATGTTTCGCTCTTCTTCTGCATGAAGAAGATCCAACATCTACGAGAATAGTCATCAAAAAATATAACATAATACTTGTGTTTTTATGTTGAAGCAACCGAGAAAGGTCCACACATGTCTGTGTGAATTCTCTACAGGATCAACGAAGCATGGTTCTCCTTCTCATGAAAGGTGGTCTTCACAAACTTACCCATAGTACATCCCTTGCATTGACCTGATTGTGCAAGAGTACCCTTGGGAAGTCTAGTACAAATCCGCTACAAAATCTTCAAAGTGCCATGGTGAATATGGCCCAATATCCTGTGCCATAATTTGCCCTCATCCTGGCTCACCACTTCTTCTGCTTTACCCACCATTGCAGCGCGGCCATCTACCTCTAGCTTGTAGAGATTCTTAACTTGAATCCATATCTTCTTGGTTTGACCCATTGTTTTATGTCGAAGGAAGGATTTTTCCTCACTGAAAACAACATCATAACCTTTGTATTCCAACATTGCGACCGAGACCAAGTTCTTCTTCAGACCTGGAACATGCATAACATATTTCAACAGAAATGGATTACTTGACTCCCTCTTAAAGATAATGGTCCCAATGCCGGTCGCACTGTATCAACCATCGTTTCCCATCTCTATATGCATTTGGAGGTCCTTCTCCTCCAAGTCACTAAACAACTCCCTGTCTCCTTTCATATGGAAAGACGCACCACTATCAAGATACCACACCGATACCATCACGCTTGAAACCAAGCATGTGATAAAATAGAAATCAAGTTCAAATTGTGAGGCTAAGGCCTCTCCAGCTGCAGCTCCAACAACTTTCTTGTTCTTCTTCTTTTGTGGGTAGTTAGTGGCGAAATGCCCATGTTCGTGACAGTGAAAACACTTCACCTTTGACAAATCCTGCTTCTTGCCTGTAGCCTCAGATTTTGAAGGGAATTTCTTCCCCTTCCCTTTCCTTACTTTGGAATCCAAATCAAAATTCTCTTCATCTTCATTCTTCAATGAAGAACCATCCCTGGTACTTCACCTTATCTCCTCGTGCACAAGATCCGACCAAAGTCGCTCCCATCCCAGCAGTTTCTCTCGTCCATTGACAGAGTCTTCGTAGCTATGCCAACTCTTCGGAAGCCCAAGGAGAGCCAAGCTTGCAAATTCTTCATCATCAATAGTAATCCCCACACTTCCCAGTTCATCCCTACAGTGGACAAACTTCGTGAGATATTTTTGAATACTGTCGCCCTTCTCCATTTTTATTTTTCTGAGCTTATCTTTCAGCACCAACTTCCTCTGGTCGCTTCTGCTTTGGAAAAAATCTTTCAAAGCCTTCCACATTGTAAATGGAGTGGCTTTCCCATGAAGGATGGAAAAAATATGGTCCTTCACACCTTCCAACAGAATTCTTCTTGTCTTTTCTACCTTCTTTTTCCATGCGTCAAGTAATGCAGCATCGCTAGAACTCGGCTTAGGAACATAGCTATCGATGAACTCCTTTAGTCCATTATCCTCCAACACCGCCTCCATCCTATTCTTCCAGGCTATGTAATTAAAACTTCCATCAAGGGCATACTCCAATCGCAACCCACTGAAATACATTTCAATGTATACTCAACTGTCGCACCAAGAATTTTCTGCAACAAATTTGAATTGTCCACCAGCACAAACTCAACAATTCTTCACAATTGCAATATTCAATAATTAACACTACTCTGATACCATGTATAAATTATATAACATATGCATTATATATCCAGATTCTCCTGATCTAACAATATTTATCTTCTTGCTAAATACATAATCCTTCCACTGTTAATATTTTGTGGAAATTATAAATTCAATTGCAAACACATGAAGCAATAAAAACAATCGTACATATCACAGTTGTTTAACGAGAAATCCTGAAGTTGAAAACCCCAAATATCATATATTATGTATCATGGAGATCATGTAACAATTTCATACAAAGCTTAGTACATCAAGCTCTCTGTACAATCAATCATCAAACACTAGCAAGATGAAATCTGCAAATCCATGCACTGATTTATGCCCTCCTGATAGCCTGCCTCCACTGCGCAATCCCTGCTGAAGAAGACCCCTGAATGAATTTGAATTGGCCTTTCCTTGATTGTGCAATCCTCATTGGCAACTCCAATGTGTGTGTGATGCAATTAATGCATCACTATAGTCACAACAGATAGTCCATCTCACCCTTTCGCCTACCTCTCCATTGGGTCTCCACTGGAACTAACATGCACTGTACTTAACTGTTGTATTTGTTCAGTTGATTAATGAGTTATTATTTGTGAATTAATTCACTCCACTCTCACTAGTGTATCATTCAGTTAGACTAGATACAACTAGCTCAACTGAGTTTAACTCACTTTAACTGAGTTAAACTGAATAAAACTCCATGAACTACTCTTCCAACTCTGTCATAACTTTTCCACTTTAGTTCTAACTGATTCCTCCATGCATGAACCACCAGTAAACCCTAGGAATTGCGTAATTCATTCAGCCCACTAATTTTCCAAATATGTACACTGAAATAAAGTGCTCCAAGAGAATAAGTTGTTGTTTATTGGCGGATTATTATTAAGAGCTAATAATAACCGACATGCATCTATTTTTAGATCGATGATCTATAAATAGACTTCGCCCAGTATTCTAAAAATAGAATTTCATATATTTTCCCAACTTTACCAACCATCCACAAATAGCATCCTGCAACTTCTGAAATATGATCACCATGTATAAAAATAGACATAGTCTAAAAATAGACTTGCACCTAAAAATAGCCTACGGGCCCACTTAGTGAAGGTGACTATTTTTCACTAAGCTCATCGTCTTGTTGAATCTCAACAGTTTGTTCTTTCTCTAAAACGAGCATCCATATGATTTAAACTCTCCAATAAATAGAAACATGAATTTATCATAACTTGACTAACTAAATTTGATAGGAAATGAAAATGATATAGATTTATTGAGTTGAACCATCCTTGAAAGGTGAAGTAGGACTGAGTTATCTTCAGCAACCAATTCCATTTGTATTGTAACCAGGCTCTGTAAACCCCAACTTTCTAATTAAAATTTTTTAACTCCTCCAAAAAAAATGGCACGTTGATTCCTTCTAATACATGGCCCCTAAAAACTTGCTCTCCATCTGCAGGCAAGGTTGTATCCTCTGTTATCAGCTCCTTTGTGACTGGGGAAAGAGATTCTAACGATTTCCACCTATTTTCCATCGAAACCTTGAGCAAATGCATGAGCTATGACATCGTGGTAGTCGGTGCATCAACAAAAGAATTTTTTCCATCCTGCCTATTGAAATTGTTGTTAGATGTCAGGATAGACCTCCAAGAGGTCATGCGCTTTGGGCTCAGCTCAGTTAGCCTTGCTGCTTTTCCCCATTTGTTGTAAAATCTAGTGGAAACAAACACAAAAACTCACCAAGATTTGATCCTGGATTCTTGTGGAAAAACTTGGATGCAATATTTCCAAGTGTAATCACTTTCAAAGCTAATAATAAAACTACACGGTGAAATGATTTAATCAACTTGGTGAATAATTACAAATCGAGGTGAATAATTACAGGTTGGGAATTCATGTTTTTAACTTATGGGTAATTAATAAACAAACATACTCGACAACGGTGGAAATCACTGATTAATAAAGTACTTACTTCTTTGAGTTTTACGTGGCACATTTCCAAAGCCTATTATTTTTTCCGTTGACGTGGTCAACACAATTTGAAAAATCAAATATTAATTTTTTTTTGGTGTTGATAGTTAGCCTGTCAACTATACCGAAAACATTGATAACCCCATTGTCATCGCATTGTTCAGAAAATATTATCAGGTCATAAAATTTTTGATAGCCCCACTATCAATGATTTCCCTATATATTATGAATAAAATGCTCACACTGAAGTTGTCTTCATTTTCTAAAAAAAATAAAAAACAAACTATAATGTGATAACACCTTTGTTTCTTCTGTTTGTTACACCGTCTCATTTTCTAATAGGGAATCCACAATGTGTTCGGCTAAATCATTCATGTTGTGGTTCCACTGTGGTCATGTCTTTTCCTAATGATATTCATGGTGAAAATAATAGTAGTTGTCCATATGTATATTCTCTATATTCAACACAACATTCTAACTTTGGAAAAAATTAGCGAGCTTATTATGATGTTACTTCTATTTTCATTCCTTCAAAAAGGGAAGGACTTGGGAGGGTTGTTGCTAGTAGAAGTCTTGCTTAACCTTTTCTTTAGTTCTGAAATTTCATTGGTAAGTGATTTCACCATCCTGGTCAAAATTCCAATATCTGATGATTCCTTATACTTAGCCTTACTTGAAGAAGGCTGAGACTTCCTACTGGATTTCTTGGAGTCTTTTGATTCATCATCATCTGTAATAACTCTAATAGTGCACAACTCCTTCTCGACAGAGATTTCTTCTATAAAGTTTTGTGCCAATTTTTGCTTCGCATCTCTTATAACGAATTTGGAAATGTTAGTGGGCAAGGAAACTATGTAATAATCAATAGTAATCGAATCATGCAGTTTCTTGCCCTGGGGAAACTTGTTCAATGTATGATTGAGCTTTTGATTAAAGTATTTCACGTTCTCCTTTTCCCTCATCTTGATGTTTCTGAGCTCTTTCAACAATATGGAAGAAGTATTTTCGTCAACAAATTTTTCTAGAAATAAATTCTTAAACTCCCTCCAACTTTGGACTGAATTAATAGGAAAACTATAGTACCATATTGCTTCTACACATTCTAATGTATAAGGAAAAATTCTACAATTAACATCTTACCTCCAACATCCATAGATGCATGTAGAAGTCGTCAATGTGATCTTATTCCTTTTTATTCTTATCTCGATCGTACTTTGATAACAGCTTTTCCAGATGCTTGGGCATCTTATGAAGATTTTCTGGAAGAGAAGAGACCCTTGGGCCATGTCTTCATCTCTATGTTCCTCTTCCTTTTCTGAATCTGAAGAGTCTTCTCCTTCACTGTCTAAATTTTTAGTCAGAAATAACAATGTAGTTTTGGTACCCTTCGTTAAGGGGTGGAAGTTGATCTTGATGCACTGTATCATCTAAGGATTATGCCAACTCTTCAAGAGTATAAAATACCAAATATTACAGTATAAAAACTAATATACTAGTACGAGTTGTATCTTTCTTCTTCAGAAAATGTGGGAGACTTTTTGCACCCAAAATTAAACCTATAGCTTTGGCATATCGACGGGTTATAGGTCAAAGTGCCCGGACTTGTTCTTAGGTGACCATTTATGTCAACTCTGGGATAGGATGGTAAAATACTCCTACTTCAGTAACAAGAATTAGAATGGTGCTCGGAGTGTTTCTACCTTTTCCAAAAGATGAATGACTAGTGTGTGTGGAGTTATCAGGCATAAAAAGTTGGCGGCCTTTCTTCTAGCACCATAATGTTGACGGTGTTGGATACCACCAACATACAGGATATCTTCATGATATACGGTCCCAGCTAGACCTCACAATTTTTGGTTAGAAGTCCCATCAAGAATATGTTCTAAATGAAATTCACTTAAATATATACCTTGGCTTTAGTTGTTAGCACAAGAAAGAAGTGCAAATGTCCTTTTTAGTGAGAAAGTGAGTGTTCCTTGTGAATGTTTGATTGCACATGTATCATATTTCTCTTACTTTAGAGGGGAAAATAAAGTGAGCCTCTAAGAGATAATTAATAGTACTACCCTAGTGGAGATACACATGAATACGAAAGACTCGTCTAACATCAAGAGAAATAGTTCACATAGATGTGACAATCATTACAAACATTACAATACATTTCAAATAAGCAAGCACCAAATTCATCAAAATAATTCAATTACTCCAGTATAGGTGAAAGAAAGCATGAACCATAAGCATTCAAATAATAGTCTTAGAATCATTCACAATCCATGTGTGAAAATGTGTTGGCCTGGAAGGATTTGATATTAAGAAAAAGTCCCAAGATACCTAAATACAATGAACATCAGTGGCTCCAATAGTAGAGCATTAGAGGCACTACTTTATCTCCAAAATTACTAACTTTGTCTCTCTAATTCCTTGCGAGAGAAGCCAATGTTAGCATTTCTTTACATGAGAAATGAGGATATTTTTATAACTTGAGGCATGACCTTTCACATCCTTGTTACTCTTGAATTTCCAACTCCTAATGACCTTTGGACTTCTACAACCTTTGGAGTTGCAAATGACTTTTGGAATTACATATGACTTTTGGTATTACATGTCTTTTGGACTTCCATGACTCTTTAGTTCATACATGAATCTTGTACTTCCAGTTATTTGTCTTTACAGTGATTACAAAAATACATTATAACATCTACATCATCATGTGATGAGAACTTGACATGTCATTTTCTTTGGTGGCTAGGACGAATAGTGACTGATGACACGAACTTTCTTTAGTCGTGTCATGGTTACCACTTGTATTTTCATTCTTAATGAAACTTCGATCATTGATGTCTTCACCCTCCAAAGGGTATTTGATCTAATGTAGTCTTTAGGATTGTTTTATCATCACAATTCAAGTTTGTTATTTCTTATTTCAATGTTTCCTTTGTTTTTTATCTTTTCCTACTATTCCTCGTGTGTGCTTTCCATGTTGTACTCGGAATAGTAGTATCTGCAATCACTCATGACAAGTAACCATAAACTTGAAAATTGAATATTCTATTATATTTTATGCATATTTTCTATTAATTCCTTATTAGTGTGCTTAGAAGGGACAAAGGGATATTTTGGGCACATGGGAACACTCTGAAATGCTAAAGGGCTAAGAGGTGGAGGCTTTAGGGCTTCGGCATGCACTCATTCACTTAAGAGTAGGAGGCAATCAAGGAAGGGCGCATGGCACAAGTCCGAAGGATGAAGGAGAAGGCTTCAGGATTCCAAAGCATGTTGTGGTCTCAAGGGAGATATGGAGGGCACAAGGCACAATCCCAAAGGTTGAAGGATGAAGGCTTTGAGCCTTCAAGGTGTGCTTATGTGCTCAAGAGGCCCAGGAGGGCGCATGGTGTGGGTTTGAAGGCTGAAGGGATAATATCTGTGCCTTTGGAGTCTTCTCATGCGCTAAAAGTGTTAGGAAGGTGCATGCTACATTATGGAAGGCTGAAGGGTGAAGCTTAATTCCTTTAGGGTGTGGTCATGCGCTTAAGGAGGGCGCACTTCTTTGAGTCGAAGGAGTGCACTTAAAGGAAGACTTAGCTTCTGGAATGGTGTAGTTAGAAAAAAGGAAGGGGGAAAAGGCTTAAGGAGTGTGCTCAACACTCTTGGAGGGTGCATGGCACACTTCCAAAAAAAATAATTATTCCCGGTCAAGGCTTCAGAGTACATGCATGCGCTCTTGGCCTCAATGGATTTTCTTTGAAACCAAAAAACTGTATAAGTAAGGATGTTAAGGAAAGGGCGGACATGATGATTTTAGACATACAACTATGTGTGGAACATAAAAACCCATGATAAAAACTTATACAATCTTGAAAAATGATAATTACACATCAAAACGCCATTTTTCATGCATTCCCCAAGTACAACAGGTGAAGTGTGTGCAACTACGACCCATAATTGTCGTTTTACAAAAAATAAAATGTTACAACCATGAAATGAACTTCATATATTCTAATCAATGCGACGACACTTGAGAAAACAGGAACACTTGAAACACATAGAATAACATGAGACGATACTAGATACGATGGTGAAATTAGGCTCCAAATTTTGAAAATACACACTTTTTAGAGGGGTTTGTAGCAGTGACGACACTCTCCTTATATGTCAATTGAATAACAAGGAGATGAGTATTCTCTTGATATAATAGATACATTGAGAAGTTTGAAGGAAGAAATCAGAAGTTGCAAGGAAGATAGTAACAGACTAATTAAGACACAGGAAAGGGTTGCCAAAGTTCAAGAAAAGAAATCCAAGATTAATGCAGTGACCCTTCATAGACTATCATATTTTTAAATACATGGACAACTATATATTAGTCATGGATAGGGGGAAACAACTAATAGGTCATATGGTAGCAGGTCTTGATAAGGATACAGGTTGGACAAATATGTTACAGCTAGAGGTGGAAAATAGTTGGATACAACTCACAGGAGAGGTAGTGCTTATGGCTTCTATTGTAGTGCTGGTTAAGAGAGACATCATCATAACTACCACCAACATCCTTATATGAGGCGTGAGATGGATATTCACCAGAGAAGCTCAAGAAATTTGAGCCTCCTACATTTGATGGAAAGATGAATAAATAAGAAGATTCTAAATCATGGATGCTTAGGATGAAGAATTTATTCAGATTGCATGATTATTCAAAGAATATGAAAGCCAATATAGTGATATTCAGTCTCAATGGAAAAGCATATATATAGTGGGAATATGTGGAGTGTGTCATAGGAATCAAGGTAGAAGAGTTTAGTTTGAATGATTTTAAAAGACCCTTCAGGAAGAAGTAATTGTCTAAGAGGTATTATGACAGAAAGGCCAAGGAATTCTATGAGTTGAAGATGGGCTCCATGATAGATTAAGAGTACACGACCAAATTTCTATAGATGTTGAGGTGTGTTCCTTACCTCAAGAATGAGAAGACAAAGGTCCAAAGGTTTATCAAGGGACTTCTAGTAGCATTCAAGGATCGAATTGAGTATGATGAGCCTTAGTCATTGGAGGAAGTCATCAGGAAATTGAAGCATTTTTATGAGCATTCAAAGAGAAAGCTTGAGAAAAAATGTTACTAGAAATGGAATGACTCAAGGAAAAGGGAAAATTGCCGCATAATTGAGGAATACCTCAAGATGAAAACGAGAGAGAAAATGTGGCTCCTTTCAAGAAGTTTAATGCAGATGAGAAGGGACCTTGATATTAGCCTAGAGAGCATTAGAAAAGGTGTTTGCAAAGAACCATTGTATTGTTGTATTTGTGGTAAATACCATTGCAAGAAGGATTTTACATTATATCATAGTGGAAAACCTCATATCTACAATGCTAAGGAGGTGCAGACAGTTAGGTATGTTGGTCAGAGCATTCCTATACCTATGCAACACTTGATAATAAGTAGGTGGATCATTAGGCATCCATTATTGAGATGGAACATAAGCTTTTTGATTTATTTGTTTCCATTTTGATTGATCCTAGATATAATTATGGTTATGTTAGTCTTGACCTAGTGGATAAGTGTGGCTTGAGTAAATAAGTGCATAAAGAGTATTGGTTGGTGTAGTTTTCTATAGGGACCAAGTAAAAGGTTCATCATTGCGCGAGATATTATGCATTTGAGCTGAAAGGTATCCCTACATCGACACACCTAAATGTGATTCCTTTGGGATCATATAGTATGATTTTGAGCAGGGATTGGTTTTCTACTCACTGGACCAAGGTAGACCACTATGAGAAGGCTATTGAGTTCTTGGATGATGATGGAGAAAATATAATATTGCGGGGAAAGAAGAAGCCTACATCAATAAGAATGGTTACATCCATGAAAACTAAGTGTAATAGAAGGAAGGAATGTGTATATTTTTTAGTGCATATTTCCAGTGACAAACGGATGGATGTTGAGAATGAGTAATTTTTAAATAATTATCTTGTTTTGTAGTATTTTCAAGATGTGTTTCATGTAGAGATTTTAGAGTTACTGCCTAATAGGGAAGTGGATTTCTTTATTGAGTTATGGTATGAGGAGCATCGCCATCATCAAAGGTGCCTTACAATATGAGCACTCCAAAGTTGGTGGAATTGAAGTTGCAACTCAAATAAATTCTTGATAAGGGATACATAAGGCCAAGCGTGTCACCTTGGGGTGCACTAGTATTGTTTGTAAATAAGGATGGCACTCTCAGATTGTGCATTGATTAGAGGAAGTTGAACAATATGACTATCAAGAACATGTACTCATTGTCGCAGATCGACGACTTTTTTGATCAGTTGAAGGGAGAAAAGGTACTTTCAAAAATTGATATGAGATCGAGATATCATCAGGTGCACATCAAAGAAGAAGATATCTACAAGACCACATTTCATACTAGGTATGGGAATTATGATTTTTTGGTGGTTCCTCCTTGTCTTACTAATGCTCCAACAAATTTCATGTGTTTGATGAATAATGTGTTCCATCCTTATTTGGACAAGTTTATGATAATTTTCATTGATAATATATTGATACTCTCCAAGAATGAGGAGGAGCATGAAGAGAACCTTCAACGGTGTTAATATTGATAAGAGAGAATCAATTTTATTCCAAGATTAGCAAGTGTTGTATCTTTCAGTCTCATATTCATTACTTGAGGCATGTTCTTTCCAAGGAAGGGATAGCAATGGACCCGAAAAATATTAGAGATATCATGCAGTGGCCAGCTCCTAGGAATGTGGATGAGGTTAGATCATTCATGGGACTAGAAGGTTATTATAAGAGTTTCACCAAGAAATTATCATGGATTTCTTGTCCTATTAAATATTTTCAGAGAAGAGGAAAGAAGTTTGAATGGACTAAGGAGTGTGCAACTAGTTTTGAGTAGTTAAATCATTTCCTTACAAATGCTCCAGTCTTGAAGATTTCAAATCCCTATAAGGAGTTTTTAGTTTGTATATATTCTTTCAAGAAAGGAATTGGTGGAGTCTTGATGTAGGAATTACATGCGGTATTGTATGAGTCAAGGAAGTTGAATGAGCATGAGTAGAACGATGTGACTCATGATCTCGAATTGGCAACTATCATTCATGCATTGAAGATGTGGAGGCATTATCTTATTGGCAGGAGGTTTATTCTAATGAGTGATAATAAAGGATTGAGGTACTTATTTGACCAACCTAATTTGAATTTCAGGAAAGATAGATGATTAGTTACTCTCAGTGAGTTTGATTTTGAGATCAAGTACATTAAGGGAAAAAAGAATCGAGTTGCAGATGATCTCAGTAGGAGAGTGCAGGTAAATCATATTTCAATTGTGAGCTCTTATGGGACAGATTTATAGGAGCATATCTTTCATGTAGGGCATCATGATGAGAGGTACTAGCAGCTGAAGCAGAGGATGCAATAACAGGGTGAAGGTGATAGATATGAGGAGTATCACCTCATGGCATATGACTTGGTCAAATTTAGGAACATGAATTATGTGATGAATAAAAAAGAGATCAAGAAGCTTCTCTTGAGCGAGTTTCATGTAATTTTGTATTCAAATCACCCAAGATATCATATGAATTTGATAGTTATTAAGAAGTTTTATCATTGGCCAAACTTGAAGAAAGTGGTGGCTAAGTTTGTTGCTAGATTTATGGACTGTCAGTAAGTGAAAGTTAAGTGTAAGTACCCATTAGCCTATTATATCCTATTATGATTCCAGAATGGAAATGGAAGGTCATTTCCATGGATTCAGCTAGTTCCATAGCTCAAATCTTCATTAGGTAGATAATGACATTGCATGACATTCCCAAGAATATCATATAATATATAGATGTCAAGTTCACTTCCAGGTTTTGGAAAGATTTTTTTGTATGATTGGGGAAAGAATTGGCTTTCAATACAGCTTATCATCCACATACAGATGGACATATAGAGAGGGTTAAAAAGATTCTTGAGGACATGTTGAGAATGTATTTCATGCATCAAAAGAGGAAGTGGGAGGATTATCTTCCATTGGTTGGAGTTTTCATATAATAATGGGTATCAAGAATCTTTGAGGATGAGTCCATTTGAGGCTCTTTATGGGGGGATTTGTAATACTCCCATCATCTGGAGTGATCTACTGAATAGGGTGTTGATTGGATTGGATATGTTGGCTGAGATGGAGTATGAGATGCAAGTTATTAAAAGGAATTTAAAGGCAGCACGGGACATGCAAAAGAGTTATGTGGATCATCATGGATCATTCAAGGAGTTTTAGGTTGGGAAGCATGTGTACTTGCACATCAAACCAAAGAGGAATTCCTTGAGGATTGGGTCTTGTGTGAAGTCGGCACCTCAGTATTGTGTGCCTTTTCAGATCCTTGAGAGGATTGGACCAGTGGCCTTTAGAATTGTATTGTTTCTAATAGTGAAATTACATGATGTTTTCCATGTTTCATTACTTAAAAGATATGTGCAGGATGATGATCATGTGATTAATTGGTTTGTATTATAGGTGGAACTAGAGGGTGAGTTCCATCCAAAGCCTCAATGCATATTACAGTGGAAATAACTCATGCTCCATAATAGAGCAACAAAGCAAGCTAAAGTATAATGGAATCACTTTGGGCCCCATGAAGCTACATGGGAGATGGTTGATCAGATGTGACCTTTGTGTCCTTCATTATTTGTTGGTTTAATAAAATTATTTTTTGGTATATATATATATATATGGTTGTAAATATCACAATGAGTTGTGTTATAAAGCTCCAATAAGCAGTATGTTTGTTTTAATTTTAGGAGGATGTCATTATAAATACTACATCAAGCTATATTATAAAGCTCCATAGGTAGTAGGTTTGGTTTTCAACGGTTTTTGGTCATAGGTGTCATAGAACACCAAGGATCGTGTTCCTCCAATGGGGAGGGGTTTTTAATAGCCTCGAGATAAAGTTTCATGTAGTAAAGGATAATAAGGCAAAATAAGACCAAGGTCATGAAACACGTATCCTAATTTGAATGTTGGGAAAACACTTTAGTTGGCATCACTTGTGGTTTAATAAGGTTTATGGAAATTGGAAAAAGAGGTAATAATTCGCATTTAATTGTGAAAATAAAGGAAAATAGGAGAAAAGGAAGGTGAAGAGACACAAATTTGCATGCAAGGGAAATTAGAGGGAAAAATAAGCAAAATGAAAAAAGGGGACATTAATGATAAAAAGGCATCAGAGAAACAATTCACAACTTTTGGCTTAGCTTTTGTTAGTTTATTCTTGGCTCTCGTTTACTCTTGCACACTTAGAGAATTCTTGGAGCACTTTAGAATTCAATTGGATTTGGAGAAAGGAAAGCAAGAAAGAAAAGAAAGGAAAAGTACAAACAAAGGAAAGTGAAGGAAAACAAGGAAAAGGTTGGATCAACAACTTTAGTAGCAAGATCTTGTAGGTAACAAGTTTCATGTGTGATTTCATTGTTGGGATGTGAATGCATGGTACATGCATTCTTTTATTTAGTTCATGTGTTTTTATTAGCATGGGTTTTTCCTGGTTTGAAAATGGTTTCAACCTGGCCTTATCATTTCCTGGATAGCCATGGTGTGATGGGATTCATTCTTGGATAAGATTTGGATTTTCAGAAGGTTTTGGAACTGGGTGAGGTGGTCTCGGGAAAATCCCAAGGGTTGGTGGTGGAGATGTTTTTCTTTTGGAAGCCCTCGACAGGTGGGTGGAGATAAGAAAATTCTTCAAGGTATGGTGAAGGAATTTTGAGACATCGAAGCTTGGTTTTGTTTATGATCTTAGGACCGATTTAGGTGAGATCACATTAGCTTGAGGGTGGAGGTGGTTTATCCTCTAGATTCCCTGGTTGATGATGTGTTTTTTTATCCCATGAGATCCCACATTCATGCTTGGAATATGGCATAGTGGTGATTGGTTGAAAAAATATTTGGTTTAGCCCCATCTATGGTTGGGTGGTATGTGGAATTCCATGACCTGGTTCAATTTTGCATATGTTAATATAATATATTTTCTCTATTGTGATTAATGAGCAAATTTACTATTTATTATGTGATCTTATGGTTTATATTCTGGTTATAAGCTGGTTATATGCATGGTTCTAGCTATGGTTTTTTTCATGAGATGAAGTTTATTGAATGGTTGATGAATGCATGGGCTAACAAGTGTTGTTTCAGCTAGCTTGAGAGGGCATTGACCTTTCTTGGTGATTCTCAGACAAGGTTAAAGAGTTTATGATGAGATATGCATTCATGACCTATAACTCACGTGCTTACCATATGTTTGATGAAATGTCTATTAAGTACTAGGCATGTTATGGCCAAGATATTGTTCCAGTTTTGAATGGTTAGCCTTATTAATATGTTATTTATGGTCATTAAAATTTATAGGTAGTTTTGGGCAATGGTCTAGAGGCTGCCTAAAAAAGTGGCATAGATCTCGTGACCACATGCAAAAAATAGGGGGTTTTTGGTCACAACTGTTGGTAGGAAAGCTTATGGGTGTGGTTGGAGCCTCATAACCACATGCACAGTGTGTCAAGGGTGTGTTTGGGATGTTTAATCAATCAAAATATTTCCAACACAGGGATTGATCACCTAGGGTGGTCTTCAAGCTCCTAAGTGGTCTATAGTCTCTGAGAGATGTTAGTAATTTATCGTATTATAGGCCCCACTTAGATCATTGCAACTTGGAGATTGGGTCATGACATGGTATCCCTTAGCTCATGTTTACCCTGGCGATCTTGTAAAAGTGAGTAAATTTGGGAGGAGTTACATACACTTATCAAGGTCACTTGCAGTCCCCTATTCTAAACAAGGTGTAGAATCAATTTCCATTCTTAGAAAGGTGGACAAAGCTCCCTTGGTATAGTGGAACCATTGAAACCCCGATTCCTGACAAGGTATTCATCTAATTTTGTAACCTCCCTCATCCCACATTTACCTAAGCTAATTGGTCCACCGAGGTAAACATGTGACAAAGAGTTACTTTGATATGATTCAACTCCCAAAATATAGTTAAGGAAGTGGAATAAACAAACCAAAACCAATCTAACCTTCCTCAGAAGCTACAGGACCCTCAGGGGCTAACCAATCACTCCAGGTTCCAAGCCCCTGAGTTAACATGTTTTATAACTAAACTAGACCCCCAGTTGCACCCATGAAAAACCCTCCATGTGATTGAAACCCTCTAGTCACATGCACAACAAGCGAATCTATGCGACTGCAAACTTTTCCAGGTAGTTCTGAGCTAGCAACCCCGGATTTTGAGCTATTTTTTAGGGTCGGGACTCAAGCCTCTACCTATAACTTGATGAAACTCTTAGAAAAAATGAATAACAAGGAGACAGGGCCTCTAAATCAAAACTTGAATAAGGACCCAACCTGACAAGGCCTAGTCATGACAGACATCCCTTCAAACACATGGAGAACATGTAATCTACAGATCATAAAAATATATCTGAACATAGGTTTCTCATACTTAACTGAAGATCATCAAGAAGGTCTAATTCCTTCTCATAGTAGCTGCAATATCATCTATTAGGTCTTACATTCATTATACATTCATTTTCTTGTCAAAACATTATGAGAGACATAACTCAAATATGTCATTAACCATGCTTATGACCAACATATAACCAATAGAATAACAATGATAGATTATCCATTAAGATCACATAATAAAAAGTACATTTACACAATAATACACAAGAGGAAAAGAGTTATTATTAACATATGCAAAATGTATCCAAGTCAGCGAATTCCATGTTCTGCTTGACCATAGATTGTGTTGAACCAAATCTATCTTTTAGTCAATCACCCTCATGCCATATTCCAAGCATTAATGTGGGATCTCATGGAATAACAAAAACAAACCAAACTAGGGCTTCGAAAGGCAAAACCACCTCAACACTCGACCACTAATTCCACTTCACGATCGACCATCACTAACCATCACTAGATTAGTAACTACCAAAGTTGTCCAGGGATCTAGAGCATTTGTTCCAACCCGACTTCCAGGACTAGTAACTCAACCCATAGCTTTCATCGGGCTCCAGATCATTTCTCCAACCAAGGCTTCCAGGACTAGTAACTCAACTCACCAATGGCTCTAGAGCATTTCTCCATCCAAGGCTTCCAGGACTAGTAACTCAAGCAAAGTTGTTACAGGGCCTCGACAATGTTTGTCCAACCAAGGCTCCAGGAACTAGTAACTCAACCCACAACCATAAGGTACATGAGAACCAACCAGAAAACAAGGGTAAACCCACAACACCATGGCTATCTAGGAAATGAAAAGGCTAGTAAAACCACTGTCAATCTAGGCAATCCTTCATGACAATGACAAAACATAACCAAGAAAGCACATGCATGTGCCATGCATACCAAAATTAGCAAGGAAATCATACATGCAACTCGGTACTTGCAAAGAATATCCGTTTTAGATATTGATCATGTTGTTACCTTTCACTTTCTTGTTTTTATTTTTCCTACTTTCTCCAAATCCCAAGTAATCGACACTCCTCCAATATTGCTCCAAGAAAACCCTTAAGTGTCAAAGAGTATGAGAGAGAGATATAATAGAAGAGAGTGCCAAACACTGAATTGAAAAAATATAACACTAACAAAAGATATGTACTAATCCTCATAATACTTTTTATAAATGAGGCTTCTATTTTCTTCATTTCCCATTATTTTCCTTCAATTTCCTCCTCACGTGCAACCTGCGACCTTTCACCTTCCTTTTCTCCTATTTTCCTTTATTTTCATAAATAAAATGCTAATAAATTCCTCGTGCCTTTCCAAAGACATTTCCATTGCCTTTGCCAATTTCCATAGCCATTAATTAATCACAAGTGATCCCCGTCACTATGTTTTTTTCCCAACATACATGATCTGGGTCCATCAACTACCAGATTTACCCATAATATTTTACTTCTATGATGTATTAGAATTGCATTTTTATCAAAGAATTAATGGACACATATGCAACTATAATTATGAGGAAAACATGTCAACAAAACGCAAAACATTTAATAACGGAGTTCGTCCAGTGTGGACTACGTCTCTGGGCCTCGGTGTCTCGATGGCATTGTCCACTTCATTTGGTGCTAGAAATGGTGATGATGTACATGGACATTTTTTACTTGTCATACAAGGAAATGTGCCCTCAACATGAGTGGCAAAGTCTCTCCACGAGATGTTCCGCTACAAGGAAATATCACTCATAACAAACCTCCTATCATCATGAAAACCTCACACATGGTGACAAAGAGTATCTCGTCATCAATGCAACAAAGGGATCTCAAAACATAAATGACCATCCATGATGAATACATATCACATGACACGAACATCAAGATTCTGCATCATACATCAAGCAGGAATCAACACGACATAAAACATCTCACAACAATCATCAATGATGTACATAGCAACAACATTGCATATACCTCAACTCTAATGTTGACTGAAGAATAGAATTCTTAGTTGTTGGATCTGAATGCACCATCCAAGTTTTGGTGTCGAATGGCATGAAATCGATTGTCCACACTCTAAAATCTGACACTGTCATTCCAATCTAGAAAATGGCTGAAAAATCAAGACCTCTGTTGCAAAAACTGACATCTTCACAGATTCTTGTTGCCGAGAGGTGTAAAATCCATATAAAATTTTTCCAATTTGGACACTAGACAATTCTGGCCCCTCTGAAAGTGTGGCTCAAATCATGGTTCCACTGCCTCCCTGAATGGCTCAGGGTTCCACCAACTCGAATTGTGTGCCCGTCTATACCTAGTATGCCATGAACTTCGTGTTCTGCTCTCCTCTAACGTTCTGCGAGGGCGAGTTTTTATATTATGTGGAGGGCGGATTTTTCAAAGATAGTCCATTAGGTTGTTGGTTAATTCGTAGAGTTTGAGGCAGGCAGTTTGGGGGTTCCAACCCCGCTGACCTCACGTATTAGGGATTTGTTTTAACACCCCGAGGTGGCACGTTTTAAAATAGCGAGTTTGAATATAACCATTTGGTTTACGGTTGGTTAAATGTAATTTGGAACGAGTTTTAATTTGGGTTTCATTTAATTTTGAATGGGGTGCATTGTAATATTGGGTGGTTGGTTTTATATATTTATGGGGCCGCTCGTTGGGGACCGACCAATGTGGGCCAGGAGGGTTCAACTCCCGCCAGCTCCACAACCATACGTCGTGACTTGTTTAAGCACCGGTGGGCAGTTATTTTACGGTGTCTACAAGGGTGGCAGGTCCGTTGGGGGTGGCTCGCCCCCAATTCAACTCTATATATATTTATATATGTGTTGTGGTTGTACCGTGGGGTTCGGCGGGGGTCGTGGCCTGCCTAACCATAAAATTCTTTAATATATATATATATATGGTATGGTCCGAGGGGGGTGGCGAGGGTCATGGCCCGCCACTCCCTTTTTATATATATATTTTTCATTTTTAAAAACCAAATAGTTATTTTTTATTTTAACGAAAATAAGGGTCATTGGGAAAATTAAAGAGGCCACAATTTCACTCATTTTTCAGGAGCTGGGTTCCTTGACAGTTGATGGTGAATTTGTGGGACACTTAAACCTCGCCCACTACCCAACTTTGACCAAAAATTTGACTCGCTCTAACTTATCCATACGGGCTCGGATTTGAGATCCATTCGCACTGTTGGAATCAGGGCGATGGGTACTTCAATTTGAACCTGGTTCGAGAGACATCTGACTACTTTGAATTTTGACCTATCATCAGCCCTCTTGGTCCCCTGAAGGTGTCTGGAGCCACCTGGATCAATCCTCCCCACTAAGGAGATTTTGGTCCACCAAAATCATGAACCTAATATGTAGCTTCTTTGTACCTTGTCTGCACCATACGTGTCCTGAAAGGTCACCCTTCATTCTCCTTCACCTTTTTCCTTCAGAGCCATAAGCGATGAGCTGACAACTACATTCTTTGCAAACCTCTAGTATAATATTTTGTAAATTACATGTTTAACTAAGTGACCAATCTATGAACCAAGCATCCCATACCTGCCACAAGTTTATAACACATACTTGATGATCAAATTTACATCAAATGGAATCAATACCCTGGTTATCTATACAAGGCCAAAATATCATTGTTGCTTAACAAGTGATGGAAAACACATCATCGCTTTTATATTATAAATTGCAACATATGATTTACAAATTAAGGCCATGACACTCTAGCACACCTAGCGAAATCATATCTCACTTATCAAAGTGAATGGGTCATCTCTTTGTGGTGCATCTGCTTGTCGAACAATTGTTTCAACTAGTTCAAGTATGGACACTTTGTCCTTAAGGAGTTTCTCTAGATGGAACCTCCAACATGTGGCTCTTTTATGGCCACTTCTATCACAATGACTGCAATGAGTCTTCTTCGTCCAAACCTACTTTACCTTCTTCTTTTCCTGCGGTGGAGAAGGCCTTTTGCGCCTCATCCTCTTTTGTGTTACCATTCTTTTCCAACACTCAGCAAATACATGGTTATGTAATCCACAATAACTACATGTTTTCTGATGCCATGATCTATGTTCATTGTTAGCGACATTTTTGTAATCAAAATGAACATTAAAACCGGGACTTTTTATACCTTTCTCGGTTGTCTCTGGTGCAATCATGGTGACAAGAGATTGCCTCAACTCCTTCTCTACAATGTGCACTATCATAGGATGATGGTGAAGTGTTCCCATCAATCTCTTTCCCTGATGATTTCAACCATGCATTGGGAGCTTCTGACACCTTCGAGCACTTTCCTTCAGTGTATCCCAAGCCTGCTAATCGAGGTCTCTACATAACCTCCAATGGCTGAGTCATGCCTTGGCCATTAATGCCAAGTCCCCCTCCTTTGTATCCCATCTTGGTAAGGAGTCTCATGCCGGTTCTTGTAATGGGTATCTCTACATTTCCCACAGAAAGGATAGCATGTGAAGATGAAACTAAAGAGAAATCAACATTATTTACCTCAAATGTCGATTCAGAAACAAGCGATGATGCCTTCTTTAAGCCTTCGTTGTGCTTCAATTCCTCCAAAGCCTCTTCTGCGACTCACAACTGAAGCTCCAATCTCTACTTCTCAGCTTTCTCTTCTTGGAGAAGCCTCCTTAATTCAACATCCTTTTCTTCAAGGCTCTGGTTATTGCACTTCAGTTCCTCCAAGGTTGCCTTTGCGGCTTGCAACTGAAGCTGCACTCTCTTCTTATCCTCCTTCTCCTCTCGTAGAAGCTTTCAATTCAGCATTATATGCTTGAAGGCTATAGTTGATCTCCTCATTAGAATTATGAGAAGATGGTGAGGGTGATTAATATTCACCAGAAGATGTGGATGAAGAATTTATTTCTGCTTCTTCTTTCTCTCATCTTTCATAATCTTCATACAGCGTGTCCACCATTTTGGACATCCTGAGCATAGCCTCATACATGTCTTTTCCATCCTCTATTGTTGCATGTTCAATCATTTTTCACGCTCACAATTTGCATCAACAAGAAGACCGCTCTAATACCACTTGATGTGGGTCCTTCAACTATCATATTTCCCCATGATCTTTTACTTTTGTGATGTATTAGAATTTCATTTTATCAAAGCATTAATGGACACATATGCATATATAATTAAGAGGAAAACATGTCAACAATCACACAACAAAATGCAAGATGTTTAATAACGGAGTTCGTCCAGTGTGGACTACGTCTTCAGGCCTCAGTGTCTCGATGGTGTTGGCTGCTTCATTTGGTGTTGGAAATGGTGGTGGTGTACATGGAAATTTTTTACTTGTCATACAAGGAAATTTACCCTCAACTTGAGTGGAAAAGTCTCTCCAAGAGATGTTTCACTACAAGGAACTCTAACTCATTACAAACCTCCTATCAGCATGAAAACCTCACACATGGTGACAAAGAGTATCCCGCCATCAAGGCAACAAAAGGATCTCAGAACATAGATGACCATCCATGATGAATACATATCACATGACATAAACATCAAGATTTTGCATCATACATCAAGGAGGAATTGACACAACATAAAACATCTCACAACAATAATCAATGAAGTACATGGCAACAACACTGCATATACCTCAACTCTCATGTTGACTGAAGAACAGAATGCTTAGTTGATGGATCTGAATGCACCAACGAAGTCATGGCATTGAATGGAATCAAATCAACTGTCCACACTCTGAAATCTGACACCGTCATTCCAATCTGGAAAATGGCTGAAAAATTGATACCTTTGTTGTAGAAACTGACATCGTCATCAGATTCTTGTCACCGAGAGGTGTAAAATCCATATAAAATTTTCCCAATTTGGACATCGAACAATTCTGGCCCCTCTGTAAATGTGGCTCAGATCATGGTTCCACTGCCCCCATGAATGGCTCAGGGTTCCATCGCTTCGAATTGTGTGCCCGCTTGTACCTGGTCTGCCTCGAACTTCGTGCTACGCTCACCTCTGGCTTTCTGTGAGGGCAAGTTTTTATATTATGTGGAGGGCGAATTTTTCAAAGATAGCTCGTTGAGCTACTGATTAAGTCGGAGAGTTTGAGGCGGGGCATGTCGGGGGTTCCAACCCCACCAACCTCTCGTATTAGGGATTTTTTTAACACCCCCCGGTGGCGCGCTTTAACATAGTGTGTTTGAATATAACTGTTTGGTTTACGGTTGGTTAAATGTAATTTGGAATGAGTTTTAATTTGGGTTGCATTTAATTTTGAATGGGGCGTGTTGTAATATTGGGTGGTTTGTTTTATATATTTATGGGGTTGCCTGTTGGGGGCCAGCCCAAGTGGGTCGGGCGGGTTCAACTCCCACTGGCTCCACAACCATATGTTATGAATTTTTTAAGCACCAGTGGGCAATTATGTTACGGTGGCTAGAAGGGTGGTGGGTCCATTGGGGGTGGCCCACCCCTAGTGGCCCACCCCCAATTCAACTCTATATATAGATTTATATATGCGTTGTGGTTGTACGGTGGGGTTCAGCGGGGGTCACGGCCCGCCGAAACATAAAATTATTTAATTTATATACATGATGTATGGTATGGTCCGGCGGGGGTGGCAGGGGTCATGGCCCGTCACTCCATTTTATATATATATATATATATATATATATATATAGATATTTCAATTTTAAAAACCAAATAGTTATTTTTTATTTTAACGAAAATAAGGGTCATTGGGAAAATTAAAGAGGCCATAATTTCACCCATTTTCTGGAGCTGGGTTCCATGCTGACTGACGGTGAATTTGTGGGGCACTTAAACCTGGCCCACTACCCAACTTTGACCAAAAATTTGACTCGCTCTAACTTATATGTAAAAGCTCAGATTGGAGATTTGTTCGCACAGTTGGAATCAGGGCAATGGGTACTTAAATTTGAACCTGGTTCGAGAGCCATTCGACCACTTTGAATTTTTACCTATCATCGGCCCTCTTGGTCTGTTGAGGGTGTCTGGAGCCACCTGGATCAATTCAGCTTGGAATACATGTCCCATGACCTTAGTCTTATTTTTTTCCTTTATTAACTTTATTACATGGAATTTTAACCCGGGGTTGTTACAAACCCCTCCCCCTTAGGGGAACACTGTCCTTAGAGTTTAATGAAACCTACAACCAAGAATACCATTGAAAAGAAAACATATTGCCCATGGAGATTTATAAATTAGCTCATTGTAGTATTTAAATGAACAACCTATTGAAATAAAACCAACATAACCAACCTGAAAAACATAACAACATGAAAACCATACCTCTTATTGGAGTTTTATAACACAACTCGATGTGGTATTTACAATAAAAACCATATATAAATATGTACCTATACCAAAACTACTTTGAATCAATGGGAAAACAATGAAGGATACATAACTCACATCTGATCATTCGTCTCCCATGTAGCTTCATTGGGCCCAAAGTGCTTCCTCTGCACTTTAACATGATCGATTGCTCGGCTTCGGAGCATGAGCATATTTCTCTACAGAATGCACTGAGGTTCCAGCTAGAATTCACCTTCTAGTTCCACCTGCAATATACCAATCAATAACATGATCAAAATCCTTTATATATATTTCAAGCAATGAAATATGGAAAAAATCACGGACTTTCACCGTCAGAGGTAGTGCAAGTAGATAGGCCACTAGTCCAATCCTCTCAAGGATTTCAAAATGCCCACAGTACCAAGGTGCTAACTTCGCACATGACATAATCCTCAAGCATATATTCTTGGGCTTGATGCATAAATACACATGTTCCCCAACCTAAAACTCCTTAACTGCCTTGTTTGTATCCACATAAATTTTTTGTCTATCTTGTGTTTCCTTTAGGCTCTTCTTAATAAATTGAATTTCCTGTTCCATTTCTGTGAACATATCTGCTAATTTCAATACCCTATTCACTGGATCACTCCAACTGATAGGAGTACTATAACTACGCCCTTAGAGTGCCTCAAATGGACTCATCCTCAGTGACTCCCAATACCCATTGTTCTAAGAAAACTCAACCAGAGGTAGGTACTCTTCCCACTTCTCTTGTTGATGAATAATGTACATTCTCAACATGTCCTCCAGAATCCTATTGACTCTCTTTGTTGTCCATATTTTTGTGACTATGCCACTTCCTTTTTCAAATTTGGCCAATAGTAGAACTTCTTCACTGTGATCAATGTCTTCTGCTATCTTAGGTGACCTGAATATGACTTAGCATGAAATTCCCTCAAGATAAAATTTTTGAGCTAACTGTCATCCATCCAATAGATATTGTCCCTAAATTTGACCAAATCATTTGTTGTGAGATGATATTTCACATTCTGACCACCTATACCCTACTGTAACCTATGCTTAAGCTCCCTATACTTGTCATGATGTTGACTTGCCTGTAAGTTCCAATCCTGGTAATTTTTCCCCTATGAACTCATAACTTCTATATGATTTACTTGTACTCTTCTTCTAAGAGCATCTCCAACCCTTATTTATTTCCCTTTAATGTACCTGATCTCAAAGTCAAATTTAGTGATCATGGCCAACCATCTAGATTTCCAGCAATTCAGATTTGGTTGGTCAAATAGTTATCTCAATCCACTGCGATCACTCATCAATATGAACTTCCTACCCAAAAGATAGTGTCTCTACATATTCAAAGCATGGATGATCGCTTCCAACTCAAGATCACGTGTAAGATAATTCTTCTTGTGCTCATTTAGTTTCCTTGTTTCATAACATACCACCTTTCCTTCCTGCATCAAAACTCCACCAAGTCCTCTCTTGTAAGCATCTATACACACCACAAACTCTTTATCTAGATCTATAATCTTTAGAACTAGAGAATTTGTCAATAGTTGCTTCAACTACTTAAAACTTGTGGCACATTCCTATGTACATTCAAATTTCTTACCTTTTCTTTGCAACAATGTAATATGAAAATCAATTTGTAAGAAGTTCCTGATGAACCTCCTGTAATAACTTGTGAACCCCATAAATGACCTTACCACATTCACATTCATAGGAGATGCCCATTCCATAATAGCTTTTATCTTTTTTGAATCCACTATTATGCCTTCCTTGGAAGCCACATGTCCTTAGTAATGTACCTCTGTCTGAAAGAAATTTCATTTTCTAAGCTTCGCATACAACTGATGCTCTATTACCAATATCAACACTGTTGATAAATTTTTGACATGTTCTTCCTCATTCTTAGAATATATCAATATATAATCAATGGATACAATAACAAACTTGTCTAGATAAGGATCCAATACACTATTCATCAAGCACATAAAAGTAGTTGGAGCATTAGAAAAACCAAAAGGAACTACAAAAAACTCATAATTCCCATCCCTAGTCTAGAAAGTAATCTTGTAGATGTCCTCTTCTTTAATGCGTACTTGATTATATCTGCATCTCAATTCAATCTTCGAGAAAATTGTTCCTCCCTTTAATTGGTCAAATAAATCATCAACCCTTGGCAACAGATACATGTTCTTGATTGTTACCTTGCTCAGTTTCCTGTATTCAATACACAACCTGAGAGTATGATCCTTCTTCTTCACAAAAAGCATTGGTGCACCCCACGGTGACACACTTGGCCTGATGTATCCCTTGTCAATCATTTCTTTCAACTGCAACTTTAATTCCGCTAACTATGGATTGCTCATCCTTTAGTGCCTTTGATGTTGGTGTTGCTCCTGGTACCAACTCAATAGAAATCTCTACTTCCCTATGAGGTGGTAACTTTGAATATATGTTGAAAATACATCCTGAAAATGTTGTAGAATCGGGTATCTATTCAATACTTCTGCATCCTCAACATCCCTACCTTTGTCACTAGAGATATACACTACAAATAACACACACCCTTTCCTACAACTATGTTTTGACTACATAGTTGTCACCATTCTAACTGATGTTGTCTTCTTCTTACCCTGCAATATTCTTTGTTCCCCATTTTCATCCAAGCACTCAATATCCTTATTGTAACAATCCACCTTGGTCCTGTGAAGATACAACCACTCCATACTCAATAACATACTATATGATCCCAACAGAAGTACATTCAGATGTGTTGATGTAGGCATACCCTTTAGAGAAAATTTCAACCTAAAAGTTCCCATGAAATTTTGACGTACATAATATGTAAACCAATCAAAATTATTTAAATTTAAAAAGAGGTACATGTAAAAATTTTGGAAGGAAAATATAAAAAAAGTACTTTTTTAATTTTATTTTTGGATTATCTCCTTATAGGTTTACTGATATTTCAAGTGTATACACTCATTGGATGCATAATTAAATTTTGCATCCAATGAGTACCCATTATGCATACTTTTGAGAAGACCCGCATTGATAAAAATTGAAGATACATTAAAAAGAAAACATGTTCAACAAGATTTTTAAATGTATCTTTAATTTTTATCAATGTGGGTCTTCTCAAAAGTATGCATAATGGGTACTCATTGGATGCAGAATTTGATTCCGCATTCAATGAGTGTCTACATTTGAAATTTGAGTTTGTCTATAAAGAGATAAGACAAAAATACAATTAAAAAAGTAGTTTTATTCTTTTCCCTCCAAAATTCATAACTCTTATTTTATTATTTTCCTATTATTATTTATTTTTTACTTAGGAGGATATTATTAGGCTGAAATTTTCTCTAATGATTCAGCTTAAACGCATAAGCTCATACCCAATAATGAACTCTTTTCTCAGTACTTGTTGACAACTACACTAACAAAGGCTTTGCATGCACTTCTTTATTCAAACAACACTTATCCATCGGGTTAGGATTAACATAACTTGTTGACAGTGTTGGACCCGCCAAAATTCAGGGGATCTCCCTAATATGAGGTCCCAACTAAACCTCATACCATTTGGAGTAGGAGTCCCAGCAATGTGGTGTTAATGATTTTCCTTGGTTTGCATAACACATAGAGTGGTGCATGATGTCTTTGGTGATAAGAAGTGTGTGACCCTGCAAAGAGACAAGTGCACCGTATGACGGTTCCAACAAATGAAGGGAAAATAAAGTGTGCCCCTTGGAAGCCTATAATAGTACGTAGCTTAGAAGGAACACACAAACGAAGAGACATCACATGAACTAATAAGCATAATAGTCCACGGATTAAGGTGACAGATTAACACATCAACACGCATACCAACAAGATACAGACAAATGCAAACGAAATAGTTTATAAGAATATGCATAAGTTAAATAACATACATCACAAATAAAAAAAGAGTAGTCCTACTATATTCACAATATATGCATGAAAGTGTGTCAGCTCTGAGTTTTATTAAAAGTGATAGTTCGAATCATACATACAACATTTGAAAACCCACTAGCCCCAATAGTGGAACGTGAAGTCTAAAAAACCTGCTCCTCCAAATAATTATACTGCCTATACGCTATGGAGAAGTTGAGGCTCACAAAAAACTCCCAATCTCTCTCTAAGCCTAAGCCTATCCAAAATCTTGGCTCCCAAAATCTTGTTACAAGAGTTATGAGGATATATTTATAACAAAGGGGGGTGAATCTTGGCATTTCCCCTTTGTGAATATTGAAATCCCCTCATGACTCTTCAAATTATTACATACGGCTCTTCACATTCCATCATGGACAATTGGAATATCACTTTTACAATAATTACAAATAATTTACACTTTTCACTTGTACTCGTATAAGACAAAATAGGGTAGACACGACTTGACAACCTGACAAGAAAAAACACTATGATGCTGGATTTGAGGTGAACTCAAGCTGAGAAACTTCAACTTGGTGTCTCTCGGTCACATACTAGTAACAATCTTTTTTTTTCTCGATGGCATCCCCAAACTGTGAGATAATGTCAAGCTGGAAGCGGACTCTTGCCTTCATGGCACCTGGTACAATGTCTTCGAACCGATCTTAAACTCTTCCTAAAATAGGAGAAACATCATTCTGATATGAATCAGGCCACCGATGTTGGTTTCCATGTTCTTTCTATTCAGCTCCAAATCCTCCCGGGTGGCCATTTTCTCCAGTTGCTCCAAGTACTGATCCATCTCCTATCAAACTTTTCATTTTCATTTGATCTCGATGAGTGTACCAACTGATTGGATCCGGTGGGTTATCACCATGAAGTACAAATTGTTATATATTTTTACATATGAGGACTGAATTTTTTCAATGAATGAGGTGAGCTGCCTGTTGTTCTGGATCAACATCTGAACTCTTTCTTTCTCTAGCTCTGCTCGCGACTTCATCTTCTTCACCAGTGTAAGTGGTGTCGCCTTATATCGCATCGTCCACTCATGCATGACGGTGATGGAAGATTTTACATTCTTAAGGATCTTTACAAACTCTCTACTCTTTCGTTACAAGTCATGTAAGCAGAAAACTACCTTATGTATGGTCGCATTCTCCTCATAAAGGTCTCACATAGTGTCTCCAAGTGTGGATACTTCAACAAGTATCACTGCTTTCATCTCCTCTAGGTAGACATGTGCGAACGGTGCATTCTATGCTACTGCATGGAGTTTCTCATTCTCTTATCATACTTCCTGTAGGTTCTGCACCAACTTTCTATTCTCGACACACATATACTGAGTGCTAGAACTTGTTGCACCTGCGAAGGCCAAGTTGGAATGAACAATAGAATTTGGATTCTTGTTGGTGTCTTCCACTATCACCCTTTCTCTGATGAATTCAGGTGATGCATGATCATCCAGGAAGTGATTTCTTCACACCTATAAAATATTGAGTCTGGATTGCATCAAATGACAGATTGTACACATCCATCACTGAATCATCATCAAGGGGAAATACTTCCCCTTCCTCGATCGTGGTTGACTCTGTGGCTGGAGGTGGTGGAGTCTAACTGGTGACCAATGGTGCGCTAGGAAACAAGTCTACATCTTCATCTTGCGGATTTGGGTCCAACTCCATGTGCGCAATTTCAATCAACTGCTCAATATCCTGAGCAAGCTCTTGATCCTGCATTTGTTCGCTCACACATTTTGCTGCTAGTTGATCTTGTACCTTCTCTTCAACCTATATAGGTATCATATCTTCCATCATAGCACCTTTCCTTTCTTCTTCTCCCCTCTTCTGCTTCTCCTTTTTTTATCTTCTTCTTAATTCTCGTTATTCCCTTAGCTCTTCTTCCATTTTCTGGGCTCTTAGTTTTACTTCCTTCAATATTTTCTTCTCTATCTTTCTACACTCTTCTCTTTGCTTCCTTTGACTCATTTTTATTCTATTTCTAAAGTTTCTTGCTGAAGGATAGCATTTTCTTTCATCTTCTAGCTTTGTTCCTCCTCTGTACTGTCGCAAACCTTCCTCTTTCCCTTATCCTGCATCTGGTTGTTATCTTCTACTGATGTCTCATCTCGAACTGCTATCATATGAGGGACAACTTGAATATTCCTAGTTATACTGATCGACTCACGGGATCTTAAGAAGTTATATAATTCTTCCATGGTTCCTCCTCCAGCCACCGGTATGCCCTGTTGACCAGTTGTAGTAGATTTGTGCACAATGGTCCTTATAAATTCCCCTCGAATCATACAGATTGAATTCTTTTGTACCTAATTCAAACTTCACTATGGATTTTGATTCGGTATATGCAACTTTGAGATTCTTAATCTCGTACAATTTGATCTGCAAAGGAAGAGTGGGCCATGGTGCCTTCTTCATCCTATGTAGTGCTGCTGACAACCCTGTGGTGATATGGCAAGATACTTCTTGCATGACAAGTTTGTCGGTGGAATATATTGGCAAATGATGTGGTAATTTTTTTCCATTGAACACTCTAATCAATGCGCCATCGCATAAGGAAAACCCATCTGCAATCTCTGATATCGCCTCCATCACTCTTCGTGACATGCAAGGTGGGTCATCCTGAAACTTGAAAGATAATCTTTTAAATCCTGTTAATGAAGTGATCATTTAGCTGCTCCATAACTCCTCTATGGCTAAAATCCGAAAGCAGCTTGAAATAGATATGCACGATAGTTTCTCGGTGTCCACATCCAGTTCATGCCAAGAAACTAATTCTGTGCACATATCACATCCAGTATGTATACAGAAATATAGAACCTTTCTTACTCGTCCTTGGGAGGATCTCGTGCTGGTGCTACATGGGATCTTAGCTGATAAGCCAAAAGGTATGACCAGTTGAATGGCTTCCCCTCGTTCACCACCAAGTTCAATAAGATAGCCCACCCTTCAAGAAACTTCTTGTACTTGGTCAACCATACATTCTACAATCTAGGATGACAAAAATCTGGTAGGCGATCCTGAGTGACCTTTTCTTGTACATGTGGGTAGATTTTGTCTAAACATTTATGGCTCCTTCATCCAACTCTTGATGATATCCTTCGTGTTTGCATATTTGTGGTTCGAATTAAAAAATGAGTTCATGATCTTCACTAGCTCATGAAGATGATACATTTGTTGAAAATCTAATGCCATAAATGTAACAAGCTTTTGTCTGCTGGTGTTGATCAACATCATAGTTTTCTCATCAGCATGTGAGAAAACCTAGCTAATCACATCCGCACACGGGAAGGCTTGATACCTTCATGCAATCATGTATAGTTATGACTGCTTGATGTTGAGATACACCTATCAGACCTATATGTCTACCTGAACGTATTTTTCGAAATCATCTTTAATCTGCTGCCATGTGAGTTTTGATCCCTTTTCTACAAATAGTTGAGCATCTGCATATACAGGAAAGTTAACCAAAACTTGCTCAACTTCTTCCCCAATACTTATTTTAGTAGTTTCTTTTGAGGAAACTCTCTTGGGTTCCATTTTAATAGTGAATTTTGGAGAGATGCTCAAGAATTGTTGTACCTGTGGGACAGAAAATACACTCATGGAAACCAAACACCAGTTTTAAACAAAATTACCTTCAAGGAAAGTTCAAGAAAAAAATAGGGAATCTGGTAGGAAGGATTGTGCAATTTTCACTGGGAAGAGGGTCTAATTTCCTGAGGGAACTGCGCACTGCACATTCCCATCAATCAGGTTTGAAGCTTGAGGATTGAGACTGCGCAATGCACAGTTCAACCTGGGCAGTGAGTTGGGAGAGACTGCACATTACGCAGTCTCAGTGGCCAGGGATGCAGGCTGAGACCTAGAACTTTGCAATGGGCAGTTGGGCTAGCCTGTATCATGCACTGCATATTTCTAGAGGCCAATCTCTCAGCTTGAGCCTCCATATTGTGTAGTGCCTAATTGGGAAAAGTGAAATATGGCCAAGGAAATGGTTTATCTACACAAAGGAAGTGTGGAAAACAAGAAGATATGAGAGATAGTGATGGATTGAGTGCAGATTTGACTAAGAGTAAATCAAACAAGCTAAATGGGAAGAAAACCAAATCAGTGAGGAGAGTCACCGCAACGGGGACCGTTGATGCAGAAAATAAGAAACCGATGCAACACTTGTGAAAGGAAAACTATAACTTGAAACAACACTTTTATAAGATAAAGCAAGTTAAAACTCTAGCCTTCATGCAAAGAGAAAAGAAAAACAACACTCACACAAAGCAAATGGCAAAAAGTGACATAAAAATGAAAAAAGCGATAAATGCAAAACTCACACAGAAAAGCGATGATAATCGCACCAAAGTTCCTTGATCTCCTTGGGAATGATAGAGCTCCAATATTGAGTGTGAAAATGAGCTCTAAGGGCGTTAATTAACTATATTTGAGAAAATTAGGGTTTATGACGTGCATGCAAAAATCAAGAAAAAAATGAAACATGGTGAAAGTTTCCAAAAATAGAAAGTGTGCCTCCTTCGGGTTACTAAAAATATATCCATAGATTTTCAAGATTCTTTTTTCTTTTTTCGAGTTTTCTATTTTTTCAGGAAAAATCTTCCATGCATGTCACCGAGAAACATTGTGCAATTTTGGGAACTAGACAACTCTCTAACTCAGTGCACTACGTAGTTTCTGAGCTCAGTGAGGGATTGTGTAGTTTCTAGGCTCAGTGTTGGGATGCCTCTAATGATTGTATAGTTTCTGAGCTCAAGGCTAACTTCCAGTCATGACTATGAAATTCCAGTCATAAAGGCTACTTTCCCTCATGGATTGCATAGTTTCTGGAGGTAAGCCCAGAACTATTGTGCAAGACTTAGACAAGAGGTTAGCTCACGACTTAGAAAAATTAAATAAGTGAAAAGTGAGTGAGAACAAGAATAGATAAAGGGTAAACATGAATCAAAACATGAGTACCCGATAACAGTGCAATATAAGCTATTGTGAGAAGAAATTTATGCTCCAAAATCTAAGCAAAGGAAAAAATTTGGAGGCTAGTT
Source organism: Pinus albicaulis (assembly GCA_034641835.2). NCBI lineage: Eukaryota > Viridiplantae > Streptophyta > Pinopsida > Pinales > Pinaceae > Pinus > Pinus albicaulis. Next base: position 262,761,801 of record CM076583.1, read on the forward strand.
GTAGCCGCTACAACATAACTATAATTATATCCAGGGTCAATGAAAATAGAAATAAATTCATTACAAAGCTTATCGTCCATCTCGATAATAGATGCTTTCTTATCTGCTTTCCTATTATTCAACGCTACATAAATCTGAGGAATACTCTATCCAACATCCCCCACTATCTATGCTTCCTGAGCACTATAAATATGCAGTTTACCACCCTGATGTTGTGGAAAATGTCTTTGGCAGTGATCCTTGCCACAATTCCAACATTGTAAAGGCTTCCTGCCATCACCCTTATTTTTCTCCTCAGATTGAAATCCTTGTCCTCTTTCATATGAATTGAACTTCTTAGGCGGTGTTGCATTCTCTTTATTACATGTGTCTTGAGGTATTGTTCACTTCTTATCCCATTTTACTTCATTCTATGCATCACCTCTCCAATCATGCTTAGTTTCATATCTGCAGTTCAATTGCTCATAACAATGCCTTAGTGTTCTAATGGCTTCCTCTAATGATATAGGCTCATCAAACTCAATTTTGTCTTTGAATTCTATCGGCAACACACTAATGAATCTTTGAATATTTTCTTTCTCTTCCTTCAGATAAGGCACATACCTCAACAACTCCAAGAACTTACTACTTTAATCCTCATTGTTCATAGACCCCATCTTTACTCTTAAAAAAAAATTTCCCTGTCATCATAGTATCTCTATGTTAGATACTTCTTCCTGAAAAGTCTCTCAACATCTCTCCAAGTCAACTTTGCTTCATGAATACCTCTGAAATTCTTTACATCTTCCCACCAAATGTTTTTTTTAACTTTAATATTGAATGTAGCTATTATGGCCTTCATGTTCTCTAAGTAATCATGCAACTGAAAGAACGTGTCCATCCCAAGGTACCATGCTTTTACATCATGTGACTTCTTCATCTCTCCATCAAATGTAGGTGGATTTTCTTTCTTGAACTCATTCGGAAAATATCCCCTATCACTCATCCTATAAGGATGATAACTTTTGGCTGTGCATTATATTCTTTCCATGATTAGACCAGGTGAAAAGCAGCAGGGGGACGATAGACCGGTTATCCTTATGCATGGCACAATAGGAGGGTCATAGGGGGGGGATGACATACCCCTCTATTGGGGGGTTTGCAGGGGGGAAGTAGTCCCCCTACTCAGGGTCCGGGGCAGTGCCCTAGGAAAATATTTTTGGACCTTATATTAGGTGGGCGGACCCACCTATGGTTTTGTGCATAGGTTTGCACATGGTTTTGGGCATGATGGTTTTCTGCTCATGGTAATTTGTAGATCCGGTCAAGGGAACTATCAGTATGTTCTAATCCAGGGTTAATGCATTGTGTTTTATGCATGCTTCAACATGTATATATATGTGTGTGTGTGTGTGTGTGTGTGTGTGTGTGTGTGTGTTGTAACACAAAAAGAAATATAATGAAAAATCAAGCTGGTAGTCTCGGTTTGGGATCCAAGTGAAAATGTTTGTGTATATATGTTTTATGCTCTCGCTATTTTTATTTTCTATTTTTAAGAATTCATTTGCAAATAATTTATGTACAGGGTTAAAACCTAAATTTGGTATCAGAGCTAGTTCAGCTTCAAGGGGACACCTTTTTCTTCTTAGGGGTTTTTTGCTCAGGTCTATGGTAGACCCTATTCAGTGGGATATATGTGGGACCAATTCTTACGGTGAAAGAAGATGGTGAGAAGTGGAAATATAGGGATTGAGAAATTTGAAGGTTAGATTTTTGAGTTGTGGAAGCTCAAGATTGAGGATCTGCTGGTGGATAAATATCAGTGGATTGTGGTAGATCTGGGTACTAAACCAACAGCAATGTCAGATGAAGACTGGGCGAAGTTGGATCAGAAGGCAAAGAGCACAATACGGTTGTGTATCTCAGATTCAATATTTTGAATGTATCTGGGCAAGTTATAGCGAAGACTTTGTGGGTCAAGTTAGGGACTTTGTACCAATCTAAGTCTCTGGTGAATAAATTGTTCATGTGGAAAAAGTTGTATAACCCAAGGATGAAGGATGGAGACTCGATGACAGAGCATCTGAATGCCTTCAATAATGTGGTAAGTCAATTATCATTTGTTGATATTAAAATCTCATATGAAGATAAGTGCATCAATTTGTTGTGTTCTCTATTAGATTTGTGGGATAGTCTAGTTATTGCAATAGATAGAAATACAACTACCTTGAATTTTCATGAAATTTTCTCAGCCTTGCTATCGGAGGAAATGAGACGGAAAAATATGGAGCCATAATGGAGATGCCTTATTTGTACAAGGTCATAGAACAGAAACAAAACAAAAAAATCGAGTGGGAGATCTAAATCTTTAGGAAATCCTGTAAAGGTGTGTTGGAAATGTGGAAAGGAAGGGCACTTCAAAAAGGGTTGTAGATCTAAATCTCCTGAGAAAGTAAAGGGATCTAATGATTCTCCTTATGTAGTGGCAAAATCCACCTCAGATGAAAGTTGGGATGTGTATTTGGATTCTTTTTCAAATACACATGTAGATCGTGTGGCATGGTTGATTGAATCAGGTGCATCCTTTCACTTCACTCCCCATAGGGAGTGGTTCTGCGAGCCTAAGAAGTATGACGGTGGTGATGTTTTATTAGGGGATGATAGGAAGTCTAGAATCGTCGGATGTGGAAAATTCAATCTGAAGCTGCAAGGTGGAAGGATTAGAACATTTCTTGGTGTTCTGCATATTCCTGCATTAGCCATAAATCTGATTTATGTAAACAAGATGGATGATGTAGGTGTAAAAATAGAGTTCGAGAAAGATACCTGAAAGATGGTGTGGGGAGCACTGGTATTAATTTGGGTAGTTTGGATTGGAACTATATACAAGATTCTAGGTAGCACTTTTATTCATGGGTGCAACATTTTTGTGGTTCCTGTATATCAAGCAGAAAGCCTAGCGATCTCTGGAGAAAATACCATGTTATGGCATCAAAGGCTTGGACATATTGGAGAGAAGGGCCTTCAGATACTGCATGGTAATGGTATGGTAGAAGGTATATCTAATTTCTCTCTCAATTTCAATTTCTGTGAACATTGTGTATATGGGAAGCAGAATCGGATGAGTTTTCCTTCTGGTGCTAAGAGGGCGAACAAGATATTAGAGCTTGTGCACAGTGATGAGTTGGGACCTGTGTCAGTTCCATCACTGAGTAAGTTTGTGTACTATGTTTCATTCATATATGACTTCTCAAGGAATACATGGATATATTTATTGAGGAATAAATCTGAAGTCTTTTACATATTTAAATAATTTAAGGCTCTAGTGGAAAACCATATAAAGAAGAATAGAAAGGTGCTGAGGATAGATAATGGTGGAGAGTTATGCAAGAAGGAATTTGAAGAGTTCTGTAAGAAGTGTGGTATAGCATGGCATAAGAATACTCCATACACACCTCGGAAAAATGGAGTTTCCGAAAGAATTAATAGAATTCCAATGGAAAAGGCATGAAGCATTCTCAGTTGTATCGAGTTAGGATAGGAATTCTCGATAGAGGTAGTGGAGACTACATGTTACCTAGTTAACAGATCACCTTCAGCAACATTTGAGGATAAGACTCCACATGAGGTATGGACTAGTAATAAACCCTTTCTTTCAAATTTGAAGGTATTTGGATGTGATGCATATGTACATGTTCCAAAGGAGAAAAGGACCAAGTTGGATAATAAATCTGAAAGGTACATATTTATTAGGTATAAGGATGGTTTGAAAGGTTACAAGGTTTATAACCCAGAAACAAGGAAGGTTGTGTAAAACCAAGATGTGGTGTTTAGAGAGGTGAAATATGTTACTAAACATGAATTCATACCAAAGGAACCTGAGAAGATAGAGTTTTAGATAAAGGAGGAAGAATCAGACTCTACAACAGAACAAGATTCAGAAGAGGAAGATCCACAAACTCCATCTGTGAGAAGATCAGTTCGAGAAATAAGGCAGCTAGAAAGGTATAGTCCATCTAGTTCTATTCAAATTTTCTTTAATTATCACTAATGATGATACCAAAACTTTCAGGGAGGCAATGGATTCAGAGGATGGAAAACTTTGGAAGGAGGCCATGGTTGATGAAATGGAATCCTTTCACAAAAATGAGTCATGGGATCTGGTGGAGTTTCTGGCTAGAAGAAAACCCATTGGAAGAAAATGGGTGTTTAAGAAGAAGATGAATGCAAAATCCAAGGTGGAGAAACAAAAATCTTGGTTGTTAAAAAAATGATATTCCTAGGTGTCGGGAATCGATTTTGGTGATATTTTTTCTCCTGTTGCTAAGGTTACTTATATTAGATTAATTTTATCTGTTGATGCTTCATTTTATTTTGAGGTAGAATAGATCGATGTGAAGATATCATTTCTTCACAGGGATATGAAAGAGGAGAGCTACATGAAGCAACCTAAGTTTTTGGAAGTGATGCTTGGGCCCACATTCCATATGCGAAACATAAAGCCTTAGAACCTAAGAGTGAAAAATGCATTTTTGTTGGATATTTGGAAGATGTCAAAGGATAGAGACTTCTTCAACCAAAATCCAAAAATATAATCCTTAGAAGAGATGAAAAATATCATCCTACGAGCCTAGTTTGGCAGGTGTGCCTCCTTTGGCCTGCGAGCCTGATTCGGCATATGTGCCACCTCTCTTTATCTCTTCTATTTTTTATAGCATTCCTTCTAATTAAGATGATGACAGCAAGGATGAAAATCCTCCTCCACCTCTTGAAGATATTCCTTCATCTCCACAGCTTCCAATATGGGTCCACTCTACTCGGGATGCACCGGGTTCTCTTGCAAGTGACCCTACAGATTGACAACGTACACGTTCTTAGTTCAAAAGAGCCTCTTCTTTATTAGCTCGAGTTCTAGAAAATCTTGATCCCGACACCTTTGAAGAAGCTTCTGGTCATCCAGATTGGGATGAAACTATGAATGAACAATATCGTACTTTATTTTCAAAAGATACTTGGGATCTTGTTGCTCTTCCAAAAGGAAGAAAACTTGTCAGATGCATATGGGTTTACAAAACAAAGTTTGGCCCCGATGGAAAAGTGGATAGGCATAAAGCTTGTCTTGTTGCTAAAGTATTTTTACAAGTTGAAGGCATTGAATTTACTGAAAATTTCTCCCCTGTTGCCAAAATGAATTCTATCCACCTTGTTCTTTCCCTTGTTGCCTCCTTTAAATGGGAAGTCCATCAGATGGATGTTAAATCCGCCTTCTTACATGGAGATTTGCATGAATAAATCTACATGGAACAACCCCATGGAATTATCCAAAACGACTCTAGCCTTTTTTGTCGCCTTAGGAAGTCTCTCTATGGTCTCAAACAAGCTCCTTAGTCTTGGTATGCCAAAATGGATAGATTTGTATTAGATAATGGCTTTTCTAGGTGTCATTCTGACAACATTGTCTACACCAAGAAAGTGGGTAAGTCCTTCACCATCCTTGTTCTTTATGTTGATGATCTTATCCTTACTCGTAGTGAGCCCAACCATATAAAACATGTGAAGTATAGCCTCAAAAAGAAGTTTGAAATGACAAACTTAGGACACTTGCATTATTTCCTAATCCAAAGAAGGTATTGCCCTTTCTCAATCCAAGTATGCATGTGATCTTCTACTCCACTTTCACATGGAAGATTGTAAGCCAACCCCTTCTCCCTTTTAGTCTAGAGTCAATATTTTAGTTACTTGTACTACCTCTGAAGTCGATGCTACCTTATACCGTCAACTTGTTGGTAAACTTCTGTATATAACCCATACCGTATTGACCTTTCCTTTTCCGTTGATCTTGTTGCTCAGTTTATGCACCAATCTCATGAAATTCACTAGAAATCAGCTAAGGAATACTTCGATATATTCGAGGTACAGTTCAGTTTGGGATTCATTACAGTACAAGAGCCTCTCCATTGTTGATTAGTTTCACTGATTCAGATTGGGCTGGTGACCCTGATGATAGAAATTCTACTGCAGGATATGTATTCACTCTTGGTTCAGGACCTATTACATGGTCTTGTAAGAAACAAAGCGCCATCTGTCTTTCTTCAGTAGAAGTAGAGTATGGTGGTGCAGTTGAAGCCATCAAGGAAGCCATGTGGCTTCGTCAGATCAGCAACATCCAAATACACTTTGGTGTGATAAGCAGAGTGCCCTTTAGCTATGTAACGATCCATTTCAGCATCAGTGTATGAAACACATTGAGCTCCACATACATTTCATCAGAAATCTCATTCATGATCGTGTTCTTGAAGTGCGGTATTGTCCAACCAATGATCAAGTAGCCTATATCTTTACAAAGGCTCTCACAGAAGTGAATTTTACCAAACTTTGATCCATGCTTGGAATTTGGGAAAGTTATCATTAAGGGGGGATAGGCTCTAATGCCTCCTTCCTTCTCCTATTGTGTCACCTTTGTAAATCCTTCAATCCTATCCCAAGTTTTTCCTAAGGGGGAATGTTATTTAGACACATAGGAAATAGGCTCCTTTTGTGTCACCTTTGTAAATCCTTCAATCCTATCCCAAGTTGTTCTTAAGGGGGGATGTTAGCATATTCTGATGACATAGAAAATAGTTAAGTATAATTTGGTCTAGTGTAGAGTTAGGTAAAGTGTGTTTATTTACTGTGTACATTTGTAACTTATAATCCGACGGTCATGATTTGTAGTGATCTGATGGTTCGCTCTCTCCTTGGTATTAACGACACTCGATCTGTGGCTTAACACCCGATTGGTCCATGATCTCTATTTAAAGAGCATGGAGGGTCATTTTTCCAATAACCGTTTATGAGAGAAACATATGTAACTTTTATTTTTATATTAATAAATTGCCTGAAGTGGCCACATTGGCTCAGGCCATTGATTGTTTCCTTCTTCAAGGGTTTTAACCATGTGATATACTGGTGTACTGATTTGTGATCTGTTTGTGAGCGGTGACCTTTGGTTTTTTATCTAAGTAACTTACCCTGTAAATTCCTACAGGTTTTGCAGTGAAAGGTAAGAAATAACTGGTATGCAAGTTTCAAAAGTCTCTGTATGGGTTAAAACAGTCACCAAGTATTTGGTATCAGAAATTTGATACATATATACGGGGACTTGGCTTCACCAAAAGCAAAGAGGATCACTATGTTTATTTTAAATTAATTGGTGACTATGTTATTTATTTGGTCTTGTATGTGGATGATATGTTGATGATTGGAAATGACAAAGAAATTATCAAGGATTTGAAGACCCAATTGTTCTCCAAATTCTACATGAAGGATCTTGGTGCTACAAACTATATGTTGGGCATGGAAATTAAGAGAGATCAGGAAAAGAGGAAGCTATGGTTAAACTAGAGGAAGTATGTCAAGACAATATTACAGAGGGTCAATACGTAGGATAGTAAACTAGTGAAGCTTCCTATTCATGTAGGTTTAAAGCTATATGTTGAACAGTGTCCCAAGACACAAGAAGAAGAGGAGGATATGTCTCATGTTCTATATGTAACTGAAGTGGGTAGCCTGATGTATGAAATGGTTTGTACTAGACCAGACATTGCACATGCAGTGGGATTATTGAGCATGTTTATGTCAAAACCAGGGAAGGAGCATTGGACAACAGTGAAGCAGGTTTTTAGATATTTCCGTGGCACTAGTTATTATGGTCTGTGCTACCAAGGAAGACTAGGATTGGACGGATTTTTGGACATCAGTGACTTTGTTGATGCAGACTGGGCTCGCGATATGGATCAAAGAAGATCTACAAGTGGGTATGTGTTTATTCTATTTGGAGGTGCAGTCCGTTGGATGAGTAAAAGACAGTCTCTGAGTGGATATTTCAACTACAGAGGCATAATACATGGCAACCACTCATGCAAGCAAGGAAGTATTTTGGTTACGGAGATTGTGTTTGAGTATGGGGTTAGTGCAGTAAGCTATAAAGATAGGCTGTGATAGCCAAAGTGAATTTTTCTTGGCTAAGAACCCTACTTATCATTCAAATACAAAGCACATTGATGTTCAGTATCACTTTGTGAGAGATATGGTTGAGGATAAAAAGGCATTGTTAGTAAAGGTGGACACTTTGAATAATGTTGCAGATGCATTGATGAAGTCTATGAGCACTGAGAAGCTCTCTTGGTGTAGAGAAAAAATGGGCATTGTAGGGCTGGACCAATGATTAAGCTCTCTTGTGGCCCCCTATGTAAATAAAACAACAAGTGGGAGAATTTTGGGTGTGTGTTTTATTATTTCCACGATTAGAATCAGGTGTGTAGTGGTAGCCCCCCTACACGGGGTCTAGGGCAGCGCCCGGGAAATTTTTTTTGACCCTATATTAGGTCATCGGACACGCATATGGTTTTGTGCATGGGTTTGCATATGGTTTTGGGCATGATGGTTTTCTGCTCATGGTATTTTGTAGATCCGGTCAAGGGAACTATGATTATGTTCTAATCCAGGTTTAATGGATTAGGGTTTATGAATGCTTCAACACGTATATATATATATATATATATATATATATATATACATATATATGTCTTGTAACACTAAAAGGAATATATTGAAAAATCAAGCTAGTAGTCTTGTTTTGGGATCTAGGGGAAAATCTCAATGTATATCTATTTTATGTTTTATGCTCTCGTTATTGTTTATTTTCTATTTTTAAGAATTCGTTTGTAGATAATTTTTGTAAAGGGTTAAAACCTACAATAATGATGATGACCATGATACTTTTTTGAACCATAACTAGAGTAAATCCCATGTCCATTACCTCTCCTACTAGGCATAACCAATAATCTACCATCTCTCATGGTATCATCTCTATCCGACATGTCCCCACCATGAGACCTACTACCATATTCTAGTCCTATCCTCATGTCCATGGTTGATCCTAATTGGTCCCTATCTCTACAAGTTTGACAAACTCTAAAAAATAAATGCATTAACCTTTGCTTGTTTCTCCTGTGTGCTGGAAAGTCTCTCTTGGAACTAAATGATCTTGCCATTATCCACTTTGTAACTTCTTATTTCTACCTTCAGACTTCTCAATGTGTTTTTTATATCAGGAGAGTAACAATCACCATGCTGCTCATTTGATCTATAAGGATAATATCATGAACTATAATCCACCATTTTTCTATTCATATTTTATCTTCTTCTTCCTGCAAGTATATCATGTAAGCTAGACCAAAACATAAGCATAACCAACGTACCTTGGTATAGTTCAAGGGAGGATACCTCGTCTGCAATATCAACTAGATTAGAACAATACATGTATAAACATAATCATAACAATATATAAACAACATCTTAATTATCATCCAGTTACCATGCATGATAATATCAATTGCATACGATGAACTCTTTCATGACAACTATAGCCATGACAATGCATGCACACATCCACATGGACAACAGACATTCACAAAAAATGCATATTCAACCAATGTGCATTCATTAAAAACACATTCCAACCACAACAACATCAACTTCTACGTGACAACACAATTGTAACAATGACTTTCGCCATGCATACATAACAAACACATAGACCACAAGCGTAATGAACACATATGTAACCTCCATGTACGCATGAAAAACAAATTCCAACCATCTAGTCCAAGGTTTTAACCATGCTCTAATACCACTCTGTGGTATCAAATATCACCCAAAGAGAATGGAATCCATGTTGGGAAAAATACTGAGGGGGGGGGGGTGAATCAGTATTTAGGACTTACTCAAATATTTTTACTTTTTCTTACTTCAAAACCCATACGCGACTTTCCTGACTCCAACTCGCGTATACACGCGGATATCCTTAATAAAACATGCGTATGTCCAGAAATATTATTATGCAAATAATTCTTCACTTATATCATTCCATCATTCATTCATTACATGTTCAATAAACAGTAAACATATGCAGTAAGAACAGAGTAAATCATCACACATAAGAAACACACATGAACACCAGGATTTTTAGGTGGAAACCCAATTCGGGAGAAAACCACCGCTGTCGTTGTCTCAGCCTTCAATATTTTATTATAAAGAAAACATCTTACAACCATGTACTGGCGCAGACTCATACCAGCACGCAGGAACCCACCTGCAGAAGGCTACAACCTTCTATCGTTTACCATCATCTCCTGGAAGGGAGCTACAACCCCCTGCTCTCGTTTACCAGCTTCTCCTGGAAGGGAGCTACTACCCCCTTACTGAAGGCTTCGACCCTCAGCTTCACTGCAAACCACGTTTCATCAATTTTCAAACTGGATCAAACAGCTTCAATACAGCCCTTCACTTATCAACAATCATACTTTGCCCATTGCTTCCAAAAGAACAGTGAAACCACTGTAACCAGAATATCAGAGATAACCCAGACTTCAGAATAGATATGCAGAATCACATTCAATCTTGAGAAACTATAAGTTCAGATACCATACGCGCCTTTATTTAAACAGATACGCGTATACACGCGCTTTTCACGAAACGAACCCTCGTATACATCTGTGCATTTTTCAGAACAACCCTAACTGCCCATACGCGCCTTTGTTTAAACAGATCCGCGTATACACGCGCTTTTTATGAAATGAACCTGCGTATAGATCTATAAAAGATAAACTTTGCAGAACAGACGAGATCTATGAACTTATCCAGATTTCTTCAATTTCTTCAACAGATTTGCACTAGGTCTTCAATGCTTCTTTTCAGATCATCCTAGAGATTCATCATTTCCAGATCTAGAGATTTTGAACCTTCATCATATTCATAGGAGCATCATAGATTCAGATCTATCGATTAAGAACAAAGTTCAACCATACAGATAAACTTCAGAGTGAAGTATTCATTTAAAGCCCAGACATATGCACACCTTTGCACAATGATCTTCTTCTCCTTATATAGGTTTAGCCTTTATCAATACCATGAGTAAAAAGCACACCACTTCTGATGGTATTCCTGGACGGGACCAAATAGATAATCAAGCGCTCAATACAATGGGTCAATACCATGGTAGTAACCCCTGGTTTTACACATTTAGAGTGCAATTAGGCATATGCGACTTAGCACATACTTATCCACGTACATACACTACTTCGCCTAAACAAACCCGCGTATGCATAGTGACATGTCTTATTCATCATTGCTCTGGCCCTTTCTGAAGTTTCTTTCTTCTGTACTCCTTAGCTGATCTGTAGATACATCATCTGTACATATTTGACACATAGGTTGCAACTCATCAAGTCAGTTTCCTTCAAGAACAACTTCATCAAACAGGTTGCTATCCAAAGACAACTTCATCACATCATATAGCCAATTCTCATCTCATCAAGTAGATTACCATCAAAGACAACAAATGCCAACAAGCTTCACATCAGATTTACATCATTAATAAACTCATCAAGCATCAAGAACAACTTCACCTAGTAGGTTGCCATCATCTTCATCAAGTGGGTTGCCATCAAGGACAACACTCTGCATCATATTGCTAACAATATCCCCCTTTGGACTTGATGGAAACCACGATGGTGTTTGACCACAACAGATAGATACATTAAGCATAATTATATTCTCCCCCTATTCAAACACCATGTCACTCTCCCCCTTTGACATCAAGGGCAAAGGGCGGATCAAAACCAACACAAGGTTGTTTTCTCCTCATGTAGATAGAAGAGCACTGTAGATCTGATGTGCATTGAAGTTACCATGCTCCCCTTGAATTCATGCTAAAAGTTCAAACATATTTTTCAATGAAGTACATGACTCTATGACCTTCCTATCACCAAGGACTCATACTTACATCAAAGATCCAACCAAGTGGATTTACATATGAGACTCAAGTACCCAACCAAGTGGGTTTACACATTTTGACTCAACTACCCAACCAAGTGGGTTTACACATTTGAACAAGTCCTTACATGTCTGAATATTACAATTTTACATCATAGGTCTCATCATGACCTTTTCATCAAATTACAAATATGACTTCTTATGACCACTACCAGAAATACCTCAAGAAAGAGATCACATTTCAGACACGGCTAATGCTCTCCATGAAACTGTGCTCTTGTTCTTGAGCCATCTCACTGTTTTCCTTAACAGAAAAGCATACGCTTCTGTCTCCATTGGAACTCGCGTGTATACGTGACTTTTCTTCATAAAACCCGCGTATGGAAAGGAAATTTCACATTCCTTCTTCTCCCCCTGAATCTGTACCACCTATACCTGTCTTCTTTTGTCACATCATATGCACTGTCAGAAATAAACATAACCAGAATTACCAAAACCAACCATGGGAATCATCATACATTTCTCCCCCTGATCACTTTCAACAACCAATCATCAAGGCATATTTACCCAATATCAGAGAATGAAATAGAAATATAAGAGTTGAAACATCATCAGAGATACCATACAGCATCAGAGATACCAAATAGTACTGCAGTTGTGCTAAAAAATGATGACCCAAAACAAAATTGGTTAGCAACTAACCATACGTGGTTTTCTGTGTATAAACCCGCGTATATACGCGACTGTCTTTCAGGAAACCCGCGTATCAAATTTAATCTTCTGAATTTAAGCAGTTCTGATTTTCTACAAGGCAGAGACTACTCCCAGCTTCTGTCTAAGATATTCGAACACTTCCTTGGGCAGAGGTTTGGTAAATATATCAGCAACTTGTTCTTTGGAGGGAACATACTCCAACTTCACCTTTTGTTCAAGCACTTGTTCACATAAGAAGTGATACTTGATGGGAATGTGCTTGGTCTTAGAATGCATAACAGGATTCTTTGAGATACTGATGGCACTTGTATTATCACACATAATGGAGATAGGAGGTGAACATTTGATTTGAAAATCTTGTAAGGTTTGCATCATCCAAATAAGTTGAGTGCAACATGATGTGGCAGCCACATATTCTTCTTCTACTATAGATAAGGCAATAGAGTTTTGCTTCTTGCTGAACCAAGATACTAACCGGGGCCCCATATAGAATGCACCACCACTAGTGCTTTTCCGATCATCAACATTTCCAACCCAATCTGCATCAGTGTAAGCATGAAGAGTGAGATCAACATTCTTTGGATACCATAGTCCAAAGTCTTGAGTTCCTTGCAGATATTTGAATATTCTTTTGACAACCTGAAGGTGAGACTCTTTTGGATTAGCTTGGAATCATCCCACAATCCCAACTGCATGCATAATGTCTGGTCTAGTCCCAGTGAGATAAAGTAGACTTCCTATCATAGATCTGTATTCTAGTTGATTCACCGTGGGAGAATCATCATGAGAACTGAGATTACATTCGGTTATCATTGGTGTACTTACAGGTTTGCACTCTTCCATGCCATACTTCTTCAGAATTTGCTTAAGGTATTTTGCTTGTGACAAGAATATACCATCTGTAGTTTGATGCACTTGCAAGCCAAGAAAGAATGTTAGTTCCCCAAGTAAAGAAATTTCAAATTCTTGCTGCATGACAGAAGAAAATTTCTGACTCATAGATTCTTCATTACTTCCAAAAATGATATCATCAACATATACAACCACAATCAATAGTTTATCATTTTCAATTTTTTTGTATAAGTTGCTATCAGCAGACCCCTTTGAAAATCCTTGTTGATGAAGATATTTGTCAAGACGATAATACCATGCCCTTGGAGCTTGTTTGAGACCATATAGAGCCTTTTTAAGTCTGCAAATAAGATTTCCATCATTTCCCAAAATGAATCCTTTTGGTTGTTCTATATAAACTTCTTCTTCTAGATCACCATTGAGAAATGCAGATTTAACATCCATTTGATAAACTTTGATTTTTTGAAAACTTGAAAAAGCAAGAAACATTCTTATGGCTTCAAGTCTAGCTACAGGAGCAAAATTTTCTTCAAAGTCTATACCTTCTTGTTGAGTATACCCCTTGCAAAAAATTCTAGCTTTGTTTCTTACAACATCCCCATTCTCATTTAACTTGTTTTTGAATATCCATTTAGTTCCAATGACATTTTTGTTATGAGGTCTTGGCACTAATTCCCAAGTATGATTCTTTTAAATTTGATCCAGCTCTTCATTCATGGCTTGAACCCAACATTTATCTTTGCTAGCTTGATTGACATTGTGAGGTTTAATAGTGGATAGAAATTCTAGATAGCTAGAAGATCCCACAAGAGTCCTTCTTGTTTGTACACTTGATCCCTTATCTCCCAAAATTTGAGATTCTGGATGATTCTTTTGAACATATCTGGATGGAGCTTTTTCAGATAAATCATCTTCAAGTTCTTCATTGGGTTCACTGTCTATATCATTTCTATTTGATGTAGAAGTACATAAGTCACCATCGTCTTCATTTTTTGTTTGTTTTTCTTCTTTTGGGGCTGCAGGAGACTCATCAATAACAACATCAATACATTCAACAATCTTCCGAAGTCTTTTATTGTAACATTTATATGCTCTACTCCTAGAGGAGTATCCAAGAAGTATTCCTTCATCTGCTCTAGGTTAAAACTTGCCAAGTTTTTCATCATTATTTTTGATAAAGCATTTGCTTCCAAAAACTCTAAAATGCTTCACAGTGGGAGGATTACCATACCAGAGTTCATATGGCGTTTTATCACTATTTACACGAACATGTGCCTTGTTAAGAATATTTACCGTTGTATGTGCTGCTTCTCCCCAAAAAGTGTCAGGTGTTCCGGAATCATCAAGCATAGCTCTAGCCATTTGTTGAACTGTTCTATTCATTCTTTCTGCTACGCCATTTTGTTGTGGAGTGCCAGCTACATAAAACTGTCTTTTTATGCCATGTTGTTCACAAAATTCAAGGAATTCATATGATGTATATTCTCCTCCTCGATCAGATCTAAGACACTTGATTTTTAGATCTAATTCATTTTCAACCAGTGCTTTGAAGATCTGAAATTTCTCAAATGCTTCATCTTTTTGTTTAAGCAGCCCAATCCAACACATTCTAGAGAAATCATCAATGAATAAGATATAGTATTCTTCACCACGTGGTGAATTTTTCCTCATAGGTCCACATATGTCAGTATGAATGAGTTCAAGAGGCTTACTTGATGATCCTTCCTTGGCATTAAATTGCACTCTAGTTTGCTTACCGAATTGACAGGATTTTCATATGATACTTTCAGGTAGAGTAATATTGGGAAGACCACAAACAACATTAAGTCTGCTTGATTTGTTGATTTTAGAGAAGCTTAGATGCCCCAACCTTCTATGCCATAGCCAGTTTTCTGAAGATTTACTCAAGTAACATTTTTCTTTGCAGTTCTTCAATACATACAGGTTTCTTGGAGTTCTTTTTCCTTTTATAATTGTTTTACCTGTATTAAGATCACGAACCACACATTCTTTTGAACTAAAGATAACTTCAGTTCCTTGATCACACATTTGACTTACACTTAACAGGTTATGCCTTGATCCATCCACATACATGACATCATTAGCCTTCACCTTTTCTCTTAGAAACACAGACCCTTTTCCTTTAATTACAGCAGGAGTATCATTTCCAAAAGTAACTTTCTTTTCCTTTTCTAGAGCACTATATGCACGAAGTTTGTTTTTATCACCTGTCATGTGTCTTGAGCATCCACTATCAATGTACCATTGATTTTCTTCACCTTATGCAAATATCGCTATGCCACAATTTTCAACCTGTAATTCCTTCTTTTTCCATACCTTGGATTTTGAAGGAAGATGCTCTTTTGGCTGAACTTTTCTCCTGCATTCAGATTCTTCATGGCCAAAGTTATTGCAATAAGAAAATTCAACTTCATTTAGAAGAGGAGAAAAGTTGTTATATATATTCTTCTTTGTTTCAATATCAATCCTTTTCTTTCTTGCTTCTCTTGTCATGATGGTTTTATATGCAACACATTGAACAACTTTATGACCAAAATTGTGACATGAGAAACATTGTCCATTGAAAAAGAAATTTCTGCGATCATGAAGTCTTCTACTTGAATTTACCTGTTGATTGGTGTTTCTTTGAAAGATATTCCTGTTAGTGTTCTTTGAATTGAGATGATCATGCTTTACCTGTAAAGATTATTTATTCCCTTGATGAGTGGTAGAATGTTGTAAACCAGCTGTAGCGGCTTTTAGATAATTTGGTGCTGAAGCTTCAGAAGACTCTCCGATATATCCAAGACCTGTCTTTATAAGAGGAGAACGTTGTACCTTGATAATCTCATCTAAGGTTTCAGATCCTTTAGCAAATCTAAGATTCAGAGTCTTTACTTTCTCAAGTTCTTTTCTTAGACTTACTACTTCACATTCTAATTTCTCATTGTGTTTTTGCTTTTCTTCATTCTGCTTTTTCAGAGTCTCAATGATTATTTTACTTTCTTCCAAGCGAATTTTGAGTTGATTGTTTTCATCAAGAAAATAATTTTCATCTAGAGCATCCATAAAAGTATCCTTGTATTCTCTAGAATCTTTTTCAAATTCCATGAGAAGTCTAAGATCTTGTTCACATTCTTCCTCACTATCAGAGAACCCATCACTATCTTCATGAGTATAGTAACTTTTTCTAGTGCTAAACCGGTTCTTATTCCTTCTTGCTACTTCCTTCCCTTTTGCAGATGTTTCTTTATAAGGACACTTAGCAGCATAATGACCAACTCTTCCACAATCAAAACATTTGAAAGGAAGCTTACCTCTGAACCGTCCTATGCCAAGTTGAAGTTTCTTTACAAAATTAACCTCATCTTCTTCTGAGATATATCCTGATCATTCTGCTTCTTGTACTTCTTTTCCTTTTGTAGAAGCTCTAAAGACGGCTTATTTGACTTCAGATGGTCCTCCTCTTCTCATTTCATAAGCAGTCAGTATGCCATGAAGTTGCACCATAGTAAGATTTTGAAGATCCTGTTTTTCTTCAAGAGCAGAAAATTTTGACTCAAATTTTGTCGTTAGTGATCTTAAAATTTTCTCAACCAAAGTAGATTCGGCTATTGTTTCTCACAGATTTCTCATACGATTTACAGCATCATCAAGACGTAAAAATAAACTGGCAATACTCTCATTACGATGCATCTTTAAATTTTCATATTCAATTCTGAGAGTTTGGAGTTTTGCACCTTTTACATTTGCATCACCTTCATAACTTAGAATGATTTTGTCCCAATAGAGCATTGACCGCCTTCGCATTTGTTTCATAATTCTTCTTTTCCGTCGGATCTGTTGGTACTGCGGCTGGATATTGATATCCTCCTTCAACAATGGCCCATACATCTGCTCCCAGAGACTGAATATAAGATCTCATCCTTGTTTTCCAGAAGATTAAATTGTTTCTGTTAAAGAGCGGAGGCCTGATAGATGCTAATCCCTCTTGATTGCTCATCTTGCTTGATCTTCCTTCTAACGGCTAAGCTTTTTCAGAAGGACCTGCTCTGATACCAATTGTTGGGAAAAATAATGAGAGGGGGGGCTGAATCAGTATTTAGGACTTACTCAAATCTTTTTACTTTTTCTTACTTCAAAACCCATACGCAACTTTCCTGACTCCAACTCGTGTATACACGCGGATATCCTTAATAAAACATGTGTATGTCCAGAAATCTTATTATGCAAATAATTCTTCACTTATATCATTCCATCATTCATTCATTAGATGTTCAATAAACAGTAAACATATTCAGTAAGAACAGATTAAATCATCACACATAAGAAACACACATGAACACCAGGATTTTTAGGTGGAAACCCAATTTGGGAGAAAAGCACCGTTGTCGTTGTCTTAGCCTTCAATATTTTATTATAAAGAAAACATCTTACAACCATGTACTGGCGCAGACTCATACCAGCACGCAGGCACCCACCTACAGAAGGCTACAACCTTCTCTCATTTACCAGCCTCTCCTGGAAGGGAGCTACAACCCCCTGCTCTCATTTACCAGCTTCTCCTGGAAGGGAGCTACTACCCCCTTACTGAAGGCTTCGACCCTCAGCTTCACTGCAGACCACGTTTCATCAATTTTCAAACTGGATCAAACAGCTTCAATAAAACCCTTCACTTATCAACAATCATACTTTTCCCATTGCTTCCAACAGAACAGTGAAACCACTGTAACCAGAATATCAGAGATAACCCAGATTTCAGAATAGATATGCAGAATCACATTCAACCTTGAAAAACTATAAGTTCAGATACCATACGCACCTTTGTTTAAACAGATACGCGCATACATGCGCTTTTCATGAAACGAACCTGTGTATACATCTGTGCATTTTCCAGAACAACCCTAACTTCCCATACGCGCCTTTGTTTAAACAGATCGGTGTATACACGCGCTTTTTATGAAATGAACCTGTGTATAGATCTATAAAAGATAAACTTTGCAAAACAGACCAGATCTATGAACTTACCCAGATTTCTTCAATTTCTTCAACAGATTTGCGCCAGGTCTTCAATGCTTCTTTTTAGATCATCCCAGAGATTCATCATTTCCAGATCTAGAGATTTTGAACCTTCATCATATTCATAGGTGCATCATAGATTCAGATCTATCGATTAAGAACAGAGTTCAACCATACAGATAAACTTGAGAGTGAAGTATTCATTTAAATCCCAGACATATGCACACCTTTGCACAATGATCTTCTTCTCCTTATATAGGTTTAGCCTTTATCAATACCATGAGTCAAAACCACACCACTTCTGATGGTATTCCTGGACGGGACCAAATATATAATCAAGCGCTCAATACAATGGGTCAATACCATGGTAGTAACCCCTGGTTTTACACATTTAGAGCGCAATTATGCATACGCGACTTAGCACGTACTTATCTGCGTACATACGCTACTTCGCCTAAAAAGACCCGCGTATGCATAGTGACATGTCTTATTCATCATTGCTGTGGCCCTTTCTGAAGTTTCTTTCTTCTATACTCCTTAGCTGATCTGTAGATACATCATTTGTACATATTTGACACATAGGTTGCAACTCATCAAGTCAGTTTCCTTCAAGAACAACTTCATCAAACAGGTTGCTATCCAAAGACAACTTCATCACATCATATAGCCAATTCTCATCTCATCAAGTAGATTACCATCAAAGACAACACATGCCAACAATCTTCACATCATATTTACATCATTAATAAACTCATCAAGCATCAAGAACAACTTCATCAAGTAGGTTTCCATCATCTTCATCAAGTGGGTTGCCATCAAGGACAACACTCTGCATCATATTGCCAACAATCCAAACACCACCCAAAGAGAATGAAGCACGCTTTTATACCACTTTGTAATTTTCCTCCTCCCACATTTACCCAAGTTAATCAGTCCACCAGGGTAAACATGTGATGAAGATTTATTATGATGTGATTCAACTCCCCAATTATAGTTAAGGAAGTGGAATCAACAAACCAAAACCAAAATAACCTTCCTCATAAACTACAGGACCCCAGGGGATAACCAACTGCTCAAGGTCCCAAACCCCTAAGTTAAATTGCTTTCTAATTGAATTAGGCCCCTATTCGCACCCATGGAAAACCCTCCATGTGACTGAACCCTCGAGTCACATGCACAGTAAGGGAATCCATGCAACTATAGACTTTCCAGGTAGTTTGTGGTAGCGACCCCGGATTTTGAGAAACTTTTTATAGGCCAGGACTCGGGCCTTTGCCCGTAACTTGATGAAACCCTCAGAAATGATAAATGATAAGGAGACAATGCCTCTAATGAAAAACCTGAACAAGGACCAAATGTGACAATACCTATTCATGACAAACATTTCATCAAACACGTGGTGAACCTGTAATATATAGGTCATAGCAACATATCTGAACATAGGAATCCCATACTTCTCTAAAGATCGTCAAGAAGGTCTGATGCCTTCTCATTGTAGCTGCAATATAGTCTATTAGGTCTTACCTTCATTATCCATTCATATACTAGTCAAAACATGATGAGAGCCATAACTCAAATATATCATTAATCATGCTTATGACCAACATGTAACCAAAATAATAAAAATTATACAATAGCCATTAAGATCACATAATAACAAGAAAATTTACACATAATACACACGAGGAAAAGAGCTCTTATTAATATATGCAAAATGTAACCAGGGCAGGGAATTTCATGTACCACCCAATCATAGATTAGGATGAACTAAATCTATATTTCATCCAATCACCCTTGTGCTATATTCCAAGCATGAATGTGGGATCACAGGGAATAACCAAAACAAAACAAAACCAGGGATTCCAGAGGACAAACCATCTCAACCCTGAACCAGTGATTCCACCTCATGGTTTAAAATCAATAACCATCACCATATTGTTCTCTGCCAAATTTTTCAAAGGCTCTAGAGCGTTTTTTTCCAACATGTTTTCCAGGACTAGTAACTCAACCCACAACTGTCGTCGAGCTCCAAAGTGTTTTTCCAACCAAGGCTTCCAGGTCTGGTAATTCAACCCACCAAAAGCTCGAGAGTGTTTTTCCAACCAAGGTTTCCAAGACTAGTAAGTCAACCCACCAAAGACTCCAGAGCGTTTTTCCAACCAAAGCTTCCAAGACTAGTAATTCAACCCAGAGCCATAAGGAATACGATCACCAACCATAAAATAAAGATAAACCCACAATAACATGGTTATCCAAGACATGGAAAGGCTAGGAAAACCATTGTCAATCCAGGAAATCCTCGATGCCAATGACAGATCATAACCAAGAAACCACATGCATTTTCCATGCATGCAAAAACTGGCAAGGAAATAATACATACAACTCGGTACCTACAAAGAAAATCCATTGTAGCTGCTAATCATGTTGTTCCCTTGCACTTTACTGCTTTTCCTTTTCCTTCTTGCTACAAATTCCAAGTAAGCCAAACTCCTCCAACAGTGATCCAAGAAATCTCTAAGTGTCCAAGAGAATGAGATACAAAGAGAGAATAGAAAAGAGTGCAAAATACTGAACTGACAAAAGCTAACACTGGAAAAATTTATGTATTGATCCTAAGAAGAATTTTTATCAATGCGGCCTCTATTTTCTTCATTTTCTATTATTTTCCTTCAATTTCCTCTTCACATGCAACTTGTGACCTTTCACCTTCATTTTCTCCTATTTTCCTTTATTTTCAAAAATAAAATGCTAATAAATTCATCATGCTTTTCCAAAGCCTTTTCCATTTCCTTTTCCAATTTCCATAGCCATAAATTAATCATAAGTGATCCCCGTCACTATTTTTTTTCCCAACATTCAGCTTGGAATAAGTGTCCCGTTACGATGGTCTTATTTTCTGCCTTTATTAACTTTATTACATGGAATTTTAACCTGAGGTTGTTACAGATTCTCTTTGTGAGGAAACTAGGAACATATGAACCTCATTTCCTACAGGGGATTAAATGCACTGTCTTAAATCTTAACCTTGTTAACCCACACACATGAGTAGTTATGGTTGTACATCCATTCATAATATCCTTACTATGAAAATAAATCATGATTCCAAGTGGATGATCTATTTTCTCACAATTCATCCTCTAAATGAGGGTCAAGAATAGTAAGGCAATTCAGTACACCTTAGTTGCATGCATGAAATAATAACAGGATTCCAGGATGGGGGTCGAGCTCTCATCCAGATGTAAATTTTTTTCCCTTTGTTTTATTTTTCCTTGGAGGTACACTTTGAATATGACCATTGATCATCTGTTTTACTATTACCATGTTCATTACAATTACATTATGGGATGTTGCACCAATATATTTCACCATTAGCTTCAAGTTTCCCAACCTATATCTAGCAATCCATATTAGCACTATTATTTGTTTCAATGTTATTTTCTTCGAATGTGAAAGAAATGTTTAAGAGGGATTTCGTCCAACAACACTCTGATTCTCTTTAGTAGATTTTCAGAGTGATTATTTTTTGGCCAATTTCCATTCTGAAGATGTCAAATAATAATAAGTGAGTCCCAAAGTATAATCATCTTTGTGACTTGAATATATTTAGCTATAAGTAGACCTTCCAACAGGCCATGCATTTTGGCCTAGTTATTGGTCATATTTCCCCACCTCCACGCATACCTTATAACCAATTTTCCTTTGGGACTATATAGCACGCCTCCCCCTTTGCCACCCCTATAATTATTATTATTATTAATGATAAAAATAAATAATATTAAATATATATACATTTTAAAAAACATGAAATGAGATTCGTAACTATAGAAACTCACTCCAAATTTATCATGGGGATTCTTAATGTGTAAATATGTTTTGTTACAATACCATGGGACAATACCATGGCTTATCAATACTACATGTCCAAAAACCATAACTCACTTCATATGATAATTTTTTTAATTAATGAATTTAATTAAAATGGAAAAGAGGCATAACTACTTTGGAAATAGTTCTCATCCTTTTATTTGTATATACTACTAAGAATATTATATGGAGGTTAAATCCCTATCATCCACCTAATAGTTATTGATAATTAAAATAAAATTATGGAAGTTGTATTCCAAAATAGACATGCCTATTGTCACAAATAAATATTAATTATTGATAATTAAATTAGAATTATGAGAGCCCTATTCCAAAATAGATATGTCTATTGTCATAAATAAATGTTCCTTTGATTCTTAATGCACTATGTAGGATTTTGAACACCAGTAGGTAAATTTTTTCAATTACCTTTCCTTATTGTTTTTCTAAGCAGCAATGATAGGTATAAAACTATGTAAAAATTTGGGCTTTTTTATATGGCACATTGCTCATAAATAAGCAAGACTAAAATTTAAGTGAAAAAATAAACAAGAAAAAAAAAAGAGACAAAATATAAGAAGCAGAAGGTTGAAGGTTAAATTAAAACATGAACTTTTGCAAAAATAATATGTGTGCTTTCAATTAAAATTATAAATAAATACAAGAAACTTTTTATGACTTATTTTCTTTAACAATTCAATTTTTCAATCTTTCCACTTGAATAAACCATCAATGTCTCCTCAAACATTTATTACATTAGAATAGCCAACTAAAGGTTGTATTAGGATATAACTTATAAAAAAAACAAGATAAACATCTTAGTTTAGAATGTGAATAAATAGTATACTATAATCTTCACTCTCATGTGTGCTCTACTTCCATGAAACCCTAGTTGATTATGTAGAATTCAAATGGTGTCAAGCCCTAGGGAGCTAGTCCCTCCTCCACTTCGCTGAAATTGATGTTTTTAACATGCTACTTGTATCCCATCAAAAGATTCAAAATTTTTCGCTTCTAAGTTCATCAAAGAAATAGATGATATCCCAAAATTTTCAATCAATGTTAAATTTTCAAGGTCCATGGCCGATTATGGTGAGGAGATTAAGGACATATAAGGCAGTTCATAGTGATCTAGCCTTCTCCAAAGTCTATGAATACTTGGCTTGACAATAATTGGAGATCTTTAATAAAGGGGAAGATGTCTACTACATTCTATGGGAAAAGAATTTTCACCTCTTACTTTGAAGACAAGGATGAAAATGATCTGATTTTTAGAAGTGAGGATTATTTAATGGGACTCAAGGGATTTATCTGTATCACTAGAGTCTATATTTCAACCCATAAATGACATCCCTCTATGGTGCCAATATGGGTCAAATTTCCCCATTTCCCTCTTCATTTCTGTGATGATGAAACATTCAATAATAATGGAAAACACTTGGGCCGATACATATATTAGGTTGCACCAAAGGGAGGTATATATAATTGTATAAAGAAACAAAAACATTTTATTTTATCTAATTCATATTTGATATATGGTGCATTGAAACTCACAATATCTATATATTCAAGGTTATTAATCTAGTTAGCCTCTTCTTTTTTCAAACTATAACAAGGTTAAAATTTTCCATGAAGAAACCCCTTGTTTCTTTCAATCTAATGCAATATTGGAGAAGATAATTTTTGCTACAACTCCAACAAAAAATTTTTGATGCAGAGCCTAATGAAATAAAGATACCTCATCAGTCGGGAATCACATACTCTCTCCTTACATTCAAAATATTTATTGATCACATCTAAAAAGGAAAAAAAATTGGTCCACTTTATGAGATATAGTCATTGTGAAATATTTTCTTCACCCATAAAAGAATGTCGTATACTATGCTTTACTATGTATCTTTGATGGAGATTACAATCCATCGCACAATTCAACTCCCCATTGTTATAGCATCATTTCTCACCTTCATATGATTCATGATTGCTTTTATGGCTTTGGGCACCCATTCCTACAGACTTGGAAAAATTCACTTAAAAACAGTGTAAAAATCCCCATACGCGACTATGCCCAGCTTTTTCCACGTTTATACGCGAGTCTGTATGCACTTTTCTGCGTATGCCATTAAAATCATGAAAAAATATATAAAAATTCTCTATTTTCGGGCTGGGTTGATGGTTACTCAGGTAGTTCAACCACCACAGCGCGTGGCCAACTGTTTCCAATTGAAACTACTGAGGGGAGTACAAAAACCCCCATGTGTATGGCCTAAGGGAGAGAGAGAATTATTGATATTGGTACCGTTGGCATTCCTCATCCTAGTCCGATTCCCCTGCCTCCCCGCACTTTCCTTAGCTTCATTATAGGAAACCCTTGTTTCCTTGAGATGCTCATCTCCCCATATGTCATCTCGTATGCACCGCTTGGAAGGAATCTTAGCGAGAACAGCAAGGTGGACGGATCCTGACGACGGTCTACTCGAAGGCCGTGGAAGCGGGGATCTGTGTGATCTCTCCACTTGTTACTTTTGTAAATTTTATTTATAATACAGAAGTACCATCTTGTTCCCGAAATAAACGTGTTAGTGTCTGCTTATATATATGAGAAAAATGTTATTTAAGCATTCATTATGATTTATCTGATGTTTTATATTAATTTCACTAACATTTCGAGTAGATATATGTTGTACAACCAGTTCTTCATGCTTGTTTCTTCTTGTCTTTCAGGTTAAGAAGGAAGGATGGTTGTTGTGGGTTTGAACCCTGCAGGATCTGCTTCAACCGTAGGACCTATGGGTAACTTCCTCATTCTACTCTATTTAGTTTTTACGAACATGCATGGTTGTGTGAGTCCTTCTTAAGTAGCATGCCCTTGCTCCGTGGAGGTTGTAACCCAACGAACCTCTAGGGTGATATTCTCGAAACAAAAACTCATGGTACTCCACCGGGGATCACATTCTTGTGATTCTCCGTTTGGGTTGTTCCAAATGGCTTGGTAGGTTGCCGATGTTTTTAACTTATTTGTAGTCCGAAGCATTATTTTCTCGGCTCGGTATCGAAGTCCTCGGTTTCTTATCCGTGTCGATCCTTTGTTTTTTCTATTATTTACCTTTTTTGTATACGCCGTCAGCTTTTCTCTCACATTACGTCACAGTATACACTAAAGTTTGTCTAAAGGACCCCACAGATACATGAGTTTCCTTTAGAACAGTCGCGTATGCACGCTTGTTGCTAAACTGTGAAGTAGCATATACCTAGGCAGATTTTGAATTTTTGGGTTTCTTGACTTTTTGGTCCTTTCTGGCTGTGGAGACCTGTTCCTACAGTGTCTCTGTACTCTCTGGATTGTGAAGGAAGTGGTTTCTTGTCTTTTCTCTCTTTCGTTTCATTGAAAACTAGTATTTTTGGCAAAGTGTTGTTTCTGGTGCTGGCACTTCTGGTTTGAGTACCAAGATTGCTTTCTGAGCATTCTTGGCTGTTCTGCTTTATCAGAACTGAGAGCTTCTCCTCGTTTACTCGCTCCTATCTTTGTGTTGTGCTTCGCATTACGATTTTTGGTCGTTTCTTGATTGGTTTTCTTGAGTTCCATAGGCTAGGTCTTGTTGCCACTTTTGAAGAGTTTTTCTTGCTTCTTCGAAGTTTTTGTTTGCGACGAGTTTGCACTATTTTTCTAGGCTGAGTGGCTGAGTTTTCTTATCTTCTTTTGCTCTTATTGATCTTGCTACGAGTTAGCCTTATAAGGTTTGGGAGCATTGTTGAAGTTTGTGCTTGAAATTCAGTCTTGTTTGGTTTGGATTTTGATAGTTGTGCTTGGTCTTTTCGAGCTCTTTCTTTATAAAACTAAAAAGCTCAAAAAACATTTGCCTTGCTTTTTGTTTTTGCATTTCAAAGGCTTAAAAAACATTTTCACTTGTTATTTGATTTTGTTGTTACATTTTCATTTTCGTTGGCTATAACTTTTGAAGCTTTTGTGAGGTTTCTTGCTTTTAGTTTTGGCTTGATTTTGAGGAGGAGTTGTCATTGATTTCTTCTTCTTGTTTTTAAGTGTTTTTGGTGTCTTCATTTTAAGAGTTCTTGATTTCGAGAACTAGCTTTCTGGACAACCGAAGAAGAGTTAAAACTGAAGGACTTTTTGGGAAATTTCACTCTGCTTTAGGAGATTTTGCATCTTAGGATTTGCATGCTTGTAGTGATTTGCATTAGGTGCATTTCAGCATTTAGTCAGTTTCATAGTTTTTGTGAGTGTGAGTTTGCTATTTGAAAAGAAAAAATACAATTTTTAGTCTCGTAGAACCTGTATAGAGATTGCTTTTCATCGAAAGAAAATAACTGCATTTTCATGTAGTTAGGTTTTTATTAATTTCTTTTGCGTCAAAACACCATAAGTTTCATCTTCGCATCCTTGTGACTTAACATAACAGCCCATTAAAATAAGCGATTTAATCTAAAATCAACTAGCAAGTTTTCTAAGTGTCATACACCAACTAGCTAGGTTGTAGGGCCTTGGAATAGGTGAGTGGAGAGTTAACTCTCCAAGGCCGCTCAAACAAACATAGAAGTTGATTAATTGGCGAAATCCAACTCCGTGAGGTGGACTGGGAAAGCTCTCATCCGAGAGTCAAGCGCGAGGGGAAGTGAAGGCTGAGAAGAGGGATACCCCCTCTCCGATTGGCTGAATCTGACCTCAAGACCGTTCCGCCCAGCTTCTGATACGGATTGGTGCCCATAGTTGCCACTCCTAGGTTCCACACAGGTGACTGCGGGGGGGAATACCCGTGGTACCTGAGGCAGACGTCGCATCACTTTCAGCAGTACTTCTCGGGGGTGCCCTTGCGAAGCTTGGGTGCTTGAGCCGGCAAAGGCTATCGTTAGGAGGTCGGCGTAACTGTTTCTGATACCTTCGCTAGTTGTTCTGGGCCCTAATCATCCCAGACTGCTTTCGGGAGGTCCTATACTTCGCTTTCCTGTATTTTGGTGTCCGGTCCTCATCACCCGGAGCGGAAATACTTGGAGGTTGTTTGCTTGACTGTATCTCAAGGATTTTTATTTTAGTGAGTGCTCTTTGCTCCTAGCTTGCCTAGCTTTTCACTTTTTTGAGTCTAATTTAAAATCTATAAAAGTGGTTGATCAAGCGCCTCGTCGATCGAGGAGAATCCGGGGGTTATCTCCCGAGAGTCCAGAGCCTTCTTCGAGAAGGCGTAGGAGTGATTTAGCAGGTTGTTACCACCTTGTGGCATCTAACGTAGTGGAGAGAGATCCTCCACAAAGGTCTGAAGGTTTCATAGCTGATTCTGGTGTCGGTCCCGAGAGGAGCGTTCCGCTCACCTCGCGAGTTTTGTTTCCTCAGGAAGAAGATTTTCAAATCGAAGACGTACCTGAGCCTCCTGCAACAGGTCCATCTCCTCTTCCTCTTGATTATCCGTTCGTTTTTCAATACATCGGACCTGAGTCGGAGAGACCGGAAGATCTTCTGTATCATTCTTATCTTTCGATGGCCACGACTGGGAACGCAGCTTCTGCTGTGAGTGCTGCAGGCATTCAGACTCCTGCTTCTGTTGAGGCAGGGGGCACTATTGCTTCATCTTCGATTGCTTCTAGTGCTGATGTGTTTGGCTCTGGTTTCACCCAGGCACATGCTTCTCATTCTGGTCCCTTTTGTTCAGGGATGCCCTCTAGTGCGAATCCCTCTTTTTCCTTTTCCGCTACTTCAGCTGGATCTACGCCCATGTCTAACATGGCTAGTGGATCAGCTTCGTTTCAAGGGTTCCCCTTTGGAACTGGACACATTCCTAGTTCGAATCCTTCTTTAGGGTCCTTTCCGTTTACTTCTCAGACCCAAAGTTTCAACCCTTGGTCTGGGGGGCAAAGTTTGACTACTTTTACAGGATGGAACCCTGTATTCACTACAGCGGGGGCAGGGAATCATTTTTACGCAAGTCATCAAGGGAATGCTTCTTTCCCTTCGTCGAGTGCTTATCAAACCTTTTCTCCTCTATCTAATGCCTAGAACCCCTATCAGGGGATTTCCTCTTCATTCAATACTTCAGCGGGGGGAACTGGTCTGGGCTTTGGTAACTCGGCGTGGGGAGGAGGTTCTTCTCCATTTTCTACGAGTCCTTTTTGGCAACCTGGTGCCTCATCAAATCCAGGCTATTCTTTTCAGAATGTTGGGAATCCATCCCATCAAGGATGGAATCCTCAGGCTCCACCTCGCTTACCTTTTCTAGCAACGTTAAACTTGCCAGATCTGTCGAAGTTGACTAATGATCCGATTCGTTATAGTCCGGGGTGGCCTCCGGTCCTGACCAAACTTCCTTCAGATATTCCAAAGTTTGAAGGTAAAAATGGAGAGGATCCGGCTGACCACATCACCACTTTCCACTTATGGTGTTCTTCGAACTCCCTCATCGATGATTCGATTAGGTTGAGATTATTTCAACGCACCCTAACTGGAAATGCTGCCAAATGGTATATTGAGCTCACTGGGGGCAGTTTTGCTACATTTGGAGAACTGGCTATCACATTTCTAAACCATTTTCAGTTGCCTGTCAGATATGAGGCTGGGACCGAACTCCTGGCTAATTTTAAGCAGGATGAGGCAACACACATTTCTGATCACATTCAGGAATGGAGGAGAAGGAAGAGGCTTATCAAAGCCCATATTCCAGGAGAATTCCTTCTCGAATGGTTTCTGAAATCTCTGCAGTCAGATATTTCAAAAGATGTATCCCTATCTGGGGTATTTTCTGAGGAGCAGGCCATTTTCAGGGCCCAGCAGCTGGAACTGATCTATTCTCAGTCTAGGGTCCTTTATAAGTATTTTCCCAATGCTCCTCGCTCCAAATTAGATTTGTCGAAAACTAAACCTGGTCCGCATGGTGATGGGCTTGTCGGATCGGTCAATAGTGGTGCAGCCAGCCTGCTTTCTCAACTGCAGCAGTTGTCTTTACAATCTACTCCTTCTGGTCAGGCTTTGCCTGCTGATTCATCACCTTCCCAGTCTTTGTCTATAAATGTTGTCCAAGCTTCTGATCCCAAAGGAAATCAACAATCCGATGGGAAGAAGAAGGGACGAAATAACAAGAAGAAGGGCAAGAACGGGAAGGGCAATGCAAATAAAACCAACGAGCGTGTTGGTGAGGGTCAAAAGGAGAAAAATAAAGTGAAGTTTCCATGCAAGCTCTGTGCTGGAGACCATCTCACACACCTTTTCCCTAAAATTCAGGATGCTCAGCGCTTGTTAGCCCAGCAGGGTTCTTCTAGTTCCCAGGCTGTGTTAACAAACCCTTTTCCCCAAGGGCAGCAATTAGTTGTTGGCGCGAACCAAAATCCTGGGGCTTCCTCTGGGGGCACCCAGGAAGGGGAAATTCCATCGAAAATTTTCATGATGAGTGCTCACGCGGATATCGCTACGAGATCCCGTGATTATGGCGGAGAAGAGTCTTCAAAATCTAAGGAAGTTCCTGATGCTACTGAGCCGCTTCACATTACGAAGCCTACTGTTGATTCTATGCCTCGGATGCCCAAAGCATATTCTAAGCGGTCAACGATTAATCCAAATGCGAGGGCTGCCCAGAACTACTCGATTGTAGAAGATCTGGTGCAGAGTCCTTGTGCTATGTCAGCTTTAGAGGTACTCCAGCCTTGTCCGGCTCAGCGCAGTGCTTTGCTCACTGCCATCAGGGCTATTGATCCAAAAAATTATCTTCTGATTACTTTTGATATGAATAATTTTAAGAAGAGACTTCCTCATCACATATCTTTTCATATTAAATCGTCGTATCGGAAGTGCAATATCTTTCGAACGGTTATTGATGAGGGTGCTTCCACATGCGTGATGTCTCTCGCATGCTGGAAGACACTTGGATCTCCCAAAGTTGTTCCATCTAGCACTGTTCTTACTGCATTCGATGGTCATTCTCACAGACCCCATGGTATTGTCCCGACTTTGCCCATCTGTGTTGGGGGCAAAACTATCAATATAGAGGTTGAGGTAGTGGATGCAGCCTTGGACTACAACCTTCTGTTGGGGAGGAATTAGATTTATGAGATGGATGTCATTGCATCCTCATTATTTCGAATTGTATGTTTCCCCCACGAAGGGAGGATTGTTACAGTGGATCAACTGGACTGTCCTCCTGTAGACCCGAATGCGTCTACTGACTCATCCGTTCCAAAGTTGGATAATACTAAGGCGCCTGTTGAGAATTTAGGAGTTGGAATGTATTCTTCCTTGATGGGTACTTTCGATATTCCTCCTCCTACGGTTCATATTAATGCAATTTCATCCTCCAAGGCTCCTCTTCGAAGAGAGTTCTTCAGAACTCATTATTTTTCTGACCCTTGGACCTTACCTTCCCCTTGTCGCCACATTAGCTTTAAGGCCGGCGGGGTGGAATGGGCATTTCGATTTCTCATAGTACCAGATTGCATATCACTATTGTCGATGATCATGGTAATCTATCCCAGCTCCTCTTTCACCAGAAGAGTTGGATGGTGATGTGGCTCCGGCTTGGACGCTTAGTTCTTCTTCGGCCCAGGATTGTCTTGATACTACTCTTCCATCTGAAGAGGAAATCCTGGAAGCCATGATTGGTATAGATAGACCGTGGGATGGTTTGCATCATCGGTCTTACTTCCTACCTGACTTGAACGAAGTTGAAACTAGCTTTCCAAGTCCTCAGTCTCCTGGACCTGTTCACCCAGTCTTGAACCCTTTGGCACCAACACAGGTTTATGCTGAAGGGAACATGGCTGTGATCTCTCCTACTATCCCGGTGAACATTTCCAGGGATCCCAATATTATCGAGAATGTTTTCATTGGAGCTGAATGTTCCCGTGAAGAGGTTCAAATTTACACCGAGCTCTTCAAAGAGTATAGGGATGTATTTTCTTGGTCTTATGAGGAAATGCCTGGCATAGACCCATCTATTGTCTAGCATGAGATCAAGACGTATGAAAATGCTAAGCCGGTCAGGAAAAAACTTCGTCCAGTAAATCCTAGGAAGGCAGCAGCTATCAAAGCTGAAGTTGAAAAGCTGCTTAAGGCGGGATTCATTTTCCCTGTTCCTCTGACTGAATGGGTTTCAAACCCCGTTCCCGTAGATAAAAAGCAAGGAACGATTCGAGTGTGTATCGATTTCAGAGACCTAAATAAAGCATGTCCTAAAGACAATTACCCCACACCATTTATCGATCAGATCATTGACGAGTGTGCCAATAATGAGATTTTCTCCTTCATGGACGGTTTCTCCGAATATAATCAAATTACTATCCGTCCTGAAGATCAACATAAGACTACATTTATTTGTCCCTGGGGTACGTTTGCATACAAGAAGATGCCTTTTGGTCTTAAAAATGCTGGGGCTACCTTTCAGCGGGCCATGTCATACGCCTTCCACGACATCAAAAAGATTATCGAGGCATACTTAGATGATCTAGCTGCTCATTCTCGAAAGAGGATGGATCATCCTGGTCACCTCCGGCATATATTTGAAAGATGTCGTTTCTATAAGATTCGATTGAATCCGAACAAGTGCGTTTTTGCGGTTACATCCGGTCGGCTATTGGGATTCATTGTGTCTAGGGAAGGGATAAGGGTAGATCCCTTCAAGGTTGAGGCAATACTTCGGTTGCCTCCCCCGTCTTCCATCCGTTAGCTTCAAAGTCTCCAAGGAAAGTCTAATTTTCTTCGGAGGTTTATCGTCAATTATGCTGAAATTACAAAGGGATATATGAGACTGTTGAAGAAAGGAGTTCCTTTTCTTTGGGACGACTACGCTCAATGCTCATTCGATGCTTTGAAAAAGGCATTAACCTCTGCTCCTTTACTGAGTCCACCTGATTATAGCAGAGATTTTCTTTTGTATCTGGCAGCAACAGAATCTACCATAGGTATGGTTCTGGTTCAGGAAGATGACGCTCTCGCAGAGAATGTTATTTACTACCATAGTCGAGAACTGGTAGGACCTAAACTTCGATACACTCCGATAGAAAAATTAGCCTTAGCAGCAGTTCATGCTGTGCAGCGACTCCGGAATTACATTATTCTTCGCAAAACTTATGTTTTGGCAGCTGCCAATCCATTTCAGTTTGTCCTCAGCAGGCGAGTGATTGGGGGCAAATATAATCGATGGATTGTGATTCTACAGGAATTTGATCTTGAGTTCATGTCTGCCAAATCCAAGAAATCATTAGTTTTTGCGGAATTGATCTCCAAGTTGCCCTATGGAGAAGAGATGATCTATGATGAGTCCTTTCCGGACGAACACTTGTTTCTTATCTCTTCACAGGATCCTTGGTACGGGGATATCATTGTGTATCTCCAGACTGTGAATTTTCCCTCTACTTTTTCGAAAGATGAGCGTCGTAAGCTGCGTCACTTAGCCAAGAATTATCTGATTATTGGTGATGCTTTATACCGTCGAGGGGTTGATTCAATCCTAAGACGCTGCTTAACTCTCGAAGAAGCTGAGGCTGTGCTCAATGATTCTCACAGTGGAGCTTGTGGGGGTCATTTATCTGGGCTTGCTACATCCCAAAATATCTTGCATGCTGGATACTTTTGGCCCTCGATTTTCAAAGATTGTATTGAATCGGTTAAAAAGTATCATCCGTGTCAGGTATATACTCGAAAAATGCGCGCTCATCCAGCTCTGCTTTTTCCAGTCGTTACTGTCGGACCCTTTACAAAGTGGGGTATTGATTATACTACTTGTAACCCACCTTCGGCAATAGGTCACAAGTACATTATCGTAGCAGTAGACTACTTTACGAAGTGGGTCGAGGCTATGCCTACTTTTGGGAATGATGGTGAGACTGCAGCTCTGTTCCTTTTCAACCAAGTTATTGCTCGTTTTGGTATTCCTAGAGAGATTGTCACTGACCATGGCAGTCATTTTCAGAATAGTATGATGGCTGAGTTGGCTCTCAAATTGGGTTTCCGACAGGAGCATTCATCTCCTTATTATCCTCAAGCCAATGGGCAAGTGGAAGCCGTGAATAAATCCTTGAAGACAATTCTTCAAAGGACAATTGATAAAACTAGATCCAACTGGCATATTATGCTATATCCTGCACTTTGGGCATACAGGATGTCAGTGAAAACTGCAACTGGCTTTACTCCGTTTCAGCTAGTACACGGGGTGGAATCCGTATTTCCTATTGAATGCGAGATTCCTTCTCTTAAATTAGCTGTTGAACTTCTTCCTGACACTTCTAGTCTAGCAGAACGGCTTCTTCATCTAGAACATCTCGATGAGAAGCGTCGAGATGCCGCCACAATGAATGAAGCGCATAAAAACCGAGTAAAAGTTCAGTACGATAAGGCAGTCAAGCCTAGGGTATTTTCGGAAGGTGACCTTGTTTTGGTCTATGCCCAAGAAAAGGACGCCCTGGGGGCAGGAAAGTTTAAGTCTATGTGGTATGGCCCCTATATCGTTAAAAAATTCCTTAAGAAATGAGCGTATACCGTGGTTGATTTCTAAGGGAACGATTTGCTGGAGCCCCGAAATGGGCTCTATTTGAAGAAGTATTATGCCTAGGCTTCGGCCTGGCATGTTGCTTTTTGTATATAGTAGTTTTTTGCTTTGAACATATCTGATTGATTTTCAATTTTTGATGAGGTGGTGATGTTTTTGATCTGCTTTGGCAGGTTGTGTTGGATGTCATGAGTCATTTTGGTTTCGTCGATGGTGCTAGTAGACACACCCGGAACTTAGCTTCCATGGCTTGGGTGCTTCATTATCCTTCCGGTCAGCTGTTGGTATCAAGAGGGGTCTGCATTGGTCCTGCTTCCAATAACGTAGCAGAATACACTGCAGTCATTCATCTACTCTCGGAGGCAATATCCTTGGGTGTTGATTCGTTGGTAGTTTTCTTGGACTCCCAACTGGTGGTGTCGCAGTTGAACAACACTTATCGGGTACGAGATCCATTTTTATTACGATTGTTCTTGAGGGTACGTTTGTTACAAAGGTCATTTCAATTTTTAACTTTCATTCATATTTCTCGAGCTGACAATTGGTTTGCTGACTCATTAGCTAATCAAGCATTAGATTGGCATATTAATCATTCCATACAATAAAATTTTTAATCATCAAAAACATCATACATTTGATACATTTATCACATCACATCAAATATCACTGTATATATATCATCGGAGTGTTCAAAAACTTTACAAAATTTGGATCCATAATGTCGTACAAAACTTGGGCTTATGCCCCATCATGTTCAGTCTCAAAAAGAATATATAGTCATCTAATACATAATATCTGTCTACTCCTGAGGTCCCTGCCCAGAAGTCGTGTTCCTATAGAACGTGACTGTGGTGGCAACTCGGCGGAATAATCTAACCCAGTCTCGGGGTACTCCTACCACCCGTCTTTGGATGGCTTCCGGCAGGTCCTCCATGGCAGCCATAGGTATTTGGCGGGTTAATCCCTCCAAATTCCTCTGCACGGCCTGGAGAGTCCTATCTGAATCCATAGTATCTGCTTCGCCCCTGCGGCGCTTGTGGCGCAGGAGACCCTCAGGTCAAACTAGTCCAACATATGAATCATGATCATTTTAAATTTTCAGTCATTATGAATCCAATCAAAAACATGTTTGTTTTTCATTTTTTCATACATATTTGAAAAAATCCAAAAAAATTATATAAGTCAAAATAATTTTGCAAACTTACCGACTGTGCCCCATGCTGTGCGTGGTGGAAGAACTAGATTTGGATCTCCATGAAAGTCCATCCTGGCATAGGGATAGTCGTCCACTGCGATGATTTGTTCTCCCCACCAAAGGAAGAACTCATCGTCCCATGTGCTCCGGGGTACTTCACTACCCCCCAGCCTCTTCATCATGTCTGCCCAACGGGCAATTCTTGGGTCCCGCGGGCTACTAATGGTAGAGATAACTCTGGGTCTCAACGCTAGTATCTTCTCAAAGAAGAATGTTGTCAAAATTGTACCATAACCAAAGTGTTTGGTCTTTGCTTGGCGAATTGAGGTCAACTGTTGTTTCATGTTCAGTAAAAGGGTTGTGCACCAATCATACACATGAGTCAAACATTCTACTGCTATGCTCATTTGCATCCTGGACACCTGATGTAGTGAGGCAGATCCTGCCACTCTGCCGATGGTGAAAAGGAGGATTTTCATGTGAAAATCCCTCACATATTTAATTTCAATCTGAGTTCCAACCTTTTTGGAACCGCCTACGCAATACATGTGGACATAATCCTCCACAATTAACCCTCCCAGGGGCTTCCCGTGCAAGTCCACTGTTTCTCCCCTCCGGGAAAGTCCAGTGATGAAATATATGTCTTCCACTTCAATGCGTACTGGCATCTGATCAATAATGAAGCAATCCTGATCTGGTTCCCAGTAATTTACGAGCATTTCTAGCAACTGCACATTGCTTTTCATATTTGGCATTTTAAAGAATTTGAACAATCTGCAATTCCGAAGGATATTTTGCGCTGCTCGATCTTGCATGACCTCTTGATCAATTGCGCTATGCTCACTTTCTCTCCATGAGATTGTCATCCTGTCAAATTTCATTAAATCATGCATTAGCCACGCTTTTTTGGATTCGGACCTGCGCATACGCGACTTTTTCTTTGCACAGTCGCGTGTATACGCAAGTTTCCTTTAATGAACCCGCGTATGCGCAAGTCCGCATTTTTTAGCAAGGGTTTTCAAGCTAAAATTCACTTAATTTTAATTTCCAAACGGACAAAATGATTTGCAAGGATGATTTAGGAGCCTACCTGAAATTTCGGCGCGATTCGACGGTCGGTTGTTCCTGATTTGACGAAAGAAGTTTTTTGCTCCAGAGCACTTTTTTCCAAATCAGCAATGTAATAATGAACCAAATATGAGGTAATTTGTCTATTTATGCCTAAAAAGTTGAAAATTTTCGCAAAAATTCATTATGCTCATTTTTTCGATCTATCTTAAGCTGCTTAACTCGAATGCTTGGAAGTGCCCAGTTTGGTATGTTTTCAGGTACATTTTGACGATTTTGAGATTTTTCCCGGTTTTTGATCCATGATTACCGACTCGTCACGGCAGGTATATGATCTTCACTGGCATATAGGTTAGGGAAATCACTCTCCGTTGCATCTTGCATACTAGCCTCCATACTGATCACTTGCCATAGGGTCGATCCCATCAGGTCATGAGTATTACACCCATTTCGCTCGCCGATTATTTAATCATGAGTTGATGGTAGAGCCTTCCTTTACATGGGCTTCCTAGTTATTTCCTCGCTATCACTTGTTTCCCATGCTGCGTTTTATGTAGGCTTGGGAGTCCTCTTTAGTCCCGCCATGTCCTATGTGTTGAATCTTCATTCTTCTTCTTCTTCACTATCATTTTTTCTGGCTATTACCCTAGAGGCTCCCTGGTGTCGTTAAGTTGTATTACTGCATTGCATATTGGCTGCTTGTTTATCCTGGCCTTTAGCCGGCTTCATTTGGACTCGATGTTTAAGCCAACTTTTGACCTTGACTTTTTGTACAAGTTAACCATTGCATGCACTTAGCTATCACGACTTGACACCTTTTACCCATGGATGGAACGTTCCTCTGAGTATCACCTACCAGTTTTCACCACCTTGCATTGAGCATAGGATTGCTCCAATCCCAGGAACTAGTGCATCTGATTTCTTGATACTCGTTCTATCCATTGTACCATAGCATTCTTTTATTCTTTTTCAGGCTTATTATATGAAAAAGACAAAAAATCAAATATAACAAAAAGAGCGGGAACGGGATGTATCTTCGTTGTTTTGATGGCAGTACAGAGTCAGTTTGTCGCCCTTGAACAAATCACATATACTTATATATATTTCCTTCATTTGGGATGGTTCTAGTTTTGACCTAGGTTCAGCCTTTACCATGTTTCACTTGTCAGTTCTCCCCCGGTTGGTTATCTCTTCCAATCATATGGAGAGTTTGTTTTGCCTCCTGCAAGACAGACTTATACATTGTCACTTTTTACTGCCATGGTCATCACGAGTCGTGCTTTTGTTCAAGGGAAGTCTAAACTGAGTCGGCCATTTTGCGGTGTCTCTTGACTCATTATTCAATCGGCCTTCCCAGTCTTGTCAGTATCATGTTCTATCACATCAGATGTTTTGGTCTTCTGCTCGTGCTGTTTTGAGAAGGTCCTCATTGACTTCTTGCCGGCGGGTTTGTCTCTTATCGACTACGACACATTGCTCTGAGAGCAAACCTAGAGCCGCACCTTGGGCCTATTTCCATCATTGATAGGTGACCTCGAGCTCAGCATTTGATCATCATCATGGGTCTTTGACTGAGTGGTTTCCCCTGTGTTCGACGTCAGCACACATTATCACACTTGGGATTCGTGCAGTACCTGGATTTCCATTTGACCCTATCGGTGGATTTCTCGCCTCTATGTCAGCTTTCATTATTGGTTGGTTCAGAGGGTTTCTTCTGTGCGCTAGCTTCATCTTGTGCATGTCGGAAACGTACTTCGGTTTTGGTTCCATCACTCTACTTCGTTCGATTCCTTCCAAATCTTGGCCTACGGGTTACACTCGCGCTGGACTGATGTGGGATGCCTTAATGCCTTCCTTCCAGCAGATCTTTTCCCATCGACTCCGACTCATTGCTCTAGGAATAAGGTCTAGAGTCTTTTGTCAGTACCTTAGGGTTTGCAGTCATCAGTGGCAGACTCTTCGCTATCGACAGTGGGGATTCATCATTGCCTCCTGATTGGTAGATTCTTTCAAGTGTTCAACTTCAACTCATTCATTCGCACTTGTTAGATTGTACTGGGGCACCTTGACACTCATTATCATTATCGGTGGATTGTCTCGCGTTGGTTAACGGTATACATCATAGACTGGTAATCCAACGATTTCTCACATGGTCGACTTCAGCTCATTTATTCCCATTGTGTAGAGTTGTGCCATAGTGATCGGTGAAGACCTCGGGTTGCATCAGCATTTCTCGGTTCACTTTTGACAGTCCATTCAGTTTCTGCCAGTGATGTCGTCCACCCTTATATGTTGCAGTTCAGTACATCAGCATCCTATATGTTGGCTCCCGAGCTGCGTGATTGTACCGTTTGTTCCACCTCTTATGATTCGGTACTTGGAGATTCAGTTACTTATATGATCAGACATCCAGTTGCACCATCTTTGATCAGCTTTTTATATGTGATACTTGGACATTGATTCAGACTTATATTTCCGGGCCATGCTCAAATGATTCATTGTGTACTTTCAGTTCAGCTATACTTGTATACATGTTGGATCTATTCAATACTTTCCATATGATGTATTTTTGACTGAGCATGGGTATGCCCGCCTCAGCATGAGTTGACTCTCTATTTTCTTTCATTGGTTTTTGGCAGGCTGAAATCTGGTGAAGTCCTCTCTTGTCCTTGCGAGGTTCTTTCTATGTGCATAATACATTTCGGCCATCATGTACCCCTTCTGACCTCATATATTAGGGGGCATCTGTTATAGCATCATTTCTCACCTTGACATGATTCATGATTGCTTTATGGCTTTATGGGCACCCATTCCTACAGACTTGGACAAATTCACTTAAAAACAATATAAAATCCTCCATACGCGACTATGCCCATGTTTTTCCGCGTGTATACGCGAGTACAGCTAGACTTTTCCGCGTATGCCATTAAAATGATTAAAAATATATATAAAAATCCCTAATTTCGCGTTGGGTTGATGGTTACTCAGGTAGTTCAACCACCCCAGCCCGTGGCCAACTGTTTCCAACTGCTGAAACTACTTGGAGGGACTATAAAAAGCCCTCATGTGTATGGCCTAAGGGGAGAGAGAGAATTATTGATATTATACTCTGTTGGTATTCCCTATCCAAGTCTGATTCCCCGTGCCTCCTGCACTTTCCCAGTTCATTATAGGAAACCCTTGTTTCCTTGAGATGCTCATCTCCCTATATGTCATCTCATATGCACCAGTTTGGAAGGAGTCTTAGCGAGGCAAGGGCTGGACGGATCCGGACGACGGTCTGCTCGAAGGCCGTGGAAGGATTCAGGTGATCTCTCCACTCGTTACTTTTGTACATGTTATTTATAATACAGAAGTACCATGCTGTTCCCGAAATATACGTGTTAGTGTATGCTTATATGTATGAGAATATTGTTATTTAAGCATTCATTATGATCTATTTAATGTTTTATATGGATTTCACTAACATTTAGAGTAGATATATACTGTACAACCAGTTCTTCGTGCTTGTTTCTTCTTGTATTTCAGGTTAGGAAGGAAGGACGGTTGCTGGGGGTTTGAACCCTGCGGGATCTTCTTCAACCGTAGGACCTACGGGTAACTTTCTCATTCTACTCTATTTAGTTTTTCTGAACATGCATGGTTGTGTGAGTCCTTCTTAAGTAGCATGCCCCTGCTCTATGGAGGTTGTAACCCAACGAACCTCTAGGGTGATATTCCCCGAAACATGGTATGCAAGAATGGATGCATATTTCTTAATAATTGAGTTCATTAAAAATTTTGTAGATCCAAACTTCTACATCAAGGTGGTGGACAATGAACCAATAATGATTCTACTATATGTGGATGATTTATTTATTACAAGTGTGGAGCAAAGAATATAAGAATGCAAGAAGATGTTGGCAGTTGAATTTGAAATGAAATATATAGGACTAATGCATTATTACTTCAGTTTGGAAGTATGGTAGAAACCTAGAGAGATATATATGGGGTAAGGAAAATACATAATCAAAATATTGAAAAAATTCGGTATGATGGATTCCAAGCCTATGACTACTCCCATGATCACTAATCTGATGAAGTTGAGAAGCTCTTACTCTAGTCTCGTCGATCCCACTAAATATCATAATTTGG
Source organism: Pinus albicaulis (assembly GCA_034641835.2). Classification (NCBI taxonomy): domain Eukaryota; kingdom Viridiplantae; phylum Streptophyta; class Pinopsida; order Pinales; family Pinaceae; genus Pinus; species Pinus albicaulis. The sequence goes on from CM076583.1 coordinate 262,801,917, forward strand.
TGGGTTCTATGGTGCATTTGATAAACAAAAGACCTAATATACGTGTTTCCATAAATATCCTCAGTCAATTTCAATTGGAGCCTTGTCATGACCATTGGATAGCTTTCAAGCATATCTTGACATATCTACGTGCCATAATAAATCACTTCCTAAAGTATGCTAGTAAGAAATTCAAGTTAATAGGCTTTTACAGATTCATATTTGGGTGGCAGTGAAGCTGATGGAAGGAGTACTACAGGTGGATGTTTTCGTTTTTGATTTGTTATGATTTCATGGATGACTGAAATACAAGATCTTGTTGCATTAAGTAGTGTTGAAGCAGAATGCGTTAATGCAAGTGAAGTAGGAAAGGAAGTTGTATGGTTAAGGAAACTTTTTTCAAAATTGTTTGGGAAGCCTTTAGATCCTACTATGATAAATTGTGATAATCAAAGTAGCATTAAGATGTCTGAATGTCCCGTATTCCATGCAAGAATGAGGCATATAAACAACAAGTATCGCTACATTAGGAGCCTGGTACAGGATGGGGTTGTAAAGCTATAATATATTCCAATAGATGAATAGATAGTTGATGTGTTGATGAAGCCTCTTCAGAATAAGAAGTTTGAATATTTTAGAAGCATGGTTGGGTTGGTCGACATTACAGATTTATTTGATAGGGAGAGGTGAAGCATCTAATGGCAGATACTTGGGAGAAAAAATTTTCGGCGTATGTGCATTTGATGTCTATATTCCGAAGAGGGAGGGTGGGGTTGGTCTTAGAGCTCTAGCCTTGGATATGCACCTGTATCCCTGGGTTGATGGTTTTATTAGTAAGCCTTTATAGTACTATATTGGATGAAAGCTTTAGTCCATCTTAGTCCCACTCGGATAGATAACCTTGGTCATGTATCTAGCTCATGGCATTTAGTGTGCCTGAAATCTTCATTGTTCATGTGTTTTTTGAGATCTTGCATGTACTTGTATATATAGGTAATTATGAATTCCTCCCTAGTTAAGAGGGAGTGTTGAAGAATGTAACTAGGTTCGGTCTTCATAATTGTATAATGTAATATATTTTTCAAAAGAAATTTTATTATTAATAAAAATGACTTATTAAAGCATCGGTTTCATGCTTTGGTCATCATTTTTAGGGAAAAGCCTCCATTTTAGGCTTCTAGATTTTATATTGATTCAATATAGTCATTGTCAATTTTATTAGACCCTTCCTGGGCTTTTGTATCATGTAAAAGGAATTAATTTTGAGTCAAATAGCTCATTTGACACCTCCACACCAAATCATCCCTATCCTGATGAAGTCGTCCTACATTAGGGAAATTTAACCCACAAAAGACTCTATATATAGAAAGGTAGTTCAATCCATTTGAACCACTCACTTAACAAGTTTGATACAAAATAAAGAGAAGCAGAAAAAGTGTGAAGTTGCTAGAGAAGGAAGAATATTCCAGGGGAAGACAAGATCGAAGTTTTGGGCTACCTATCTCTCACATGAGAGAAGTTTCTGGGCATTTTTTGGAGTCGAAAATATGGATTTTACTGGAGGTCAAATTTCTGTTTCAGGGGAGGTAGAAATTCTATTGTTGCAAGGTCGAAACTCTAGGTCAAAGTTGCTGCTGGGAAGTTATCATTTGGAGAAGAAGGAAAGGCTGACTTGGTGGTTGGAGGAAGTCTCTGTCTAGGTAGACTTGGATTATCTCATCTTGTCTTTGAATCTATTGAAGGAAGAGTTATGATTGGGTTTTCCCCTCGTAGGATTTTTTCCCCGGTTGTGTGCCTACATATTGTGTCTCTTTTTCTTGTGATATTCTTCTTCTTTTTTTTGCAAGCTTAGTAGTTCCTTACCATTTTCTATTAATATAAAAAGTGGGCATAATAGACACAAAAATTAGACCTCAACCTACCCAAAGGAAACCAGGTCTGTTGGCCATCTAAGTGCATTGTACGCCATCCAAAACATAAACTTCGTTAATCTCCTAAACAGTTTCTTAAGATAACTGATATCAAATTTTACTAATATTAACATTTACAGAATAGATAAGTAATATTTACTGAAAACATAAGTAAATCTATCCGCTAAAAAACTAGAACTGTCAGCTCTAGTCATCATTTGACTCCACCAGGGCCAGTGCTGGTAAAAGCCATAATGTCTATTCAAGAAGTAGGGAGCCTAAGTTAGTCTCCACCTTGGCAGAGATTAATAGAAACATTCAAGAAATCAACCTGCGTCAACTGCATCAGTATGCTCATCTTGGCAGAATGAAAAAAGATATAAAAGCTATGCAACAAGCTGAAATACCAGGTTTTACCAACCAATATTTTTTAATTGAGTGCTGAAACAATGAAATTCTCCCACAAGTATGCCTCGGATCGTCAATCATATGCTGTAATTATTCCGCTGCAAATTCATCCTCTTCTTCCATTTTATTTGTGGATTATGTTTCCCATCTAAAAATACGATATTTTAAAGAATAGGGTGTCTCTTCTGCAAAGGTCTGAATTAACGGCTCCATGAGCTCTTTGCTAGATTTCTGGCCTCTCTTGGCTGGTGGGGCAAAGATAGATTCTTTGCCTTTATCCACTTTTGGCTTTCTTCTTCTTATTTTCTTGACCATCTTGACCGAAAAGAAAATGAACACTCCTGGAGCAGCAATACGATATAAAATTCCACAACAATTAATTTGTAGGAAATTGAAATTACAATGGTCGGGTAAAGCAGAAGATGAACAACAATCGCAGGCACCTTGTCCCTTCATCAATGAAAAAATAGTCTGGCATTTCCCCTTAACCTTCCTACCTACGATACCAAATACCCCCACCCAAATCAGAGACAAAATATCTATAAAAAGTATCCATGGCCGAAAGAAAAACGAACAAATTCCAACCCTACCAAGAACCCAAATTCTGCATGCCCACCATATTTCTAAACCCCTCGAGTCGAAACCACTGACTGCCCTAATCAACAACAGATGATAATAAATAGATCCCTCACCTGAGAGCGCAACTATACCCTCCCAGACGCTACCCTCCCATACATTCACATCATTAACCTGCATGTAGACTATTTCCCAGGCAGACCCACAGACATTTTCGTCATACCTTCTATTATGAAGAGGATGAAGAGTAGCAGTTTTTAAATTCACTATCCTTACAGAACTATGAAAACTTCTACCACTAGCATTACAAACACTGCTGAACTTGCAGACTTCACATTCCTTGGCAAAACTATTATACATAAAATCTAAAAAAACTAAAATGTTCACCTACATGCTGTGAAATTCCGATACCAACTTCATTTGCACAGCAAGGAGGAATTTGAATACATACCAAGCCACCCACGCACTCCACCAGCTTTATCGACAATGGCTTCCGGAGGGTGCACAAGAGGAGATGGATTCTTCACAGCAGAGTGAAATTATGAGAATGGTTAGAATGTTGTCATTCTTAACTTGCCTGAAACATTCCTCTAGCCCTTGTCCCAACGAAAAACTGACATCCTCGCTGGCTTTTCCAGTTGCTTGTCATACGAATTTATTACCATAATTATGTTCTCTCTTGGGAGATGTCCTATCCATAACCCCGCTGACCATTATCTGCCAGTCCTTGCATGCATTGGCCACGTTTCCGTCCTACCTCTCCATGTGGCGTTCCCATTTTGCCACCGTGTTCTCTCGGCCCACTCCTTGCCGCTAGCCACCCCAATCAGGGGATTTTCTTGTGATATTCATACACATAAAATTTGGTAATTGATTGATGAAAGATAAAATAAATAAGAATTAAAAGAATCCAACATAATTCACAAGTAATTATCAAGAAAGAGGAATCAAACCCTGAATCCTACTAGCATTTATTTCTCAACATCTTCTACAGCTTCCTCTTCAAATATTCTTTCACTCATGAATTATTGCCACAACTCTTCATCTTCAAACGAAATTCGCTTTTCTTCTTGCGCTTCATATTCTTGATCTTCTTTCTGCCGTATTTCTTTATATCGTAATTTGATCTCTTCTTGACTCCATTGTTGAAATATTGTTTCAATTCTTTCTTCTTCATCTTTAAAAACTTCCATGTCATTTCCTTCATATTTTTCTTCATCTTCTCTTCCAGTTTGAATACTATCATATTTACCTGCACGCTCAAAATAAATGTTAAAAACATCTTCATTATGCTTTATATTGAGATATTTCTCCTCTTCCTCTTCATTCTCTACCTCTTCAACTGCATTGATACTATCTTCCACTGTTATGCGGTTAGTGGAAATTCTCATCAAAAACTCTTAAATCACTTTAGCCTCTTCTTGATCATCAATTGCTGCTAGATCACACACTTCTTCGAAAGCAATTCCAATTTTTTCTTCATAAATTTTTGCTACAGTGGCAGCTTCAACCTTCAATTCTTCATCAAACATGTCACTTTCTATATTGTCATAATCAGCCCCTGTTTTAAAAAATAGACCACAAATTTTATTAACATAATTTTCATCCATTCTATGGTGGGATATTCGAGCATTCATATGCTCACTAACAATTTCGACTTCACCAAATTCATCAATTGTTGTTGAATTCATGAGAAATTCATTTTCATCTATGCAAACCATTACTTCCTATGACAAAATCTCCTTGTAATTCTCAAAGTTAAATGTCTCAACCCCTGATGCAAATAGGTCATCTTTAGTGGAAATCTTACCAATTGGATCACATATATTATTCATTTCTTTATTGGAAGCTTCACCATCATCAGAAAATTCTATTTTTGGATTCACCAATTCACAACTCACTTTGTAGTCATCATCCACATGTGTCTCATAATAGTGGGATTCACCATCATCTTCACCATCCACATTACAGTTGGTTTATTGAGAATATATATGCTCTCACTTTGCTTCACACTCAGATGCTTCAACTTCTCTCTCTGCAATATTTTCTTCATCTTCTTCATCCATATGCACTTCTACATAATGGGTTTCACTTTTAGAGTATTCATGACTATCATCCACATTTGAGTGGGATTATCCAAGCTTTGTTGTCCTACCACAGTCTTGCTCATTTATACTCATACCTGGGGCTAACTTCTCTATTAATTCTTCAATTGAATGTGGCACAACTTATTGTTGCATGTCACTTTCCTTTGTACCAAATTATGCTTCCAGGATCTTACATGCTTTCTGGGAATATGTAGCTTTTTCTACCTTGCACAAAAAATTCTCATAAAATTCCTATTTTATATGATCTAATACTAAAGCATCACATACTTCATCATATGGGTTATTATACCAGTACTCAATCAACTCTTTATATCGAAGATAATTTTCCATTTTGGAACCCAAAAATCAAAATTTTACTAGTAAATTTTGGAATTGTTAATAGATCCATCGCAATACATGAAACCTTGGAAATGTTCTAATTCATCTTCTTATCTTGTAGATTCCTAAATTGTGGTTAAAACCTCAATGAGCTCTTCAAATACCCTAGCTCTTCCTTTTGATTTATTTTCTTGGTCTTCTTCAGTCTCACTTTGCGACCCATTACTATTGTCTTTATTTTTTCTTATGTCTTATTTCCTTATTGCATGAGGCTTCTTTCCATATTTCCCCTGAAAAAAGTATGGCTTTTAATATGTGCCCCCGTAAGGAATAAAAATTCATTTAATTCACATATCCTTATTATACAAAGGGATTTTTATAAACCCAAAACATTATCATTCTTGAATAAACAATAAAATTTTACAGTTCAAATCACTTTTTCTTTTTCTTTTTTTAACAAAACCAGATATTTTATTTTATATTCCAAAAGGGAAGCATAGCTTCCAAGTACAAGAGTGTTGATAAGAACAAAATGGAGGGAGGAAACAAGGATATTAATGCATTTTGGTCATCAAATTCCTTTACAGCAGGACAGACTGGACCTCCTACATCATTCAACATGTAGATATGAACATATTTCTGAAGTAAAAGGATAACTTTACATTTCATTGTTGTTGAAGACTGAAAACTGGAATACAGCTAGTTCTAATAAATAAAGACTACAGACTGAAGAATAGAATATATCTTGAACTTTTACAACTAGAACTAGAACTAGAAATGGAAGTAGAAGAGACTGGAATTTTGAAATTGAGAATAGAAACGACTATAGCAGAATAACGGTCCATCGAGTGATCGGATATTCGATCATTTTTTATTTATAGTCTTTTCTTCCTGAGGTAAGTTCGAGTTGTTGCAATCCAATTTGTTTGTGTTATATCCAGATATTTTGGTGATTATGTCATGGATAAAATTTATTGTGTTCTCAAGATGAGCACAGGTGTTGCTCAAATTCTCAAAATATCGCTTGTATTCATTGAGTCTTTGATAAATAAAAGCATGCTCAGATTGATTTGTATCCCTGAGATGAATTTTTTGATACTTACCATGTTCGATCATGGTTTTGTGAACTTTACAATGCGTTCATGGATTAGATTTGGGGGAATCCATGATGGTGAGAGGATAAGCAACAAGGGGGAGGGAACCAAGGAAAGAGAAGAGAGGAGGGGGTGAAGGTATAAAGGGTCGGAGAGGAGTTTCACATGCAAATCAGAAGGGAAGAAGAGCAGGGGTATCTCTCAAGAGAAGAAGCTAAAACAAAAAAAATATGGGAGCAGTTTCACACGTGGAAAAACTGAGATGAGCAATGCACATATGAGGAGCAGTCGAGGATATAAGGGGAACATAGTGAGAAATGAATAGGGAGAAGATAATAAGCACCAAGTAGCAAAGGGGAGAAGATATATCCTAGGGGAGGAGTCCAATAAAAAGGAAAGGAGGCAAGGATGAAGGTAGAAGAGGATAAGAAGGGAGGGAGATCGAGGGGAAAAAAGGACGAGGGAGGGAGGAAAAAAAGGGGGAAGGAGATCAAGGGAGGATATGGAGATATTCCTGGAGAAAAATGTAGAGGAAAAAGATAAGAACCTTGGGATAATGGATAAGAAAAGATCCAAAAGGTGAAAAGGATGAGAAAATAAAACCTGGAGCATGAGGATTTGGTGCAAGAGCATGATTGAAGTACTAGGAGATGATTTTAAATAATATATCATTCCCAATTTTGGATTCACCTTGAGTTATATTGACTGCTTTATTTGCATAATCATCCACAATTTTTTTTTTTTCTCTTAAAATGTGATAGAAGGAAATCGAACCCAAATTTTCCAGATTGGCCTGGATGCGAAGGATGATTTTCCCAAGGTTTACATTATTTGGAGCAGTATCATTTGCCATTTTTTGTATGATGATGGAAGAATCACTGAAGATGACTGAATTCCTCATATTTATTTTTTTTAAATTTGATATCCCATTAAAAAACCATAGGCCTCAGCTTTGTTATTTGACTTCGTGCTGAGACCCCATTCAAATGCAATGATTATTTTCTTATTTTGATCCATAATAAAACCTCCTACTCCAGCTCTGCACAGATTTTATTTAGATACACCATCGAAAAAAAGGCATAGTCTTTTAATGGTATTGATCCAAAGCAGAAAATCATTTTATTTTAGTTGATTTTTCTAGTTTTTGGGATTGAGGGGAACTTTCCTATGAAGAACTTGAGGAAATTTTGATCCTTATATAGCTAGGCTTATCCATGTACTTTCTTCTTGTTGGAGAATATAGGTATCCATATTTTTAATACCTTTGTAAAACAAAAATTCCACTACAAGGGCCCATGTCTTGGAGAGAATTTTCCTTATATCAGGCTTGATGTCTTGGAATATTTGCTTATTTCTGGAAATCCATATGCACCCGCGTAAGAAGGAAGGTAAATTGGTCCAGAACCTCTTGATCGTATTCTTGTTTTTGAAGGAATAAGGTAAAATAATTTTCCATTTTATGTAGAAATCAGAGATGATGAGATTGAAATTTATATATGTTTCTAGTGGACTGACGGGCAAAGTCTAGAAATATTTTGCAAAATTGCAACTAATGAAAATATGGTTGATGGTTTCTTCTTCTTCCTTGCACATGAGGCACCTATAAGGGCCTATAATAGCCCTTTTTAAAAATTATTTGTTTTTATTATCCTTCCTTTTAACAAGGTCCACGTGAACATCTTGATTTTTGGAAGGCTTTCAATCTTCCAAACTGAATTCCACAGGGGCCAAGTCTGGATGTCTTGATTGTTCCATTGTTCTTGCAAATTTCAATAACCTGTTTTGACACTATAATGGAAAGCTTTGAGATTCCACCTGAAAGAGTCTTGTTGTCCAAATTTGAGGGGGGGCACCATTTAAAAGGCCCAGTAAGGAATCCTAATGAGGCTTGATATCTGGAGAGATTGTTGGTGTTTTCCATCCTATCCATAGACCTTCATATTGATTCCACTTAGAAATATAATTTAAATATTGGATTCCTTTCTTTCTCAAGCATTCCAACATAGGTTTGATTTATTGGTGATTCGATATGGGAGGTTGGCCCATAATACTATCCCTCCAAATATGAACTTCAAGCCCTCCTTTTGGAATTCTGGAGGTATTTTCACTAATGATCGGGAGGGATATTTTTACTAATTTCCAAATTTGAGAGTAGGGTCTGATTGGGATACTTTCACTGAGGAGAGATAATCAAGGGAAATGTAGCTTCTAGAATTTTTTTCCACCAACTTGAGTCTCTTGTAAGTAGTCTCCAAATTATTTTTGCACCAAGGGCCAAATTCATCAACCCTGGGAGTTTGATAGTTATTCCTCCTTTATCGTATGGAGAGGTGACTTGATTCCAACTTACTTGACTAGATTTTTTTTTTTCATTTTTACCTCCTTGCCATAGGAAGCCTCTAATGATGAGTTTGATTTGTTTATGAACGTTGGTCAGGGCTTGGACAATTGCAAATTGGTAATATGGGAGGGATGAAAGCACAGCCTTAATGAGGATGACCTTGCCAACAAGGTTGAGCCAAAGAATACCCCAACCAAGCATTTTATTTTTCATTCTTTCTAATGGGTTGTTCCAAATTTCTGATTTCATGGTTTCTTTCATTATCGGCAATCCAAAATACTTGAAATGATTCCAATTTGCTTGAAATGGTACATTGAAAATTTGAGAAATTTGTTGTAGAGTTTTGAATGGTGCGTTCTAGTGATATATATTACTTTTTAAATGATTTATTAAACATCCTGAGACCTCTAAGAATTTATCCATAATGGTTTTAAATCTGTGGGAAACAATACAAGAGGCACCCCCAAGGAACAAGGTGTCATTTGCAAAGAGTGAATGGTTAATGCTTTTGATGCCATTTTTGAAGGAAAGGCTTGTGATAGAGCCAATTCTTCTACAATATTCTAAGTTGCTACTAAGGGATCTAGAAATTTGAAGAAAGATACTTGGTCTTCGGTTGATGAGAAGGGAAATCCATGATGCTTTGGTGCAAGCTTTGATGAGGTCTATAAAGTAATTGGAAAAACCATTTTTTTTAGCACTATAGTGAGGAAAGAAAGATTCACTCTGTCGAATGCATTGGCCATATCTAATTTTAAGATGAAGCCTTTATCTCTTTTGAGTAAACTTGAATGCAAAGCTTCTTGCACAACAAGAATATTGTCATTTATTTGTCTTCCAAGAATGAAACCTCCCTAATTTTCCGAAATCAGACCATGAAGAAAAGGCTTTAACATGTTGGCTAAAATTTTTGTGACAATTTTATGGGAGGAGTTACATATGGAGATAGGACGAAACTGTTGAAAATAGGTTGGCTTGATCTCTTTTTGAATTAAGTTCAGATATGTGGAGTTGTTGAAACCTCCAATATTTATTTTCTTGAATGCCCATCTAACCATTTTTAACAAATCTTTTCTAATAAGCATCCAAAATGATCTGTAGAAAGAGAAAGAAAACCCATCCAGTCTTGGGGCCTTGTCAGGTTGGAACGACCATATGACATTCATGAGCTCTTCTTCATCAACTTCTTTCATTATTTCTTTGTTTGCTTCTTCAGAGACCTTATTGGCATTAGAGGAAATTTTAGCCTAAAAGTGCCCATGAAATTTTCATGAAATTTCCATGTCATAATATTTAAACCAATCAAAATGCTTTAAATTTTAAAAAGCTACATGTAAATATTTTGGAGGGAAAAGAATAAAAAATTCTTTTTTTTAACTGTATTTTTAACTTATATCCTTATAGGTTTACTAAAATTTTAAGTGTAGACACTCATTATATGAAAAATTAAATTCCACATCCAACGAGTACCCATTATGCATACTTTTGAGAAGACCCACCTTGATAAATTTTGCAGATACTTTAAAAATGTGTGTTTCAACACATTTGTTAATGTATCTACAATTTTTATCAATGTGGGTCTTCTCAAATGTATGAATAATGGGTATTCATTGGGTGTGGAATTTAATTCTGCATCTAATGAGTGTCTACACATGAAATTTGAGTAAAACTATAAGGAGATGAGCCAAAATACAATTAAAAAAAATAGTTTTCTTCTTTTCCCTCCAAAATTCATAACTCTTATTTTATTATTTTAACTATTATTTTATTATTTTTCCTTAGGAGGCCACTTTTAGGCTAAAATTTCCTCTAATGGGGTGTCTTTTATGAAGACTTCACAGATTGGAGTTTCCAATTCTTCTAACAACATATTTTTATAATACTAATGTGCTTCCTTTTCTAAATCCTCTTGTCCACTGACTTCTCTTTCATAGGCTTCCTTTATT